>CM059599.1:156957647-157500147 GCA_030412105.1 Cyclura pinguis | reverse complement strand
GCACAAGAGGGTTGCCAGTGTCCACTCCTTTCCAATGCGTGCATGTGCCCACTCATGGACACATACAAAAGCTCTACAGATCCCCTGCTTATTCAGCAGGTTAGGGGCTAGAGCACTGTTGAAAAGCAGAAATCATTGAGAAGCGAATCTACTTGGCACCATGTTTTTGTTCAGTCTCTGTACAGATGGCACTCTGTAAAGATGGCACTGAGTCGATTGAGAGGAAAAATTAGCAAGTGGTTGTAAATACTGTGTAAAAGATGCACTGCCCACAATTTCTAAGAGGTTCACAGTGCATCTCTTAGAAATTGTGCATAATGCATCTCTTATAGCACAGGCGTCAAACACAAGGCCCGCGGGCCAAATCTGGCCCACCAGGCCATTTCATGTGGCCCTTGCACCTTTGCTGCAGCAGTGGCACTCCCCCCGCCTGGCGAGCCTGGGGGCAGAAAGAGGCGCACTTTGGATATACTGACCAATTCTGTGTTACTTTATAGAGGTACAGGGACCATAAACTACGATGAAATAGTCCCCAAATGTCCAAGACAAATAAAGTTTATGCAGAGGGAAGACAGTTTAAAAACCAGTAATAATCGAATGCAGAGGCAATTATTTAATATGATAAAAGAGTAGATACATTTATATAGTCTTACAGATACGACTGGCCCTTTGAGGGCAGCCATAATGCTGATGCTGCCCAAGATGAAATTGAGTTTGACATCCCTGTCTTATAGAATATTTGGAATATACATTGCTTTTTTTCTCAACTCGGCACCTTCTTCCTATTCAATCTGTGTTTAGACTGAAGAAAAAGATGGCACCAAGTCAATTGAAAGAAAAAGCAGTGCCTGGTTGCTTTTTCACAATCCGCTCTTTCCACGCTTTTTCTTTACAACCAGAACCCAATCATGGTTGAAAGAGTGGACCACACATCAAATATATGGGTTCTGGTTTTAATTGAAAAGGATCAAAAGAGCAGATTGTTGAAAAGTGGATCATTGAAAAGCAACGGGATGCCTGTATAATAAAACAAGGTAAATATAAACAGTAGTTGTATTTAGAAATATAGAGATGTTCAGTAAAATTAACAGTGTTTTAAAAGTATTCAAAAATAAGCATAGGAAGATAGGAACATTTTTGCCTAATGCCTAACAGTTGCCACTATTGTTCATCCTAATCTTTTCCTGCTATATTTCTGACGGTGGGATAACAAAAAGAAGGCCCTCAATAGTAAATCTCTGTATCTGGACAGGTTGATAGGGGAGTGGATTCTCCGTAATGAACCCATAGAAAGACTCATTGCTATAATGATGATTAACTTGTTACTAATGAAAGATATTTCCATATAAAAGATATTACATTATTTTGTTTTCTGATTATAAATCTATAACATATTTTCTTATCTAATCCATATATATTGACTTTTGTGATTGCAGTAAAGAATTTTGGATTTTCCTTTGGGAAATTATATGTGTTTTTATGTTTCTATATTATTTTTCTATAGTATGTCCTTGTACTTTGCAATTCTATTGGTACTCCTTTGGATCCAAAATATATTGACATTGGTAAGAATGCATTCATTCATTATGCTTTTTGTTTTTTGCCTTCAAATTATTTTGCACTGCAGTAGCTGATAACACTATAACAGTTACTCTGGAGAGTAGTCAACTTTGTTGTAAATGCCCCAGAACATTTTCAGATTATAAACTGAACTGTTGTTGGTTTTGAATTGACTGATAAATCCATTTCTTTTGAATCCAATTACAGAAATGACATAGGTATGCCAGTAAGTAGTAAGCTATGTCTGGTGTAAATTATTTTCAATATTTTTATTTCACTGAAATATAAAAGCAACAAGAACAAATAGATTATACTTTGCACTTTAAGATGCTTCACATACATTATCATAATATTCCATACACTGGCATTGAAACAACCTTTAAGATAGACCAGTGTTTTTATACCCATTTATAAAATGGAAAGCTGAGACTGAGGCATAGTCACTAGGTTCATGTACATCAGCCAGTTGTTGTTAGAAAGAGGGTGCCTCACCCAACCATATCAATGTGTAGAAGCCCCCTTTGTCTAGACCACAAGCTGTCCCTGCTTAATTACCCTCTGGCTGAGATGAGATAATGAGATTTGATGTTTTGGATCACAGCTCAGTCCTCTAGTTCCTAAACTATATCAAAATATCTGTTTATATATCACAAATGTTGTTGTTATTGTTATTATGTACCTTTAAGTTGTTTCCGTCTTATGATGACCCTAAAGTGAATCTGTCACAGTTTTCTGAGGCTGAGAGAGTGTGAAACCCCCAAGGTCACCCAGTGGTTTCCATGGCTGAGCAGGGAATTGAACCCTGGTTTCCATGGTCATAGTCTACCACTCAAACTGCTACACCACACTGAGTTTTTAACTACTGCTGATCTTTGAAAGGGCTTATAGAAGTAAACTTATCAGGCCTATGTTGAGTCTTTCTGACTTTCCCTATTATTTTAAGGACATTTTATTCATTGAGTTTAAATTTTCAGAATTGCTTATTTCCAAAGTCCAGAAAAGTATCTTGAGTCAAATTCCCAAACTGATTTTCCAATACAAATTCCAATTATTTTTAATGATGTGCTTGTATGCAGGCTCATTAAAGACCAATATTTGCTCATTTCTATAGGGAGCATTTTCAATGTGTTTAGCATGCTAGTTGCTTCTAGCAATTGAGCTTGTTAGGTAGTGAAAACATAGTTCCCTCTTGATGTTCAGAGTTCTCTAGCTGGTTTGTTGTTTGATCTGCTATGGATATTAAAGTCTTTTCAAAATACATGACAGCTCAAAGTTGGTATAAAGTTGGCAGTCAGTCTTAACATCAGCAAAGAAACTCAAATATCAAGCTTCTCCTTAATTACTGAAGCATTAACATCCTTACTGTTCATTAATTGTTGTAGCCCATGCCACAATAATACCCTAAAAACAGTAGTCTGGAAATGCAGAATTTTTCACTAATAAAGGTATCCATTATTAGAAATGTATACATTCTAAAATGAACAATGAATGTCAAATTGAGTAATTTAAATGAATAGAATAATATTCATATCGAAAATCAAAATTATAAACAACTTTTTAAAGATAACTATTTGCATGAAGTACATATATTTAGGCACATGATTTTTCAGGCATGCAGGAAGATCACAAAAAGAAAGTTTTCTGCCCCCTCTTCCCCACCGCATCCACCATCATGCCCCCATAATCTCTCCAGAGATTCAGAGATTAGTGTGCTTTTTGTTTCCCAATAGTAGACAAAAATTGATTAGTCACTGTTTGCAGTCTTTGTGCCTAAAATAAAGATAGAGACAGTAGAAGTGAAACAAGACACAGAATAATAAGAGGATAATTGAGCCAGGTGTGCATTATGTGTTTTCTAACATCAGTCTTGCATAACATTGTACCATATTACTTCCCATGATCACTTTAGATCTACATAGGTGTTTACATGCCCACATGTAGGTCTAAACTGGGGATAAGAATGTGGGTACACCTGTAAGAACAGGTTGCTTACCTGTAACTGTGGTTCTTTGAGTGGTTATCTGTGCCCTCACACACTGGGATTTTCACGCATGCGCGGTAACGTTCGGAAGATTCTCGAGCTTAGCAGCTTGGCAGGAACCTCTCCCCCATGCCCGTATTGAGCATTCTCAGCCCGCCAAGCCAACGGTCTCTCCTCAGTTCTGGAGTCCACCAGTGCAAGACCTGAAAGAGGGGACGGCTGGGCGGGTGTGTGTGAGGGCACAGATGACCACTCGAAGAACCACAGTTACAGGTAAGCAACCTGTTCTTCTTCTTCGTGGTCTCTGTGCCTCACACACTGGGAGATTTTGTAGCTTACCAGTGGACAGAGGGGCCGGTCCTAGAGAACGGAAGACAACACCACACGTCCAAAACGGGCATCTCTCTGGGACCGGCAGTCCAGTCTGTAGTGGCGCACGAAGGTCAAGGGTTGAGACCAGGTCGCCATGCGGCACAGTTCTTGCAGGTCCTCTTCTTGAAGGAGAGCTGCTGAAGCAGCCATGGCTCTGGTGGAATGAGCACGCAACAAAGCTGGCGGACGCTGCTTGGCCAGTTCGTACGCCAGCAGAATGGTCTGGGCCACCCATTTGGAAAACCTCTGCGTGGACACCTTGTGGCCTTTTCAATGCCCACCGTAGCACACGAACAGGTGGGGTGTCTGACGGAAGGGTGCAGTCCGGTGGATGTAGAAAGCCAAGGCCCGACGAACATCAAGGGAGTGGAGGGAGCGCTCCAGAGGCGTAGTCGGGTCCGAGTAAAAAGCAGGTAAGATGATGTCCTGGCTAAGGTGGAAGTGTGATACCACCTTAGGCAGGAAGGAAATGTCAGGGCAGAGGACTACCTTGTCTCGGTGGGAGACGAGGAAGGTCTCATCAGATCGCAGTGCTGTCAGCTCACTTGCCTGCCTGGCTGAGGTGACAACTACCAGGAAAACAGTCTTGATGGTCAGGAGCCTGTCATCAGCAGTCGCCATGGGCTCGAAGGGCGGTTGGATCAACTGCGATAGCACCAAGGACAGCGACCAAGGCAGTAGCGGCGGCGACACTGGTGGATAAAGGTGTTGCAGGCCCTTCATAAACTGCTTGAGGGTAGCGTCCCTGAAGAGAGCTGCCAAGGAGGACCCTCGTGGCTGATAGGCCACAATCGCAGCGAGGTAGACCAGGGATGGAAATGCGAGCTCTTGCTGCCGAAGGTGGAGGAGAAAATGGAGCACGGTGGGCAGGTTAACAGGTGATACCGGCTCACGACGCGCCTCTGCAAAGGTGACGAATTTCTGCCACTTATAGTGGTAGTTGCGGCATGTCAACTCCTTCCTGGCCGTGGTTAGTACATCCTGGATGGTCGGATCCTCTAAGGCATTATCCTCCACATGTGGAGGGCCAGGAGCGGCAGGTCCGGATGGAGAATGAGACCGTCGGAGTGCGACAGGAGATCTCATGCTGTCGGAAGCTTGAGGAGTCGACCACGAGCAGCCTTGAGCAGGGGCCCGAACCAGTGCTGCCTCGGCCAATATGGGGCTACGAGGATGGCGTCGGCTCGGTCCGTGAGGATCTTGGCGACCACTCAACCCAGGAGAGGGAACAGCGGGAACGCGGAGAGGAGCCCGTTGGTCCATTGGAACTGGAAGGCATCGCCGAGAGAGCCCCGACCGAGGCCGGCTCTCGAGCAGTACCAGCGACACTTCCTGTTCTGGCTGCTGGTGAAGAGATCGATCATTGGTTCGCCCCATCGGTCTTGTATCATCTGGAATGCTGCATCCGAGAGAGACCACTTGTGGTGGCACGAGGTGTCCCTGCTGAGGGCGTCTGCCATGGTGTTTTCTTGGCCCGCCAGCTGCACCGCGACCGGGTGAACTCAGAGCAACATGCACCAGTCCCAGAGCTGAAGAGCTGTGGTGAGGAGGGTGGTCGAATGAGTCCCTCCTTGCCTGTTGACATAGCAGACGGCTGTCGTGTTGTCCGACAGGATCTGCACCGTGCGGCCGACGACTTAAGTTGCGGAAAGCCCTCAGAGCTTTCCAGATAGGGAGTAGCTCGAGGGCGTTGATGTGTAGGCTGGTCTCCTCGTCGATCCAGCGTCCTTGAACTCTGAGGTCGCCACAGTGTGCTCCCCATCTGAAGAGGGAGGCGTCCGTCTTTACCGCGAGCCGAAGTCGGTTCTTGGAACGGCATCCCTGACAGCAGATGACGATAGTGTAGCCACCATGGCAGGGAGTGACGTACCTGTCGAGGGATCTGCAGAAGGCACCTTTGGTCATCCAGGAACGGGTCGAAAACCCTGACAAACCAGTGCTGGAGTGGGTGGGCGCGGAGACGAGATAGATAAGTGACCGACGTGGTTGAGGCCATGTATCTGAGAAGTTGCTGAATCCTTCTTGCCAATATCACCGGGGCATCAAGAGCGGCTGATGCAGCCTGACGGAGGGTGCGTGCCCGCTCTATAGGCAGATATGCCCTGGCAGATACCAAGTCCAAGGCCGCTCCGATGAAGTCAAGGACCCTCGCCGGCTCGAGGTGCGACTTCTTTGGATTGACCCGGAGACCAAGGCGGAACAGGAGAGATAGAGTCCGATGAATGTTCTTGTACAGCTTTTGCCTGCAGGATGCCACCAACAGCCAGTCGTCTAAATAAGGGTAGATCATGACACCCTTCATCCGCAGGTACGATACCACAGGGGCCATGCATTTGGTGAAGACCCTGGGAGCGGTGGAGAGTCCGAACAGTAGCACCCTGTACTGGTAGCAGGTACCGTCGACCGCGAACCATTGGTATCATCTGTGCTGCGGGCGAATGGCAATGTGGAAATAAGCATCCCGAAGATCGATGGAGGCGACCCAGTCCCATCGCCGAAGGAAGGGCAGAATCGAAGACAGAGTGACCATCTTGAACCTCTTGGGGCGGATGTACTCGTTTACCCCTCTGAGGTCCAGGATTGGCCGTAGGGTACCGTCCAATTTCAGTACCGTGAAGTACTGGGAGAAGAAGCCGGTGGTACTGGCCGAGGACGGAAGTTCTTCGATGGCCCCTTTGCGCAGGAGGGACTGGATCTCTTCCAGCAGAGCCAAGCTGGCCAGGGTGGAATAGTAGACGCCCCGCGGGGGTATACTTTGAAACTCAATGGCGTAACCAAGACGGACGATGGAGAGAACCAAGGAGTCCATAGTGATGTGGTGCCATTCGGTGAGATGTTGGGCCAGGCTCAGTTGATCTTCGAAGGCGGCAGGCAGGCTGAAGAGTGGCTGTGATGGTGACCCACGAAAGCAGTCAAAACCGGGACTTCATCCTGGACAAAAACTTCTTCGAAGAAGAGGGCTGGCGTCTCCGAAGAGGTCTCCGAGCCGAGGACGACGTTGACGGGCGAGATAGAGCCGAACAAGGTGAGCGAGGCTGGTAGGTTGATGAAGAGGACCGGAGCCAGGACGAACGAGAGCCGAAACTACGGCGGGGCTGAGACGGCTGATGGATCCCCATCTTTTTCACTGTCAGGCACGCTTTCACCAGGTGGTCCATCGCCTTGTCAGTCGTGGCGTTGAACAACCCCAGACCATCGAAAGGGAGGTCTTCTATCCGCTTCCGGCTGTCTTCCTGTAGGCCCGCCGATCATAGCCAGGCTAAGCGTCTCAGGGCGACAGAGCCGACCATCACCCGAGCCGCCACCTCCACTGAGTGTTTGGATGACAGCATTTGTTAGTTGGCGAGTGCTACGGATTCATTAAAGAATTGCATAGCACTCGCCCGATGATCCTCAGGGAGGTGTGCCAGGAGAGGAAAGAATCTGTCCAGCAGGTTCCTCTGGTAGGCGGCGAGGCAAGCTTGGGTGTTGGATACCCTGGCAATGAGAGACGAGGCGGAATAGAATCTCCTGCCGAAGGTATCCAGACGGCGGGCTTCTCGGTCCGGCGGGGTGGCGTGCGCCCTCCTGCCACCCTTGGTCTGGGAGGACTCTACAACAATGGAGTTCGGCACCGGATGCGTAAACAGAAATTCAGTCTCCTCCTTCTGTGTCCAGTAAAGGTGTTCCAACCTGTGCGGGATTGGTTGAGCTGACGCCGGCTGGGCCCAAGGATATTTGAGGGCTTCCATCAAAGTCGGCAAGAACGGTAGCGGTGCTCTGGATGGAGGACGGGTGTCCACATACTGGAACACCGGGTCTTGCACGACTGGAGCCGGGTCCGCAACCTTCGATCCAAGTGCCACCGCCATCCGGAGGAGGATATCAGAAAACTGTTTGATGTCTTCCAGTGCCGACTCCGGCGCGGGGTCCCCAAAAGCCAAGGGTGGAGATTCATGTGATGCAGGCATTGACTCGTCAGACTCTGAGTCTGTCTCGTATGTCTGAGATGACTTGGATGGAGACCTCTCTGTCGATGGTCGCTGCGGTGGCAATGCCAAAGTGACCATCGGCACAGTCGTCGGTACCGTGGTCAGCACCTGTGGAGCGACTGGCAGCTGGGATGCCGTGGTCATGGCAATCGGCACAAATGCGGGCAGTGGGCACTGAATCGTCTGGGTAGCGGTCACAGCGGAGGTCAGGGTCTGCACCGGGAGAGGCTCCAGGACTGGACAAGACATGGTCGCGGTAACCCTAGGGGGCAGAGACACAGCCCGGTATCGCGGCGAGCGCTCTCAGGACCTCTCGTAATGCGGGGACCTTGAGAGCGAGCTAGATGGTGAGCGCTGATATCGCGGGTGGTACCTGCCGCGAGACGGAGAGCGCGACCGTCGGTAGGGCGACCAGTACCTCACATTAGGGTGCTACCGGTCTCTATATGCAGGACAATAGGACCAGTACGAGCCCGGTTGCTCCCGCCAGATGTGTTCACGGCCATATCTCACTACGTATGAGGCAGACGAGTACGGCGAGTCAAACAGCGGCCGGGACCAGGCCCTTTCCTGGTAGGCCTCCCGCCAGCGCGGGGATCAATGCCTCACTCGGCATTCTGGGGAGCACGACTCACTTCTCCCAGAAGCTGCCCAATGATGGGACGAGGCCTGAGGTGAGGTTGGAATATCCTCTGGGCAGTCCATCCCTTCTGGGTGACTGGGCGGAGATACCGCGGCAGCAAGCACAGGCGGGCCAGAACGCGCAGCCGAGCCAGCAGTCTGGTCTTCGTCAGAGACCTCTAGAATCTCTGGCGGTTCCAACTCCTCGCCCAGATCTCCCAGCTGCTGGGTCAGAGGAGGTGTCGGAGGGCAGGTCTTCTTAGAGGGTGAAGCCCGCTTCTCCTTCTTCATTGTCTTCTTCTCCCTCTCTTTGGACACATCATGCGGAGGGGGCCGCTTGCATTGGGCAGCAGTAACTGGCCTGGTGGACTTGGCTGCCTGCGAGCCCGCAGGAGCCTCCTTAGAGGTTGACGCGTCCAACGATCTCTTGGGGATCCGCGGCAAGGCCGATATCAGAGGCCGAGATGTCGGTACGGCAGCCGCTGGTACTGACGAGGGTGTGGTCGCCAGTCGGCTCGATGTAGAAGGTCGAGACATGACGGACTCTCCGGCCACTTGATCCCATGCCCGTAGAGACTCCTCCCAACAGTGGGACTTTAGGCGGGATGAACGATTCTGCAGGGTCTGGGCGGTGAAATCACAACAAATGGAGCAGGCCTTCACGTTGTGAGTCTCCCTGAGACAGAAGAGACACTCACTGTGTCTGTCCGACAGAGCGACCTTGCGACCACAAGTGACGCAAAATTTAAACAGTGCCGACATAGAAAGTCAAAGGAGATGGGAAGAAATCCAAGAGGGGGGGGAACTCACGGAAGCGGCGGCGAAGATCGAGGGTCGAAGAAGAAGGTCGAAGGAGGGGTCAGAAAGGTCCAAAAATACCAAATCCAAACTCCGAATACCAAAAGCCAGAGTCAAAAACCGAATTCCGAAGTCAAATACCAATAAACAGTCCAAAGAACAAGCCAAATAGTGCTGCTAAGGAAGAACCTTCCGTTCGCTAGGGCAGACGAGAAAGAACTGAGGAGAGACCATTGGCTTGGCGGGCTGAGCATGCTCAATACGGGCATGGGGGGGGTTCCCGCCAAGCTGCTAAGCTCTAGAATCTTCTGAACATTACCGCGCATGCCAGTGTGTGAGGCACAGAGACCACGAAGAAGAAGTCTTGCTCTCAAACATATTCTAATCTACAGATGGTTCTGTAACCATCTTCAGTAAAACAGTTACAGAGCTTTATAAAGATCTGCATGATCAATGTGCAAAAGACTAGGAAGCTGCAGGTATATGCCATAATTTGGGACAGGGCTTACACATCCATGCCTATCCCCAGTTGGTGAACACATACACAGGGCTTTTCTCTTCTTTGCTTCTAGTATAGTTTTACACTCCCTTTGTGTGCTTTTCATGCCATTTGGAATCTCTGATCCAAAGAAATGACTTGGCTCACTCAAGATTCCCTGATTGTTGGAGTTTAGTGATTGATTGTTTGTTTACCTTTTTTAATCCCACAAATTTTTTTTGAAACTGTCCTTATAGTTTGGCATGGGGGTGCTGCAACCGTTTGCAGACCTGAGAATTTTGAAATATGCATAAAGTTCTTCCTTCAAGAGCTTCCCATTTAAAAAGCCCATTCCACACAAAAGTAAGCAAGGTCACAGGTGATATATCTGCACTGAAGCGGGTGGCATAACCAGTACACAAGGTATGCATGTCTCTGAGTGCACTTTCTTTCTTATAAAGAGATCTTTCTTATAAAGAGATCCAGTGACATGTTGTATCATGCAAAATGAGTTTATATCAAAGCATTCAGTGGGTCTATTCAAACTGTGTTTCTTTTTTGGATTTTATAATAGCACCATTGTTTGTTACGATGACTAAAACCCAAGTGATAGCAGCTTCAAAAGAAGCATTTTATATCTGGCAGTATCGTGTAGACAAGAAGCTCACAGCGATGGAAATTAACCAGGTAGCACGGACTAGAAAAGAAGGCAAAGAGAGGTTTGTGTCCTGGCTTTGTAGTTTCTTTTCCTGTATTGCTTACCTCATGCCATTCTCTTTATAACATTTAGTTTGTAAGCCACAAGTTATTATTCCTCTCTCTGTGATAACAACTGTACAAGGGTTTTGGGGAAGAGGCTTGGCACATCTTCAGCTCAGTTGGTGTTGCCTCGGCCATTCTCACTGAACAATCAGCCTGCTAGTTAAGACATGTAGCAAACACTTGTCAGTCACTGGAAGCAATGTTTACAACCCACTCTGTGGAATAGACACACAAGCCAGCACAGAGACTGTGTCCTGCTTTCTGTATGCTTGGAACTGGATCCTGACTACTCTTTTGTGTGTCCCTCTGCCTGTATTGGTTATCCCAGTAACTGACTGATTCCTTGGCTTCTTGAACTTTGGACTGCTTATTTTTTTTCTCTCCTCTCCCAATAAATTACAGTACAAATATTAATTAGTCACATTCCTAAGAAATGTGGGTAATTAATGTTCATGGTACTGTTTTCTTGGCAGTTTTCACAGACCCCTGTAGTCAGTCAGTGTCTCTTGAATTGTTCTCTTCTGAACTGTTCCTGCACCTAAAAGTAACATTATCTTAGTGCTCAATTTGCAGGTTGATGGAACTTTCTACCACTCCTCCTCCAGGCCTATCAGCAGCCTGAAAACCAGTCCCAGGTATTTCCCAAGACTTCTGGATCAGGTTTCAGGTTATATCAGGGGCTGCAAAGAGGAGTGGATCAAATATGTCAGTGTAAAGAAGTTTACAGAAGGAACCCCATCCCATATTTTTCAGGAAGACATCCTGACCTTCTGGAGTAGATCAAATATGTCAATGTAAAAAAGTTAATGGAAGGAAAGCCAGCCCATATTTTTCAGGAAGACACTCTTGATCTTTTGGAGTAGATTTCCAAGGGTCACAGGTGATTGCAGTGGGAAGGAGAAGACAGAATAATTTTCTTTCATGAATGAAGTTATTTTAGATTAAAAGCCTATATCTATTTGCAGAAAGGATACTGATTTAAGGAACAATATTTTATGGGAACAGTATGCTTTAATAAATTCTTTTAGTCAAATTATTGGCCCTTTCGGCATGGGGTAAGTAGTATGGCATGGTGCAGCCTCTGACGGAGGTCGTCCGCACCTTGGGAGTGGACTGTGTCGAACTCCTTGTCTCAGTTCCGCACCTCAATCCTCTCCGGAGCAACCCAAAGTGGTCGCGCAACGTGCTTTTTAAAAACCTGTTTTTACAGGTTTTTCAAAAGCACGGAGTGCACCACTCCGTGCCACTCCGTTCCTGGGCTCCGGTGCAGATTTGCAGGCGTGCACCAGTGCGTGCCTGCAGATCTGCGGGGGGCGGGCTTCCGGCTGGCGAGCTTCTCCGGTTGGTGGAGAGCCTCCGCCAGCCGGAAGCCACCATTTTGGACGCCGGAGGACTGCGGAACAGCAAGCTCGCGCTGCTCTGCATCGGGACAGACTTACCCGGCTGCCGGTAAGCTCCGTTTCAGCGCGTTTTCCCCCATTTCCCCTTCCACATGCAGAAAGGGCCATTGTATCTCTTTTCAAAACAGCAGGTGGTTCTTCACCATCTTCCTTCAAAATCTAGTCATCTTTGGCTTCAATAATTATCTGTTTTCTTTCAGGATTTATCATGTAGATGATAGCCCTTCTGGAGCAGGTGATGGAGTCCTTGACTATGCTAAAGTCCTACAAGTAAGCTCTGCGATTATACTATATTTTGACTTAATAATTATATTTTAAGGACTACTTTTCCTTATGAATGTGTTTTTTGCTAGTGGTTTTGCTCTGCAGTTGTCTTGTGTGGGGGTAAGGGGGTTGACAGATTTCGGTGATTAAACAAATGTCATTTATATGGTTTCAGGGAACACGAGATCCAATCTGTGCAATAACAGCATCTGATAAGACACTCATTATTGTAAGTACCAAAGATGAAATATATGTTAACAAAATTTTTATTTTACTTTTCTGTCACAGTGGCTCTCAAACAAGGGAAATAAATAAAGTTAAATTTATAGTAAGGTGATCTTCTGCTACCATTGACTTACATAAAACATACGTAAGACACCAAATGCTCTCATATGATTGTAGTATCATGTGACTCCTGACTCTGGTTCCTCAATGGGACAGTAGCAAAGCAGTACGCTTGCTAAGGAACAGATATGCTTAATACTCCTCTTCCCTTTCTAGCCGGCATTCCTGCTGTTGTTTCAATTGCTGGTCTTAGTAGCCAACATCATCATTTTTCTTATAATTCTCAGAGGTATTGGTGTTAAAATGCTTCATTGGTTCCACAGCAGTAATTTAAGTTTCTGTGAGCAATACGTGTATAAACAATGGGGTGTTCTGTTCACTACATATTGCTATGAAATGTGAACAGTTAAGCATGGATTGGGGTGATCACTGTTGTGGATGCAGTGTCTGAGAGGAGAAAGTTAGAGTAGCCAAATATTATAGGATAATAGTATTTCATTACCATATCTGAATCAGTACCATATCTGAGGAGGGGAAAGGCAATGGTCACATGACTTTATATAATTACATATAAAGAAGGAAACAAGTGGGATGACATTTTGCAGTGGAAGAGAGAAAAGATGTCAGTGAAATCGTGATATGCAACAAAAACAGATGGTCGTTTCAAAAACATTAAAGTAAGATAATTTGGGACTCCAACTGAGTTAATTTTGTCTGCAAAAGCTGATATCATGCTGCAGGACAAGAAACACCAGGCATGGAATCATTAAGCTGAAAGAAGTGACACATAAGTCTTACATGTCTCTTTCTCCAATGCAGAAAGATATAGTTCAGAAACTGAGAGATATGAATCATTTGCACTCATATGGAAGTGATAGCAAAAGCTCTATGGACACAGCCAAGCCATCATATCTCACAATAAGAAGCTGAAATGTACACAAGCCTTCTGTCAACACCCACAGTCCCTTCTCTTCTCCCTCAGCAGTGTACTGCAATCAAATCTGAAGTCTCTAGTTTAACAACAGTATACCACTTCAGCCAAACCAATAAACATATCCAGGTTCAAACAAGTCAGAACCTTAGACCATTTTTGACTGTGGTTTAACACTGTGGCTTCTTCTCACTCTGGAAAGCATTGTTTGTTGGCTACGACAAAAGTATGAATAATTTGGGAAGGACGCCATGAAGAGAGTAGAAAAGGGGCTGCATTTAAAGGCAAAAGGCTTATTCATACCTCATTATCTGATCCAGTTGAAAAATCATCTGAACATAATCAGTGATACATGTTAACCTGTTTATTAAATCAGAACATTAAAATAAGGAAGTTTTGGAATTGCATAATACAGACCTTGGTTAAGTTAGATCTTCTGGTTCTTCCTTCGAGGAGTCATTTTTATTAGCCTAACTGATAGAGAAAATTGACTTAAACATTTTCTGTTAGGAAGGAAAGAATGCTCTTACTGCCTTCCTGAAAAAGTTTGTTTGCTTTCTAGGGACGAGAATCTGGCACCATTCAAAGTTACAGACTTCCTAACGTTGGCTTAATTCGAAAGTATGTTCTAAACTGTCGACCTTATCAGCTGTCCCTGAATTGCACATCCAGGTAAGACATAATAAAATAGCTTCTCATTTTTCACTAACAGTTCTTATACACCAGGGTACTTTTTGTTGTTGTTGTTGTATGCCATTAAATAATTTCCAACTTATGGCAACCCTAAATTGAGCCTATCACAGGGGTTTCTGGGCAAGCTTAGTTCAGAGAAGGGTTGGCACTGCCTTCTTCTGAGGCTGAGAGAATGTGACTTATCCAGGATCATCCAGTGGGTTTCCATGGTCAAGTAGGGATCTGAGCCCTTGTTTCCTAGAGTCCCAGGCCAGGACTAAAACCACTTCACAATGCTGGCTCTCTAAGGTACTTTACATTGGTTAAAACATTAATAAATGTAGCACAGGAGGTTTAATTGTGTGTAGGTGTATATACTATAGAAAGCCAGCATTGTGTAGTGAGTTGAGCATTGGACTACAACCCTAGAGACCAGGGTTCAGTTTCCAACTCAGCCATAGGAAACCACTGGGTGACCTTGGGCATATCACACACTCTCAATCTCAGAAAACTCCATTATACATTTGCCTTGGGGTCAGGGGACAGACATCCAGAGGAGAGGTTGTAGATAGAAGTTGGGATGAGTTCTGTTCTTTTTGACACCAGTTTTACAAGGCAAACCCTATTAATGCTGTCCAGTTCTGCTACTGAAATACTGAGGAAGGACTTCAAAGTCAATTATTTTTTTTAAATGATTTTTATTACAGCAGACAAAAGCAAAAACCGGAAAGGTAGAAACTCGAGTTGTGCATAAGATATCTACTCGTGTATATGGTTTGGGGTTCTTAAGAATATGTGCATTATTGTTAAAATGTATTGTTAAAATGGAATATAGAGGATGATCTTCATTTATTTTAGAATTTTGATGTTATAAATTTGTCTCATATTAGTTTGGAGGGTGGTTAGAAAATAACTATAATAATCAACTGTTTTTCCAGCAGTGGGGGAGTGCTTTTAAATGTCACTTTTTAGTATTGTTGTTAAAGATTTCAAGGTTGTGTTAAAGGGTGTAGCTATGTTGATTAGTTGGAGAGGTTAATTAGGTAGGTATATAGGTTGTTTAGGTAATATATAGCTGTAAATAGTATTGTATAGTGTTTGTTTTGTGTTGTTGTTAGTACAATGTGAATTATGTGTAATTTTCTGAGGTAATTTTTTTTGTTTGATTTTGTTCTGTTCTTAGTTAATTTATGTTTTAATGTATGGCACAATGTTGTTAAAGTACTGCTCTCCTATTTTTGTGTGCCTTTATCCTTCTCCTTTTACTCTGTTTTTAGTCGTCTTGCTATCATAGATATGTTAGGAATGCTGATTTTCTTTGACTTGGATACACGGGTAACAGATGCTTCAGGATGCCAAGGAGTAGGTGAACAACTCAAACTGGAACGCAGAGATGTTTGGGATATGAAATGGGCCAAAGATAATCCTGACCTATTTGCCATGATGGAGAAAACAAGAATGTATGTGTTCAGAAACCTGGATCCTGAGGTAGAGCAATAAGAAATAACTATAAACAGTATTTTAATTGGACTAAAAGATGGATTCTGTTGTTGTTCTCTATATCTTTTGGGCCAGTAAAGGAAAGAAGATAAGTAGCAACAGCATATGTATATCTTGTTAGGAATACACACACATATGCCATTCTTCACTAGAAAAAGGTCCTCGAAATAGCTTACAAAAGTAAGTAATATGACAGACTTTTTCCTAAACTATAAAAGGAAGAGTTATAAAGTTACCAGGTTTTAGTTATGAAGGCCTATATCCAGTTGTAGTCCCCAACAAGAACAGACGTATTGAATCAATAAATGATAACTAAATAACTAAATAAATAAATGATAACATAAATGATAACTTACATTTCAGCAGCTGATTTGGTAGTTCTACTCTAGTACAGATTAGCCATTGGATTATACCAAAGTTGTTCTGGATGTTCTTTCTGGCAGAGAAGGATACAGCAATCATATAGAACTCTATAAAATTTTCTAAATGTTGTTGGCTCAAGCTTTTCTTGTTTTTACATGTCACTGTAATTAAATAAAATATATTCATTAATAAACACATTTTTGAAAATATGGATAGGTCGTTTGTCAAGGATCTAAAGAACCTTCCATTGTACACCTCCCGGCTTTTTACAGGCCTTGCTGTCACAGTGTTGACCTTTTACCTTCTGAAAAGGGGGCAGAGACTCCTTACAAGAGCATTCTGCATAGCATTACTACCACACAGAGGGGCTCTTTTGGTCCTAGCTTTAACTAGAAGAACTAGAGAAACTGACCTATCATCAAATAATATTGATATTTGCTATAGTGATATAAAATTTTTTTCCTATATTTCACATTCAAACTTCTTCTTTTTTAATAATTTTATTAAGTTTCACAAATAAAAAACATACATTATAATTGTACTTTTACATGAAATATTTTTGATCTTCCACACTGATCTAGATTTCATTTTCAGTCTTTCTTTAACTGTTACATTATTGTACCACTATACACTGTTAATCTTACATGTTAGTTCATACATTTCCCTCTTCATATTTCAGCTCCATGACATATAACTGTCGCTCCTTCACATATTATCGTACTCATGAATTAGTCATTTCCATTGGTAATTCCCAGCAACTACCCATTACAATTTGCCATTCTGTTTTTATCTCCTCATCCAATTTCCCCTTTAGTCTCTGAGAGACTATGTCCGCATTTCTGTTATTAATAAATGTTCCCCACCATTATTCAACCGTAGGTATTTGCTGAGTTTTCCACAATTTAGCATATTCTATTCGGGCTGTCGTTATCATATAGAGTATTATTCTCCAATGTCTCTTTAAATCAGTATTCTCAAATACACTTGTCATGTTTAACAAATACAATTCAGGTATTTTAGCAAATTGAACCTTCAATACCTCACACATCTTTTCATGTATTTCAGTCCAATATTTCTTTGCCTTAGGACATGACCACCACATATGAAATAATGTTCCAACCTCTTTCTGACATTGCCAACATATTCCCATACCTGTATTATAAATCTTTTTTAATTTGTCTGATGTCATGTACCATCTAAGAAACAATTTTAAATAGTTTTCTTTTAGATTCTGAGCCATTGTAAATTTTTGTGTCCTTTTCCAACTCTGTTCCCATGCTTCTAATTGAATTGGATGTCCAATATTTTGAGCCCACAAAATCATTGCTGATTTAACTGTTTCCTCATGCCTTTCATGTAATAAAAATTCTTGATATATGTAAGCTAATTGATGAGGTGGGTTATCAAACAATCGTTTAATCATCCCTGTCTTCTCTTTAGGTTCTATTCCATATGTTTTCAAGTCCATCTGGAATCTTTCATTTAACTGTCTATAGGGAAACCAACTTAATGATATTCCCTCTTGTTCAGGTTTTTCTCTTGATTTAATCTTAAGGTCATTTGTATTAGATTTCTCCAGTATATCTTCATAACACGGCCATCTCTCTGTTTCACTCCATCTTCCAAAGAAAGCTTCCTGAGGGGATACCCACATGGGTAGCTGCCTCATGTTTTTACTCTTATAGCTGCCGATTAAATTCCAAGCCGCTCTGTCTCATGGGAGAGAGAGGTTTTCTGCTAGTCTGTCTTTTCGGCCCAGTCTCAACAGTCTCACTACACAGAAAAAAGAAGAAAAGATACTCCACGCTTAATGTCTATGTCCCAAATAAAAAATACAAAGTTCCAGGTTCTATAGTTCCTAAGTTCCAAAGTTCCAGCGTAACAGCCCCGCAATCCAAAAGCGACAAATCAACGAATATTAAAGTCCAAATAAAAGTTATACAAAAAAAAGAAAAAAGATTATTCCACACATTCTTAAAACAGGAAAAAGTCAAAAATCCACTGTAGTCCCAGATTCTTCTTCTGCCTAAAAACTCACTGTTCCATGCCATCTCCAAATTAACAACCAAGTAAAAACGGCAAGAAAAAAAGAAAAAACAAGAGGGAGAAAGTCCAACCCAAGTACAAATCCTTGTCCCCCCTTTCTTCCTCTTCTTTTAAGTCCAGAAAAATTGAATCAAATTGATCCCTCCAGCTCTTACGTAAAAAAAAAAAAAACCCAAAATATTCAATGCAACTCAATAATCTCAGTCTCTCAGAAACAGAATACCCCAAACACGTACTTTCTTCTTATATCTTAATCCAGCTCAATTTTTTCAAACTTCTAAACAGGTATTTGGGAGAAGGTTATAAATTTGAACCTCAAATACTAATAGTTTATTTTGATTTGCTCACACATGTTCAATTATTTTAAGGAACCCATTCAAACATCTGGATACATTTGCAACTTTGAAGATTTAGAAATTAAATCGGTGTTATTGGATGAAATATTTAAGGTGAGTAATGATCCCATTCGTCTAAGAACATTTTCTCTTTGCAATTTTTAAAACAATTATTCTTAAAAAAAAAAAGAATGAAATGAATAATAACTAAAATAAGTTCACTTTTGCATATTTTGTAGAATCCAGAACATCCAAATAAGGATGATATACTTAATTTTGAAATTAGATCACTACGAGATGCTCAAGCAATTCTTAAGGAAGCTGGGATTGCAGAGTCTACCCAGTTTATTGAAGAGAACTCACATCCAAGACTCTGGTAAAATGCCACTTTTTCTTGTGTCTTCTCTTTATGTGTGTTATATGTGTATTTATTCCTATGAGTTTTCTAGTTTAATTCCTGCACTAAAACATTTTTTGGAGCAGGAATATTTAGCTATTTATATTTAGCTATTATGTAGGGAAATAGACTAGACTATGGAGATCTACTAGGCTATTTCAATAGCAGTTCTAAGATATGTTAGTTAAATGTCGCACCTCTGAAGGTCTAACTGAACATTTGCTGCTTATTACGCTCTTTGTAAAATTGCAGTCTGAGGCTTTTTCACAGTTCTTCTTGATCCACAGTGGGCCCTCTGCCTCAATCACAGACAAGCAGGATCCTTCAGCAAGCCAAATAAGTCCAGAGAGAGAGAGAGAGAGAGAATACAAAAATGCAGCGAGGAAAGCATGCAAAAGTCAGAGACCAGATAGAAGCTGCTTATCCATGAGTATGGGGGCCTCTTCCTTGTTATTGGAAGCCAGGAGTGTTATGAGAAATGTTTGGCCTGTTGCTACACAGGGGCCCTTTCCGCAGCTTACCTTTTTGAGGAGCTCGAATGCGGGGATCACGCGAGCAGCCTCTTGCAAGAGGCTCTTGTGTCCCTATTGCTTCAGCTCCACAGCCTCTGCCTGCTCACAAGCAGGGAGCATGAGAGCCCTTCCTCTTTCTTCTGCAGCACATCCTGGGATTTTCCCAGGCTGCGCTGGGGCAGGAAGCACGAGTGCCGTGGCTCCGGAGCTCCACACGCACAGTAAATGTGCACGGGGCCCCGGAGCGATGCGCAATCGCACACCATTTTCGGCTCAAAGCCAAAAATAAAATAGTGCACGATCGGTGCCTGCCGGCCCCTGGAATGTCACGCGATTGTGAGTGCGTCGTGTGGACCGCTCTTCACAATCGCACAACGCTCCAGGGGCCCTTTCGTGTGGCAAATGCCGTGTGAAAAGGGCCAGAGACTTCTCCAACATGTGCTTGTCCCCACCTGCTAAGTCCAAAACCCCCAAAAGTATTATCCCTCTGAGTCAGGGCAACCTGGATTTAGAAAACTGTGATGCCTCTACCCACCATGAAAGATGTGTTGAGAGTTAAAACATTTGCCCATTCACCCATACCAAAGTACTCACTCCATAACTGCTGGATGGATTAAAGTGACGTTTAAGAACAGTTTAGCAAGAGTCCATCCACTTCTTTTCTCTCTCTCTTTCACAGGGACAAATTGAGAGATAAATAATCATTTTGTTGTTGTATGCCATTCAAGTCATTTCTGACTTAGGGTGATCTGACTTATGGTGAACCTATCACAGGGTTTTCTTGGCAAGATTTGTGTGAGGGGAGGGTTGCCATTGCTTTCCTCTAAGGCTGAAGGAATGTGATTTGCCCCCCAGTGTCAGTCAGTGGGTTTCCATGAACCCTGATCTTCTGGAGTCATAGTCCAGCGCTCAGATCACTACCCCACGGTGGCTCTCAGGCAGTCATTATAGGAAGCACTATTCCCACTTCTGTATTCTGTCTAAGAATGTGGTATTCTCACGAAAGCCTCTAGGAGTTCCCACGACTGTAGAAGCTAATCTGAAGCATATCTTTGCCAAAAAAAAAAAAAAGAAAAAAACCTCAAGAAGGTAGAGAAAGGAAATCTAGCAATTTCTCTGGTAAGGAAGTATGAAAGAAGCTGACAGCCCTGTCTCTTAATAAAGCCACTTGTTCTAGGTAAAACATATTTTCTTTATTCAGGCGTCTTTTGGCAGAAACAGCTCTCCAGAGACTTGATCTCCATACTGCTGAGCAAGCATTTGTGCGTTACAAAAATTATCAAGGCATTAAGTTTGTAAAACGCCTTCAAAATCTACAAAGCGAATCACTGAGGCAAGCTGAAGTGGCAGTTTATTTCGGGAGGTTTGAAGAAGCTGAAAGAATGTATTTGGATATGGACAGGAGGTAATTGCGCTACCTTCATTTGAATTACTAGGAAAATCCTCAGTGCATAGTAACAGTAGCTAACAGTGGAAAGAAGTGTTTCTCTTGAGTGGGTTGGTTTAGAAGTTTGAACACTACACTAACCAAACTCTCATATCCTGAACTGAAGTCTACAACTCAGAGGTGGAAAACAAAGGAAAAAGTATCATTATACCAAGTGTAATGATAGCTTGCATTTATATAAAGACATGGAATGTTCAAAATATTTCCAAGCATCAGCTGGCAGTCTCCTGGACTGCCTGCATATGTACCTTTTTTGGTTACAGTGAATGGAGGGATTCAGCACCACCATCCTCTACAACCCCTTCCCTGAGCCACTTCAGTATTTTTTGTCAAGTTGCCCTTCCCTATGGCCATTCAGTGGCCAAGGGATGATGACAAGGAGGACAAGGGACAGTCACACAGCCAGCAGCTATCTCCATCCTACCCACAGAAAGGAAAAAAATACCCCATGACCTTCCCAGGGCTCCAGGAGGGTGTCATCTTCTTCGTGCTGCTAGCTGGAGAAACAGAGCCAGGTGGATGCCAGGCTGCCCCTCATCCTCCCGTGGTTGCTGAATGGCTGTGGGAAGACTGCCCAGCAAACAGGTATATCAAGTATTTAGGGAAGGAAAAAGACACGCAACTAGGTGGAACTTTACAATCTGCCAGTGTGGTGCAGAATCTCAGCCATAATCTTAGTAATCTTTAAATCATCTCTGCATAGGCAAGATACTGTTTTTGCTTATAAGGGGTACAGCCCAACAGTAGTAACTTGTCCAATGACCTCATGGTTGCAATAAGATTTCAGCCAAGAAGCTCTTATTCACAGCCCAGTCCTTTAACAAATCAACTATACTAGCTGTCAAGAATTTTAGGAGTCATTTTCCTTTGTACCTGCTAAAGTTCTGTGTTTGTGATATTTGTAGAGATCTTGCTGTTGACTTGCGACTGAAACTAGGAAATGGATTTCGAGTAGTGCAGCTGTTGCAAACAGGCTCAGGACATGGTGATGATAATCTTCTTGAGCAAGCACACAATGAAATTGGGGACTACTTTGCAGACAGACAGAAATGGTATGGACATAACCAGAGATTATTGCAGATGTCTTCTACAATGTTATACCTACATATAGTTGACTACAGTTTATTTGTAATTTTAATGCATTATTGATTTGATAGAGACTCAAAAATTATTTCCTTTTGATAACTGAATCATAAACATTAACCACTGCTTTGCTACTTTGTCAGTAGTGCAACACTTTTTTCTTTGCAGGACTGCCATTAGCAGATTAAATAGACTGACATTTTCCAGAAGCTGTACACCTTCTTGACTGTTCTATGTTTATAGCAAGGTGGTAATATTAATAGATTTTCAGACACCTACTTTTGTGGGGCGGGGGTGTTTCTCCTTAGGGCAAACGCTGTTCCTTATTATGTACAAGGCAGAAATCATGAACGTTTGGCTGAATGTTACTATATGCTGGAAGACTATCAGGCATTAGAGGATTTGGCTAACTCCCTTCCAGAAAACAACAAGTTGCTTCCTGTAAGTACATAAAGTTCCTCATTGTGGTTACTCATTTTCAACTTTAGTCCTACACACACTTAGGTGGGGATAAGTGACGTTACATTCAGTGGAACTTGCTCCTAACAAGACAGCTATAAGATTGCCTTGTATCTCTTTGGCTAAATAAGCAAAAGTAAAGTAAAGGCTGATATGTTCAGTAGAATCAAATCAAGGGTAACAGTGATGAAAATGTCTGTGTAAAGATGACAATGTTTTGCCTCATGCTGAAAGGAGTTGCTTCTCAGAATAACTCTGTGTTATCCAATAACTAATCACTCATTTTACAAATAAAAACCGTGTGTGTTATTCATTCTAAACTATGTTTCAAGTTTCACCAAAAATGACAAAACAGAAACCTTTTCAAGAATATTCTTTTCATCACATATGGTCTTTAAGACTAAGGTAAATAACCTTAGACATTTTCTTTTCCAGACCTCTTTTGAATGCTAAATTTTCAAAGATTAAATACCAAATTCAAGTCAAAAGAATGCCAACTGCAAATAAGGAAAATGGTGGGGGTGGTATAAAAGACAATGGCACATTGTTCATTATAAAATAGAATAGCATATCCCAGTTTACCATGTAATAAATATGTCAAATGTATAAACAATAAAATATGGAGAAGGTGGTAATGATCTTAGAGTTTTTATGAGTTACACTGCATGGCAATATTTTGTCGCTGAATGCTTCTCATAAGGTTCATGTCTATCAAAGTAAGCTGTTACTTGGTGCATGCCACACTGAAAGTGTTAATGTTTAAGGTTTAACTCTGTTGTTTTTATGCTACTGACCAAGGATCCCATTCTCCTGGAGATTCATGGTACATTTGATGTCTCTTGCAGGATATAGCCCACAAGTTTGTTACTGTGGGTATGTGCGAACAAGCTGTAACAGCTTTCCTGAAATGTAACAGACCAAAGGATGCAGTAGATATCTGTGTAAATCTCAACCAGGTAAAAGTATAAGCCAGTGCTGGGGGCGCTGCAATGGAAGTTTCTATCATGTTACTTCAATGGTTAATTTTATTATAATTCTTTCCTCTGTGCCCTTCTGATGATCATAGATGTGGTAGCCAAGAGATCTATTATAAAATAGCAACCTAGGAGTCTATATTGCAACCCAGCAGTTTATATCCTCCTGTACTGAGAGTCTGAGGGCCAAACCACAAATGATATGAGAGATCTGCAATTGGATCTCCCAATATCTTTTTATTTTCCTAAAAGCAGAAGGGATGAAATTTGGATGACAGCCACAGCAGCCATTATTCTCAGCCATTATTCTTCTTCCCCTGTACTGAATCATTCTGAAGCTACTGTTAACCATGCAAGGCAACACAAACAGTAGTCTGACAGGAAACATGGGGAAGGAGCTAATCCAGTGCTATGGAGGGTGAAATTCCTAGATCTGTTTCATACAATTTCATGGCTTGCATACAATTGAATCCTAAGATTTGTAGTTTTTGTGAAGTATTTAGAATTATCTGTAGGAGAGCTTCAGTGCCTCATCACAGTACAAACCCTAAGTTTCCATAGAATGGAACTATGGCTGTTAAAGTGGAGTCATAGTGCTATATTTGTGTAGTGTGAAAGAAATTTTAGACATAGGATGTCTGTGTCACCTTACAGTTTAGCCCTAAGTACTAAACAGTAGCTAGAGGAGTTGAACACTGATTAAATATTTCCAAGGTTTGATCAGGGTTTTTTTTCTGTTATAACCATACTTACCACAATTATAAGATAAGATAGGATAGTATTTATTATAATTTTATTAATTGTTATATGTTTTCAGTAACATTGTGTTAGATTTTGTTTCTTATTCACTTATAGGGAGGGATTTCTGTCTACTCACAATATGTCTGCAAACCCAGCCACCCTCCAGCAATCCCAAAAATCCCTCAATGTCAAGATTTAGCTCTGCCTGTAAAGTAAATGAGGAGATGGGAAAGCCCTCTTCTCAACACAAGGAAGGATAGGATTCAAGCTATAGTAAACATTGACTTGTTCAAGTGATTGAAAATTGTACTAATTGGTCTAAGTCTGGCCAATTCTTAAATAAGAACATAAGTCCAATTGCTAGTCCCAGTTCAATTGCTCCACTGAATCAGTTGCTGAATATTAAATCAGCACTTAAGTGAATAACGTTTGTTCAGTGGGTCTTCTCTATCTGGGACCAGTAACTGGCATTAGGCCAAGATATCAGTTGGTCTTCTATGTGTGCCACTTGAAACTCCCATGATTTAGAAAAAAGGCAGGATATGAGTGTACCAAAATAAAAACAGTTAAGCTATTTTCAGTGCCATTTCGGGATTTTGACACAGTCAGTTCAGTCACTGGTGTGTGGAGAATGCAACCAATGCAGTAAAAGTATTACTTAAACTGTCTTCATATTGCATAAAAGAAGAAGAATATTTTATTTCCACCAAAAGCTCTGTCTGTGAAGACCCCTGCAATCCTGACTTAAAATTAAGACTGCTGCTGTAGACCACATTTATACCATACTATTTTGCAAATATTGAGAGTTTTATATGCCAAGTTTTAATTTCAGTAGATCAGCAAAGAATTGGGATTAATTAGTGACCTTGAATTTCTGAGGCCTAAACAATTCTCTTCAGTGGAAAAACACTTTTGCTCAGTCACATAGGAATGGGGGGGCAGTGGAGGCGCTTCACCCTGGGTGGCAATGTTTTTGGGGTATCCTGGCTCATAGCCATGCCCCTGTGTGCCCTGGCCATGCCCCCACACACCGCGGCAATACCCCACACACCATGGCCATGCCCCCCACACACTGTGGGCGTGCCCCCATGCACTGTAGCCCTGCCCCCCTTCCACATACTCCAAGCTCCACCACTCCTTTAGCTTACAAGATAAGGCTCTTAGTTTTTTTTATTTGAAATTGTGTGTAATTGACTAATGGTTGCTGCCTTTTCTTCTAGTGGAGTAAAGCTGTGGAACTAGCTAAGCAACACAATATGAAAGAGATTGGTTCCCTTCTAGCTAGATATGCTTCTCAGTTATTGGAAAAGAACAAACCTCTTGATGCTGTTGAGTTGTATCGTAAAGCCAACTATTTCTTTGATGCTGCTAAGCTCATGTTCAAGGTATTGCTACTCTGAGGTATATGTGCTGTGTTTTTTCATTCAGTGAAGAAGCTCTGTATGTAAAAATGAGCTTCCAATTACTTAAGTATGCTATTTGTGTTTTCTCAACAGTAGGTGACTTGTCTCAGAAGATCTTTCTAAAAATTCCCTTCAGAATTTTGGAAGCAGTTTCTTATGTAGCCCAAGCATCAGTTCCCTTAGCTTGTGTGGATTTTGCCATACACTTCTTTATATGAGGATCCGAGAACATATGTGTCACTGATGTTCCAAGGCTGCAAAATTGTAATTAATCAATCAGCAGCTCAGTCAACTTAAATTTCATGTGCAGATTAACATTTTGTTCCTGCAGCTGAAGGGTATGCCACTGTGGAGACTGCACAGACATTTGAAATTTTGCTTATTTATTTTATTTTGTTTAATTTTTTTTTCCGGCCTTTTGTTTGTTGTTTCTTTCCAGTTTGTATCAAAAAAAGCAGTATTTTACCTTTTGGGTGGAAGCATTATAGGTTGCTTCCAAACTAGTATGAGCTCAAGGAAGCCAAGTGCTAGGGGGATCCACCATTTTCTCTACTGCAGCTGAAAAACCTTCTAAGCCTCAGAGAACTGTATTGCAACCTGCCAGTTTATATCCTCCTGTAAGAGAAGCAAACTGCTCAAAATCAGCCTCAAGGCACCCTGGATCTTGGTAGAAACAGATCTAGTATAGCACCTATCAGGTGGCTAGAGCCTTTTGACTCCTATAAACTACTTTACATTTTGACTAACAGCACTGGAACACTTAGTGTTTGACAGAGATGACGCAGGCAGTTGTGCCAGTTGTGCTATAGCTCCCTCTCCCACCAGCTTTTGGAAGGCTGTCCATATCTCTATAGTTGTTAACTGAAGCTGCAGCTGGCCAGAGATCAAACGTGTACTCCAGACCTCAGAGGATCCTCAGTCCGATGTCAGTGAAGTTGCAAGAGAGCATTGTTCTTGTCCTGATTCTTCATCCCTGCTTTGAAGTGGCCAGCTGCCATGACTCTGCAGCTGAGAAACACCAGTGCTTATGCAGCTGCTCTGTCAGTCTGCCTTCCAGTTCCTGGCAAAGGGGGAAATGGTGATCAGCAGGACTGGCTGGTTATATAAATAGAATATATAACTGTATTTTGTTTCGTATGTTCTGTTTTATGAGCCACAGAAAACAAAAATAAATGTCTTCCCTTTTAACATTATCAATTTTTTTTATCTTATCGTTAAAAGATTTCAGGTGAGGAGGCTAAAAGAAGGACCAAACCCTTGCGTGTTAAAAAACTATACGTCATGTCAGCTTTGCTTGTGGAACAGTATCATGAACAAATGAAAAATGCACAGAGGGGAAAAGTGAAAGGAAAGACTTCAGAGGTACCATGTTGAAGTGCTCGATCACTCAGGAAAAACTGGGTCACTCACAAACGTGAAATCAAGTCACACTTTTCAAAACAATAGGGAAAATTCCTATAGCACAGATGGCAAAAAATCTTTCATTTTTGTCCTCAAAAATGTGCTGTTTAGAACATTGTTTAGAAAATGTAGAAGAATATAAAAGCAAGGCAGAAGTTTTAATTGTCATAAGTAGTAGTATTGTAGGTCTCTCACAGCTGCTTACAACTCAGGAAAAAAAGGGGGAAAAATCTCAGTAAAAAAAGTCCCAGTAGTCAAAGCTTGGAAGCAATGTGTTAAAAGTAAGGACTTACCTCCAAATACCTAAAGGATAAAGAGGAGGCTGCAACATAATTTTTGGAAAATATTATCATGACTAGTGATAGAAGTTTTTTTAGCATTAGTAAAAAAGTAAAGTGAGTAACATTCACTTTTACTTTTAAAATATTTGAGTGGTCATTTGTGAGGATTTTTTTTGTATTTTTAAGTGATTTTTACATAAATTTAAAAAGCAATAAACCCTGTTTGCTGGAGTATAAAACTCACTGTTTTCCCCAAAAAATACTGTTTGAAAATGGGGTGCATCTTTTATGCCAGTGTGTCTTATACACTGGCAAAAAGTGTTTGCTGGCATATAAATGGGGTGTGTCTTATATGCGGGTACATCTTATACACTGGCAAATACGGTATTAGAAACATGTTACCAGGGCATTACTCTTAAAGTCATAAAAAGTGTTTAATGTGTTGCTAGAAAAGATGCTATGCTACTTTCGAAGAATAATACACCAAAACTGTGCCAGTAGCTTTTAGGAATGTGTGAGGTGAAACGAAGGAAACTTGTAGGTGAATGTCTACCCCTTTGTTGTTGCTTTGTCTTGGTTGGTGTGGCTTCCCTCTACTGAAGTAAGGGAGCCATTCTGTGCATCAGAGCATCACATCCAAGCATACATGTAGTTTTAGGATGTACATAACTCACCAAGTGAACTTGGGTTTGGGGAGGGTAGTGCACTTGCTTTTGAAAGCTTTCGCCATTGTCTGTACTTTGTTGCTATACAGTTGACTCCACATATCTGAAAACTACATTATTACAGTGTACGAAATTCATTTTTCAAATAGCCAAAACTCTTAATGATGAAGGAAAGACATCATATTAAAGTGCAAAGCTAGAAAAAAAACACTTTTTTGAACTATGACTCAGAACCCTCACAATCAGCCATGGTTGTAGTCCAAAAAAATGAAATTTCCAAGATCTGCTTTAGAACAGAGACAACTACTTTGCCATCATGCTTTTTCACTATTGTATCTTATTTCCAGGCTACCTCAGCACTAGCTGGTTTGCTGGAGGAAGATGTTCTTTCTTCAGACAGTCGCTTAATCGATCATGCTTGGCGAGGAGCTGAAGCTTACCATTTTTTTATACTTGCCCAGAGACAGCTCTATGAGGGTTATGTTGATACAGCAATGAAGACAGGTAGATTTACTTTTTTGTTACAAAGTGCTGTCTGTTTTGACTTCAGTTTCATAGCCCACTATGTTCCCACTGTGATCAGTCACAACCTTCATTGACATTAGACCAGTGCTTCTTAAGTTGTTTCATGTGGAAAACTGCCATTTTTTTTTCCAAATGTTCCAGGAACTAGTACAATGACCACAGTCTTGCCTGAAAACTCTCCAAGGACTGGCAGCTGATGTCTTGTGGTCCAACCACAGTCCATGGAACACCAGTTTGAGCTAGAGATCTATTTCTTAAACGAACATATTCACTTTCCCTTTTAGGTTTTCTAACTCAAGGCATACTGTACACACATTAGAAAATCTGATGCTGATGCTTTAGCCATCTGAAAAGGTTTGACAAACCTTGTAGGTTTTACCATGAACACATTTTTCTTAATCTTAAAGTGCAGTGCACTTTGGTTTACATAGCAGCTGCTTCAGGCTAATGTATTGTCTCGTTCATTTCAGCTGAAGAACTAGGCCCTTTCTGTACATACATTCCTTTTGACTTCAGCATTTAGTTCTTTAAGACAAGACAGAACTCTATGTGCCTGTCAATGTGGAAGGAGGTGACTGAGTGTAAAATACTGATAATTGAATAGTGTAACAAGGAAGTGTATTGTGACTTCCTCTGTTTTACAGCCCTTCATTTGAGGGATTATGAAGACATTATTCCTGCTGTGGAGATCTATTCCCTATTGGCTCTCTGTGCATGCGCCAACAGAGCATTTGGTACCTGCTCAAAGGCTTTTGTTAAACTGGAATCTTTAGAAAACCTTACCCAGGAGCAGAGGCAGCAGTATGAAGAACTTGCTCTGCAGATATTCACTAAGCACTACCCTAAAGATAACAAAAAGTCAGAATTGGATGGCCTTCTTGAAGAGTAAGCTTACTGTTTTTGTTCTAATTAAGACTGTAATTGAATATCCCTAGTTCAGATTAGATCCAGTGTTGTTCATCTGCCACTGTTGGATGAGACCTGTCCCTTCCCAGCACACCCTAAGTACCTGCTCCTGAGGGTTTGGGGGATGGGGAAGTTTATTCATACAATATAGCCCTTTATATAGTGCATCTGTGAGCTCAGTGTTGCTAAAAATAACTATTGTCATGTATTATGTTTAGCACTGAGATATTTCCAGAACTTAGATTTTAGCACAGATGAACTATTCTGTAATTCACAACTCTGTTCTCAAATCTGAGCAGAACTGCTTGTATTTTCATTAGCCATGAAAGTGTCTTCTAATGCTGACATCCTAGGAGACACTTCTGAAACTGCTTTTCTTTCTTGTGTTTAATAGGGGAGACGGGAAGCTTCCAACATGTGTTGCTACAGGAAGGCCCATCACAGAGTATCAGTTCTGGATGTGCAATGTATGCAAGCACTGTGTGCAAGCCCAAGAAATCAGCAACTACAACTTCTGCCCTCTCTGCCACAGCTCAGTAGCCTATTAATCATAGCATACCTTGGTATTGGTATGCATAACAAGTGCAACTGTATGTGGTTTGAATTGTTTAGAAACCCTATTAAGATGGTTACAGGGAGGAAGAATCCCTGCAATAAAACCCTTTTAATGTGCTGTCTATAAAAAGAATCTGAATCACTTCTTCAAATAGCTTCAATGTGGAAAAGCACTGTTTTCAGTGTAAATAAGGTCCATGACTTAGCAAAAAACTCGGTGTCTACCCTGCCATTCTTTTTGTTTACTTTACAAACAGTCCTTTCTACTTCATAATATTGGCGTCCTTCAATTTGATGTATGCAATATACATGGGACTATTTTTAGATACTTTGTAGATGCTGGTGAGCTTTTAAAGAAATAATTTTGTAACAGCAACCAAAGTTAATAAGCACTGATTTTACAAAACCTAATTTCTCTCTTTGACAGTATACACCTAGGTGGAAATTCTGCTTACATTATGCATAAAATAATTATGCAGGTGCTACTTCGTCAGCACAGTACTGGAAAGAGGACAGCAGAAATTAAGATCGAAGCATAAACATTCTGATCAAAAAGACTTAGTGCACAGACCAGTGATACAAATCTCTCCAGTTTTTTGGGGGGGAGGGGATGGTTGGGGATCTGAATGGAAGCCCATGCTTTATGTCCTGAAGGATAGATTGGCAAGCAGAATATGAACTTTGAAAGATTTACATTCTGCTTAGCTCTGGAGAGGGGGCACCTACTAGATTCAAACCCAGTGCAACATTGCACTGGATGAGGCCCCCTCACACATGTTGTAGCCATTGTTACCTCATGATGCAAGCAGAATGGACACCTCTTCTAGCCACAGCAGAATAATTCCCCCTCTCTCAACAGTGTGCCACCAGTCCCTGTGGCTGAGTAAATCAGAAAGTGTTGCAAATAACACCTTTCCCTAACAAGCTGTGGCCCCTATTTTCTGACAGTTAGTGTGATTATCCAGTTTCCTATGCTAGTTTTCCCCACAACAGGTAACCTTGCTGGTTTACATCTTGAAAGACCTTATGATCTGTTCCATTTCTTTAACTGATAGTTCCATTACCAGCAGTTATGAAGAACTATAGAAGGTTAACCATTTAACTACATCAGTGTAAACAGGACAAATTCTTTTTCATTAGAGAATTTGCCAGAACCATGTTTACCTGTACATAGGCAAAAGGTTAGACCCAGATTCAGGATTTGGCAACTGGAGTGGCAGAAATAGATTTCCCTGCCTGCTCAGCCCTGATAACAGCCCAAATACACCTTTACACGGGGAAACAATGCTGAATGGAGTGAACTGTGAGAATCAGGTGTAGGTAACTTTGATAAGCTTAGTCTTTCTGTCCAAAGAAGACAGTTCCTGGATCTGTGAAATCTGTGTAAGTAGCAGTTGGCTCCAGGATTCTCAAGTTTTTGTATGGAAAAATGTAATGAAACATGTATCTTTTTATATTCAAGTATAAATACAAGTTCATCTCTACTTCCTTTGGTATAATAATATGGTTACTGAAATACACACTTACAGAAATAAATATTTTATTTGTTCAGTACACTAGTTATATATTGCCTTTTTCCCAATATGCACTGAAGGAAGTTTACTAAACAAAAGCTGAAACAAACAAATACAGAAATAAATGTGTGAATATTCTACATCAACTACTTAGTTGCTGTGCTTCCCCAACTCACCTTAACAGGCAGTAGCTGCATTGAGTGAAGAAGGTCTGTTCAGAGCACAAGGAGGGTGACATTTCCACTCTTTTTCCACCAGCCAGTGAGGCTGCAAGAAAAAATTGCAACAGAGGTCTTGCTTCTGATTGTCAAAGCTTTGCTCGCTGGTGGAAGGGAACTGGAACATCCTCCTCCTTGCACCCCAGTCCACAGCTATAAAGGTGGACTTGAGGGGAGCATTTATATAGTCTCACAGTAAGACTGTGTAATCTTATGGAATATGGAGCAGTTACAGATCCATAACAGAATGCCAACCACATTAGAAAAAGTTGAGCAAAACATAAAATTGTGTGGACAAAGAATACTAATAGATAGAATATTACACATACCATTGCTGTTTTTTATCAGTAAGAATAAAATCCCGTGTATATATTATTTTCACATACAGTGGGCACTCCACATTCATGGAGGTTAGTAGCATAGATCCTTGCGAAAGTGGAAAAACCATGAATATCGGAAAAAAACCCTCTCCAAGATGAATACTGCAGACTTCTTTCCACCCACTCCATTTCCCACTTTGCCATGCGATGCCTCAGCCAGATTTTCAAGCCCTTCCCAGCAGATCCAGCACCTCAACACACTCATTTGCTCCCCTCCACCTCACCTGTCAGTCCCTCACTCCCTTTCTCACCTTGCCACCATGAAGACTCGGCCAGATTTTAAACCCTATCAGAACCATGGATTCCTTCTCTCCACTCGTCTGCCTTCCAAGCCTCCTTTGCTGTCCATTCACCTCAGCCAGATTTTAAACCCCTCCAAGACCATCCATTCCTTCCCTCCACTCTTCTTCCCCTCAAGCCTCCAGGAGCTTGAGAGCACAACTGGGGGCAGGAGTAGGGCAGGAGATGGATGGGCTGGGAAGGGCTTTAAAATATGGCTTAGACAAGGTGGGAAAGGACTTGATGAGGTGTCGGTGCTGGCAGGACTAAGAAAGCAGCGTGGTGAGGAGGAGGAGCTGGTCAAGCAGTTGCAAACTCATGAATAATCAAATCCACCAAACAGAAACCCACGAATGTGGAGAGCGGACTATGTATTTTTTATATTGCATTATTTTAATAACAACTGACTTAACTTTCAATAAAAAGTACCAGATTCCTGGTGCATGCATTTGCAAAATTAATAGATACATTAATTAAAAACAAGCAACACCAATTCTGTCTACCATTGTTTCTTCCACCTGTAAACCACCCAGACAACTTTTGTCATTGGGGAGCATGTAAATGTTTAAAAGATGGGTGAGAGAATTCTAAGGATAAACCATGGTAGTTAAGGCTCTTGAGACTAGGATGCAGTGACTATAAGGGAGAGGATTACGTGGAGGAGGAACGCAAGCAAAGCAGCTGTACTCCACATGAGTCAAGTATTTTATGATATTTCTAAGGTTAACTTCTGATTGACTATTATCATTCAGCTTTTTTAATATAATAAAATTAATCTCAGTATAACATTCCATATAAATAAATCAACAGCTCTAAAGAAAAGGACATTTGCTACCGTTTAGGTGGCACACATGTCAGAATAGACAACATCTCGGAAAAGTAATTCCTTTTTGTCAATAATTTGTCAACAATTTTAACCACAATCTAAGTATAGAAATTCTAATAATCTCTGAAGGAGATTGCTGATTTTTTGAAAAAATGAGGGATGATAGACAATATTATGAGGGCAAAAAGTGTGCGTGTCTTCATAGCTACATCTGCATAGATGGATAAATGAAGTCAGGGTTGAAAAGAGGTGAAATAGAAGAAGATGCATAGAGATCAAAACAAATGCAGAGATGTTTGGACAATATCAGAAAACTGGAATAGTAAACATGCCAAGTTGCTTTATATTGAACCACGTTACCAGTCCATCTTGCTTGGTATTCCCAGCAGTGGTTTTCAGAGGCATAATCTATACAGTTCTAGGCAATTTCCACACTAGACTGTTATAGTGCTATTATTCCACTTTCAACATCCTATGGAATCCTGGAGTTTGCAGTTTAGGGAGGGGTCTCAAAGGCGAGAAGGCCTCATATGATTGGCTGGCTGTGAAGATTCTATGGAATCCTGGGGCTGGCAATTTGAGGAGGGGTCTTGAGCCAGATTGCTCTTGGGCCTCAGGCTGGTGCTATGGAGATGAGGCCTACTATCAATAAGGATGCCAGAAAACATCTGGGAGGCACGTGTGCGAAAAATTAAAGTGACATACACAACATAGTTACAAGCTCTTCATGCCTCACACAGTAGATTGTATGGGTTCCATATGTGAGGAATCTTAAAGTTGAAAACAAACAAAACAAAAAATGCTTCCAGAAAAATGTAAAGTCATTGCACAAATTCAACAGAAAGCAAAAAAAAAAAAAAAAAAAGCCAGTACATCAATGTTGCCAGAGAACACAGATCAGATTGGGGACTATGGGGAAAAGTTACAGGTACGGGAATAGGCTGGTTGCTATGGAGACGAGGCCTAGCAACAACGAGGAGATGTGCATTTCCGCAGGAACCAACCTCTGTATGTTTACAAATACAGATTGGATTGGGGAATACGGTGATATGGAGACAAGGCCTAGCAGCAACGAGGAGGACAGTGTATTCCCTCAGGAACCCAAACTGCGTATGTAAATAACTATGTATACAGATTGCATTGGGAAATATGGGGAAAAGTTACAGGTACTGGAGAAGACAGTTGGGTGAGTTCTTAAGAGGAAAATAAAATCCCGGGCAATGCTGGGTAAATATGCCAATATTTATATCATTCTTAAGAAATCTAACTGGTATGTGGTGTGATAACCATATTACACAACATTTTTTTTCATTATCATTGGCTCCCAATGCATTTCTTACATAGAAAGATGTGAAATCACAGAATCTTAGAGTTGGAAAGGACCACAAGGGCCATCTAGTCCAACCTCCTGCCATGCAGGAATGCACAGCTAAAGCACTCCTGAGGGAGGCCCATCTAACCCCTGTGTAGAGACGTCCAAAAGAGGACAATTTACTACCCTTCAAGGCAGGGGTGGGAATCATATAGCTAGGCTGACTAGGCCTAATGGGAGTTGCAGTGCAACAATATGTGAAGGACCACACATTTCTCACGTAAAATCTAAAATTTAACTTCTTCCTGTAGCCTTATCAAAAGAGGCCCTTTTCTCCTAGAAACAGGGTGGTTACTAGAAGAGAGGGGTTTCTGAGCAGTGTGCTCTTACTCCAGTTGTGCAATGATCTTTCCTGACAAGCTGTCCTGGCAGTTATGTTGATAACTTTTTAGAATCAGACCCCCCTCCCACCAAAAAAAATCTCCCAAGCTTTTTAATTTCATTTGAACATCATTTGAAATAGTGATTTTGATATTTACTCCCTTCTTTTATGGTATGTAGGCTGTGTTTTTGCCTTAGGAGGGTCTTTCACTTCTCAGTGTGATCAGCTTATATGATACTAACCAGCATGATGCTCACTCTCCATGTTTATTCTGTTTATTTAATTTTATTGGAAGTTAGTGTTATGGGCTGCATCTGATTATATCATGTGGATTTATGTTCTAAGGTAATGAACTGTATATTAGATTTGTCTCAGTTTAACACAATGAACACAATACAATCAACCAATAATAAAAGTATTTTAAAATACATGTACGGGGGGCGGGTGGAAGAGCAGCCAATGTCAAAAGAAGAAACAAACGCCATGCAAAATTCAAGAGTACATAACTCCTTTGACATAGATAATCCCCCGGATATGCAGTAGCGACAGTTTGTTTGCTTGTTTGCTCTTCCAAGGCAATAGGGGAAGAGTATTTATGTACTCATAATTACAGTCCCTACCACCTAAGTGGAACACTTTTGGTTTACTGTCTGTCAGCATTTCCATTATACACTCCTATTTTTCAGAGGTCAATAACTTAGCCATTAAAAAGCTGCATCAGCAGGAAACATGATATACAGGCTACCTCAGTCTCTTAATTTGTTTTCATCCAACCCCATGAAAGAGGAGAAACATTTCTGTGCTCAGTAATTTATGGCAAAGTTTTGTCATCTGCTATCTTCAAATTGGCTTGTTTCCTGAAATTAAGAAGTTTCAGGCTGGCTGTCAGTAGAGAAGCTGCTAAACATACACAGAGAGAGAAAGAGATATGCACGTGCCCACACGCACACAAATAATTAAACACTGAAACTATAACAGCTTGTTGAATGGGCAGTCATTAATTGCATAGGTTACACATCCTGTAATTAAAAGATTTGAATTAAGCTTTCATGTAAAAGCTCCAATTAAATCCAGATAGTAAAGGAGCCATTACTTTTTCCCCTTATACACCACTGAATAGTTTTGCTTCTTGTTAATGTAATTGTCTCCACTGAAATAAAACAAAAACTCAAGGGCATTAAATCACAGAACATCACAGTCAGTTGTGCCATTTTTCAGCTCACTGTTGACATATTTATTCCAAGAACGTTAAGAGAAAAAATTGCACGTAATGCAAAAACTTGGTAAAATGTTAATATAAAGTAGTTCAAATTTAAATAGGCTGCAGGCATACATTGAAAGCCAACCAATATAATAGTTGTTCCACCATGATACGGTGGAAGAGAAAATGAAACAGAGCTTGGAAAATTACCTTTTAAAAGCAATCAATTGCACTTATAGTTCTAAGGCCCAAGAGGAATTCAGTTGCCATTATAGTTGCAAAGTTACTCATAATTTCCACATTTTTCATAAGCAGCTATGTAATTACTTTGTAGCTTGATGTGTGTGGTGTAGCAATTTGAGCTACAACTCTGGAGACCAAAGTTTGAATTCCCACTCTGCCAAGGAAACCCACTGAGTGACCTTGAGTGAGTCCCACCCTCTCAGCTTCAGAGAAAGGCAAAGGCAACCCCCTTCTGAACAAATCTTGCCAAGGAAATCCCATGAGAGGTTCGCCTTAGGGTAGCCATTAATCAGAAAGGACTGAAAGGCACACAACAACAACACAGGACCTGGTAATTTTACAGAGGTGATTTTACAAGTGATACATCAATCATCAACCACTTTTACATGTAAGCCATTGAGATAAAAAAGAAATCAAGTCATGCTAATGAGGGAAACACACACACACACACACACACACACACACACACGGCAGCTCTCTCAGCCTGAGATTCCTCCTCCCTGCCCAGTGAAACAGAAAAGAGGGCTCAGACCCTAAAACTCAGCCATGCCCTGAGACCTGGAAAACCTGTCCCAATCTTTTCTGTTTGATCCATTAAAAAAAAAACCCTTAAGATTAGAGGAATTTTAGTTGTGAATTTCACATGGACATCACGTGCTCAGCCACCAAATACAGTCCTTCTACAAATCCAGAGGGCAATGTTTGATTGTTTGTTTGTTTGTAAAAAAGGAATCATTTTTTGGACCATAGCTCCACAAATCGTCCAAATAGCATATCCAGTGGCCACTGTCCTTCTACAAATCAAAAGGGCAATATGACCATTTTCGCTGAGAGATCCTGGGAGTGATAGAAAAAAAAATTAACTTAATTTCTTATTTTGTCCAGTATAATGGCATTCGGTCCCCATTTTTATCCTCACAACAATCCTATGAGGTGGGTTAGGCTGGTTGTAACAATCCAAGGACGTCCAGTGAGCTTCATGACCATTTCCCCCAACCCTTGTCCTCCCCCATCCTATTCTGTATCATGTGCCAGATTCATATATTTAACAACCTACACTGCAAATAAAGGAACAAAAAACAACTTGATACTTTTTCCCCCAACAGAAGTGTTTTCAGAAGTTTGGTGTCCCAAAGTAGCACTTCCATTGTCCCCTTGAGCAGCTTTTGGATCGTAATGAAAAACATCTCCTCAGTTAGCATCACTTCTATCCTCCCGCAAATATTTACCAAGCCAAGGTAATTCTTGAAATCAAAAGTTAATGGAAACGGCTTCCTTATCATTCCCTCAGTCCTGATTGATGATTATCTTGCCAGCCACTGAAAACTCAAACAAGCTATGGAGGAGCTGGGAAAGATTCCCAGCCTTTCATATGGAAGGAGAAATGGCATGATTGCAATGGACCCTCTGCAGGAAGAGGAATAAGAAGAATGCAAACCAGAAAGACAAATGGACAGCAATTCCTGGAATATTCCTGGCTGGGTGGTATTATGGGAGTTGTTATAAAAAAAAGCAAGTTTTCAAAACACAGCTTTAGGGAAAAGCTGTTACACCTGCTCTTTCCTCTTAATGGACCAGCACTCCAATTTCTTCCCCCGTGGAGCAAGAAACAGCTGTGTTTAAAAAAGAACCCAGTTTCCTTTATATTGATCTGTCTACAGGTTCTTGACAGACAAGTTTAAGAAAAATATAGTGAAAATTATACTATTATGACAGCACCTGCAGGGCTCTGGGGAAAATACAGAGGTGGGCGATTAGACAGTACAGCAAAAAATTAAATTTCCAGTCTAGTAAACACTATAATATAAAGTGGTAGAATATGAATTAATCTTCTGTCCATCTTCAATAGGAGAGGAAAGGAAAAGGTGAAATGTGGTTGATTGCATCATTTTTCATCCATTATCCAAAGCTAATTGGAAAAGGATTGTATAAACCGTGAGATTTTTTGAAAAAATGCCAGGAGTACATTTTTTAAAAAAAAATTAAAAAAATGTAAACCACTATCAGGAAAACAACTTTTTTTCAGCCAGTTCTAATTTTTTAGGCCCAGTAACAGAAACCTGATAGTAGAATGTGCAAGAGTGTAACCCAAATCTAGTTTCTAGTCCTAACTAGTGTTAGATCCACTGAGTTAATGGGATTTGATTCCCTTGGTACATTCTTGTTAAGACTAGCAATTGATTTGTGCCATCAAGCCAGATGGCTATTACAATAAAATTGTGAAGAAAAGAGACGTATTAAAAATCAATTATTCTTATGGCAATTAGGTCGACATACCTGTGATTGCATTTATGTTAGCACTTTCCCTTTTAAATGTAATATCAGAAAGGGTTGGGAAAAAGTAGCAACTCAGGATCTATCCTATTTTTGCATGTTATTATTTTGAAACAACTAACAATGATCAGGAGTGATTTAGCTGATTGAAACACATTTATTCTCACCTTAACATGCTGTCAGATAATCTTGTCAGGTTCCTTTCTGTGTCAGGATCACTGGTCTTTCCTGTGTGTGATGCTGCATTGATGATATGACAAGCACCTTTTGCCTTGTGTGGTAGAACAGGCACACATGTTTCTCTCTGATTAGTGGCACCATTGCTACCAGCAAGCTTTGCATCTTCTAATTAAGAGTAAAGAGTCCCACAACTATGGGCCATTTTTAACCTTAGGGAAGAGGTAGTTTTCTGCTATGTGCCTTCAAGTCATTTCCAATTTATGATGACTCTAAGATGAACTATCATGGGGTTTTCTGGGGGCTGAGACTGTGTGATGTGCCCAAAGTCACCCACAATAGGTTTCCATGACTAAGCAGGGAATCGAACCTTGGGCTCCAGAGTTGCAGTCCAATATTCAAACCACTACACCACACTGGCTCTCGAAGAGGTAGTACCGAGCTGTAAACCTCTCCCCTCCTGCAAAGGTGACTAGCTTTCCTCTTTTACTTCCCAGCAGAAATACATAAGCTTTGTAAAGGAGCTTAGCAGCTAGGCAAGTGAGGGAAAAGAAATGTACAAAACATTTGATTTTTTCAAATCATATCCTCCATAGAAAAACACAAAAGAAATCAGGCCATTGGTCTATCTATCTCAGAGTTGTCAACTCTGGCTGGCTGGAGCTCTCCAAGGTTTCAGACAGAATTCTGTCCTAGTCCCATCTGGAGAATCATGGTGTTATCTGGTGTCTCTCATTCAAGTACTAACCAGGCCTGACCCTGCTTACCTTCTAAAATTGAACAAAATGTTGTCTGTTTAGGGTGATATTTGTTCTTAAATGAATACATGTGACAGACAGAAAGAGAAGCAAGAGAGGTGCAAAAGAAGATAAATAAAGCAGTATAGGTTCGGATCTTTGCTAAATCTGAGGTTAAAGTACTTACAGTATAGCGGTCACAGCCATAGAATCACTGAGTAGCTGGAAGTAGCTTTCCACAGAACAGTGGAAGCTGGTGGCTAAATTCAGCACCTTGAACAGTTCCTGGAAAATTAAGGTTAGTGTTACCCTATGTCTTCCTTTTCTCAGACATGTCCCCTTTCAGCAACAAAATTTCTGCTTGGGCAGATTTTTTAAATGTCTTCCACTGCTTCACCTCATGCCCGGCAATGCTGACTCCTCATTGCTGTTTCGCTAGCTCCATTGAGAGTTCTGCTAGGAGAACAGATGGAGGCTGGCCCAGCAGAGTGTTCAGAGACAAAGAAAGGGAGAGAGGGAGAGAGAAAGAGAGAAAAAGAGAACAACTTCGGGGAGGAGAGGTAAAAAGGAGACAGACCCAGAGTGGGAAGGCAAGCTAGCCAAGCAAAGTGACTGACGGAGCTTCTGGCCACGTGGGGGTGATGAAACAGGGCAGTTTGGGGAAAGAGACTGTTGGAAGAGGTGGGCACAGGGAAAGGAAGTGTTGCTTTGAAGGTTAAGCACTGTAAGGCCCTGCTTTGAGGGTCCCCAATATCAGTATGGTTTGGATGAGAACCATACCCAATTGGCACCATACTGGATTGGCAACCGTATTAATTGGCTCTGATATCAAAATCAAGCCTGAGAGGTGACTGAGAGGTCAAACTGAGCAAGGGAAGAAACCTGACTGTAAACAAGAGAGACAGGTCAACCTAAACACCCTCCAGGTAAAACTAAGGCATTTGTCAGGCAAATAAACACCGTTCCTGTGGATAATAGGCTTAAGCAGACCCTGGAGTTTTCCAGGGAAGGAAGTTGTGAGAAACCCACCAGAACGCTTGTTACCCTGTTTTCTGGGGGTCCCGGGAGGGACACCAATTTGCTATAAGTTGGGGAAATTAGTTCAGAGCACACGTTGGCAATACGAGAGGCAGGGTAACTCAGCAGGATCTTGCAACCCAATGTCTATGGGGTCAGGCCAAGTCAAGAAGCAAACCGGTTGGAAAATAATGAATGATCTTTATTAAATACAGGCACACAATGTATGCGACACAAACACACAGAGACCTAAGGAAAATAAAGGTGTGAGTAAGATAGCGGGATTTTTAGAGGGATAGTTGATTCGGGTGATACGAAACCTGTCCTGAAGTCTGGAGGAAAATGGAGAGCGAAGCTGGGGTTCGATGTATCTCAGCACGTGGAGCTGAGGGGAAGCTCGCCAAGCGAAGCGGCAGCAAGGCGGTCTGGAACTCGGGAGCGATCCGAGGAAGGTCTCGGAATCAAGGGTTTTTATAAGGAGAATTGTGACTGCAGGTTAGGTCGGACTTAGGGGGAAACAATAGATTTGGAGTTGGAGACAAAGCCTCCGAAAGGTCAGAATTTGAATGATTGAATTAGAGCCGAATTTATCAATAGAGTAGCCGGTATGCAAACACGGAATACTTGAGCATTGTATTACTCGATCATCAAGCTGCCAGCACGGGGCAGAGAATCCTTTGTAGGTTGCGTGCATACCTAATGAGAGTAGTTGCCTTGAGGTCTCCTAAAGCAGTGAGGCGGCTGTTTTCTGGCCTGCCTGTATTGTCTAGAAATATTAAGGCAATTATTGGCCGAGCCTGTATGCGTGCTTGTCCGGGGGCCTCGCAAGCACATGGAAGGGACATGTGAAGCCGAATTTGAGATATCAAGGGATATCTTTTTATATCCCCAAAGCTCGGGCTAGCCAGGGCAGTAACACACTGATTGACAGATAGCCATCCCGTGTACCCGGACTCCTTCCTCTTTCCTCATAGCACCCACAATAGGCAGCTAGTACAACACACATTATGTCTTTGTCATCCAAACACTGCAAACATTAGTGAGCTGATAGTCTATTGTCTGTGTTGCAACTCCCATTGTCCACTAGGCTGGGAAAGCAATCAACTCACACCCTTTCAGGGAGGGAAACAGGATATATAAACCTTTGGTTTTGAGAAGTCAGGTGCAGTCAGATGAAATGCTGGACCCCACTATGTCGTCCTGAATCCTGATCTGGTCTGCCCTTAGACACAACTCTAAGTCACATTTCAGCTTCTTCATACTCTTCTGGACTGGTAATTATAAACCCAAAACCCCCTCATCCTCTCTATACATAATTTTTCCTCCCTTTATCCTTCAGTCCATTCTTATGCGAATGTGTGACTGTGTGTATCCTGTGTGCATGTATGAGTGAATTCCCCTCAACAAAACACATTTTTGGTTTACTTTTGAATCTCTGGCTGGTTCTTTTCCTGCGTGAGCCCGTAAATATTAGTAGAAAAGGTCTCATTAAGTTACCTCCCTCTCACAAGCCTCCCCTTTGAGCTAATTAATTCCTCACTTTTGCACAGAGGTACTTGCATCACAGCGTGGCCCTTGTGGCTCCTATGTTTTGGGGTTACAGTATATTACTATTTGTCACAGCTTACATAGTAGGGATATTCAAAGGGAGGATCATCATAACTATCAGTGATTTGAAACAGTCAGTCCTCTTTTTGGCTTTTCAGAAGAAGACCAGTCAAGACACCTTGTGGATGTGCCTCACTGCCACATGCTTTGCTTATCTCCAGGCTAGATTACTGTGGTGCACTTGGTGTGGTGCTGTCCTTAGAGGCACTTCAGAAAGATTGATTGGTGAAGAATGCCCCTGCTAAAATGCTTGCAAGAGCTGGGCTTTCAAATACATGTATTTATTTAGTTATTTGTCTATTTATTTTCATTATGATTGTTATCAAATACTCTTAATCTGCTGTAGATACACCGACTGACATTTTATGGAACTTAATGGAAATTCAACAGGATTTACAGGACAATCTTAGACATGTCTACTCAGAAGCTCAGGGGAATGTTCTTCCAGGTAGAAATCTTTGCTTAGTTCATTATTATATGCAAAGAACAAAGAACTCTCCCCACTGGGCAAGACTGTGATTGTTTTTGCACAATTACTTTTTTTTTTCATTACGGGATGTTTTTGCTAATTTTTTATAAAGCAACATTGTTGCACAGAAAAGAATGGGGGTTTGTGTGTATAAAATACATTGTTTTCTATGCAAAAATGTCACCACAGGTTTTTTTCCCCACAAATAAGTCCTGAAATGTGGAAAATCTTTCAAAGGGATAATTACATGTGCTAAGACACTCTGAAGTTGAGGAATTAGAAAAAAAAAATTCAAGCATTCTTCACATTCCTGCTCCCAGGTAGATGATCTAGGACTGGTACCTTAGAATCGTCTTTTTCCTGTCTAAACTTTCTTTTTCATGATTGCTGATTACTTATTGATAAGCCGTTTAAACAAGCACCAAGAAAAAAAATAAGATCAGAATTTACAACATGAGACTGAAGTTTGTGGCCCTTAACACATAATACAATTCTGGAGTCTTTACATTTTAGTTAGCAGTGTTGTATTTTATAGACATGTGATATTTTATGGTTATATAACAGAATTTAGGGAGAAAGTTGTGAGAAGGCTGACTCAGGGCCAGCCTGAGATATGTTTCTGTCTGGGGAAGAATATATAAGTATTTCCTCATTCTCTGGAGTAATAAATCAGACCGTTCACCACATAGCATGGCATCTGAAATCTGCCTCCCAATGCAGCTACCTTAGCCTGCCACCCATGATTGGCTGTTTTGCCCATCTGTGCATATGAGTCACAGTTCCTCAACTTGGTACTTTGGAATATAACTCCCATCACACACACAGCCCCAGGAACTGTACAATAGTACATCCATAGTGCAGCAGTTTGGGGAAGAATGGTGTAGATATCACATCCAAGAGGTGTAATTTATTACAATTGCCATTTCCACCCTACACTGTTATAGTGCTGTTATTCCATTTTCAGCACCCTGTGGAATTGATCTGTACAGCTCTAGTAGACGCATGTGTTAGACCACTAGACAATACACTCACCAACTCTATCAAAACCCAGAAAAATTACAAGAGAGATGATTTTAAAAAGAACCCCACAGCTATATTGCTACCAAAGATTGTTTGCCAGAATCTTATATCATCTTTTACTTAAAGTAACCTTACACGCATTGGGCACTTTGTCAGCTCTGCTATGTACTAACATAACAGCAGCCCTGTACTGGATGCAGAGGTTACAAAACAGGCATAATGTCGCTTACAAAGAGCTAACTGCTCAACAGGATTCTGGGCATTGTTTCCAAACAAGGTCTTGCATCCAAAGTTTTAGTTTTGTAGTAAGTTGTTCTTGTTCATGTTTGTGTTTGTTCTTGCATATCTTTCATGAAACAATCTGTATGACAATCGTCAAGACAATTCAATTTACAAAAAACTTGAGGAGAAGGAGGAGAAATGAGAGGAGGAACAGGAAGGGGTTGGATTATCTCCTCATTCTCCCACAACCCTGTAGTGGTTAATGAAGTGTTAATTAATGATTTGAGGTAACTGAGGAGAAAGTGACTTTGGAGCAGGATCTCAGTTTTATCTGAGTGGGTATTAAATTGGAGTTAATGGATAAATTAATCCAACAGATTTGCATGTGGGATCAGAGTTAATGGCAGATGATCGGTGGGTAGGGTAGTTAGCTTGCTGCAGGTTTTATATTGAACTTTAAAGGAAGCTGAGCCTGATCCCCCATATACTTTAAAGGCTGCTAAACATTAAAGGATGTTGAACCTGATTCCCCACACAGTTTCAGCATCTGAGACAGCTCCTTTAAAGTGTGGACTAAAATTGGGGGTGAATTTGCCACCTTACTGACACTGGAGTCACTGGCCCCACTGAGTAGAACAGAAATGTGTTTAAAAATGCTCTTTGGCTTTCTTGGATGTGAAATTAATTTACTTGCGTTTGTTGCAAAAGAAATTCTAGTAATTATTTCAAAAATTTATTTTGAAATTTTCAAAAAAAATTGGAAAAAGTTTGTAGGGTAAGTGTGCATGTGTGTGTGTGTGTGTGTGTGTGTGTGTGTATACTAGCATGGAGTTTCTACTAGCTGTCCCTCAAGGAAATGCTGCCCCCACAAGAAAAGAGGTTTTCCATTCCTACTGTAATTGAACTTGGTGAGCTCCCAGAACATTCCCACGTACCCCAGTCACACTGAATCCTTCTCAGTCAGACATGCCAGCAGTTCTGTCCTGTTTTTCCAGAAACTGCTTAGAACTCAGGGGAGGGGGATGTGAAGTGCAGGAATTTTCAGGACATCACCCTGTCCCAGTCAGTCACAAGTGTCCCACTGCAATGAAAGGAGTAGCAAAATTGTACTTGTCAGCCAGTCTGAGTGGTGGCAGCAAAGCAGGAATTCAAAGGAACAAGCCAGAAGAGAGCCCAAAAGGTCCAAGATCACAAAGGAAACACAAAGCCAGAAGAGTTGCTAATTATCCAGATAGGTTGGTTGTGAGTAACAGTCTGCTAATGAGGAGCTTAGATATTTATAGCTGGCTGTCTTCACACAGCCAGTATTTGATTAATTATTCTCATATTTTACAGCAGCAGGCACCTACACACATTCTCTTTGACTCTCCTTTACTCCATAAGGGTAGATACCATGTTCTCAGTGTCTTCTTCCCCCTGCTAGGAGGTACAATCCCTGCCTGTCTCCTGAGGTCTGGGTTCGCCTTCTACCTCACCTTTGGATACAGGCACTGCAACTCCCTCATCTGTGTCTGACTCACTCAGAAGGTAAGGCATGACAGGTTCCTTGCCAAGCACGCCATGATAGAAAGAACTCTTCACTGCCAGAAAAGCTCAAAATTTCAAAGAATTCAAGGAAGCATACCATGACTCTGTGTCAGAGTTAGTAGTATTGCAAGATGAATAACAGAAGAAGGCTCCTGTGTCATTCACAGTTGCATAGAAGAGGGAATTGCATCCGCTCCCAAGAAAGGCAAAGACCACAAGATTGGAAGAAAAAAGGCCACAACTTTATTGGCAATAGATACAGATAGGGTTGGCATATGCATGGATACGGATCTAGGCATCAATCAACCCGCATGTTGACCAATGAGCCCAATCCTCCAGCCCATGGCGGGATTCCCATGAATGACAGGAGGGAACCACCTAGACATATCCCTCCTGCCACCAGGGGATGCATGATGCATGCCATCCCAAGCCAAGCATACTCGCCACTCCTATGTACCCCCTGAACCTGATGGGATGCCCATTCTCCAATTCCAGGTGGTACTTGGTACCTGCTGTCCCAGATCCAATTCCCATGCAATTGTCTAACAAGTTATGACAAAGATAACTAATGAACTGCACCTAAACCCAAAACTCTTAACATGAACATACTGCAACAAACTAAAAGAAAATGGGAGGTGGGGTGCTGCCAATAAGAGACTGGCTAGCTGCTCAGAAATTATTGCTTAAATACCCTGGAGATGGCCTGCAAGCCTTCATAGGTCTGGTTGCAGCAGCCAATGAATTCAAAGTAGTTTTGAATTCATTGGCTGCTGGAACACAAACGAAAGTCTGGAGCTGTGTGAGGCTGTGCAGGCCTGGAAATGGTGGCTGATGGCCCCAGCAAGCTGGAAGAGGCTGCTGGCCACATGCTTGTGCGCTAACCTGCAATGGTGCTGGCAAGGTAAGTTGCACAGTGCACTTTCAGCAGGTGAGGTCTGAGTAACAAGCAACATCTGTTGAAATTCTCTCTTCAATACAACTGTTACAGGTCCAGGAGTCCTCTCCCATTTTTCATCTGGCAACCCTATTCACAAGTCAACATTATGTTCCAGCTTGGCAGTCAACATGTCGCTTCACTTTCTGTCTTGATTCCCCTCGGGACAGAGAAGAATAACCAGGGTATGCAAAAAGGCTAAATAGTAGTTCACTTGCCACCATTATAGAAAAGAGTTGCTGACACACAGTAGGAATGGCCCTTGTCTAGATACAACTGAGCAGCTCAAGCCAAGCTTCAAACGTATCACCCAATGATAAACAAAGCACTACATCTATAGAACCAAAGTAGCCAAATTAAAATTGGTCCTGAGCATCCATTGCTATGGAATCAAAACAATTACTCTGAAATTGCACCTTATTTTTAACACACATTGAAATAAATTATTGAATGCTACAGCATTGCACTGACTAAGGGAAACATCATAAAGGGCAAAGATTTGCTTTAGAAAGGAAAGGAATACTGACCACTGCATTGCAGGTAAGGCTGTGAGCACCACAGGATACAACAATCCATAACACTACAGCAAAACAAATTCTGTTGTGTTTTTTTAAAAAATGCTAGAATCAATTGCCTGCAAAATGCAGTTGTTGAACCATTTAACCTACAGATGTAGCCCTCTGTGGGAACTTCAGTGTAGTTGGATCTCTGCAGTAATGTATATTTAATTACATAACTCATCTTGGTTAGAAATGACGGGCAGAAGTGAAGTTAAAAGCAATGTTTTCCAATATTTTTTTTTAAAAAAAAGAAATGGCAGTTTCACGATCACTTCTGGCAGAGGGCATTTAAAAAGATTAACACAAAATCAGTATTCTTAGCCTCAGTGAAGGATCAATCCAATATAAGAGTCAGAATCAATTTACATCAGGAAATCCAGTTGCATGCAATTGGTGTAGAGGAAAATGACTTGAATGTAGGATACAAGCTGCTAAGTATTCATTGCAGGAAACTTAGTATCTGAAAGTGACTAAATGGACATTAGCAAATTTTAAGACAGATTAAAATGAGTCGGACCTCCAGAACACTGGTTTCAGATTGCAGGTATATGAAATCATCATAAAATATAGCAGGCTGGATCCAGACTTAGAGTAACTTGCCCTAAAGGAGAATGAATATTCCCTGTAGTTACCCCATTTTTCCTTCCACAATGAGATTTTTTCAGAGATACATGACATAGCAATCAAACGTGGAAATAAAGCCTGTGTTTACCTTCCACAGGCCTGTCACAAAAGAAAGTACATTAAGTGCAAGATACATAAGTGAGGAATATCACATTCTGTGGCAGAGAGACAACTTTCACACTTTTGAGAAGCACCTTTGCAGAAATAACAATCTAGTATAAGCTGGTTTGATTTTATTCATATTCAGAACTATTGAAATCAATGAAGTCAACTTGGTATGAACAACGGTCATTATAAATTTAATGACTGATTTCATTAGATGTACGCTATAGCTCTATAAAGATTCAAAAAGGGGTTGAAACAACACATGAAGGAAAGAATGTATTACAAGTTGTTCTAGTGGTCTATCATATTGTGAGGACCCTAAAAAGTATGTTGAGCTCTCATAATTATTTTCCCATTAGTTATTATAGTGGCAGCTCATGGCCAAGAAAGGAGCATACATCTCCTTTCTTGGCTGAAAGAAGCGTGTAGCTTTGCACAGTTGGGCTTCCAGAGCCTCTCCGTGTCTGTCTCTTTCCTCGCCTAAGAGTGTTGTGTGGCTCTGTGCAGCTGGGCATTCCATGTCTCTCTCGGCAGAGGAAAGAATCTCCCTGCCTCTCCAGTCAAGAGAGGTGCGTGGCTCTCTGTGCACCTCTCTTGGCCGGAGAGGGAGAGACACTCCTTCCTCGGCTGAGAAAATTGCACAGCTCCCCCTGTGCTTCTCTCACCACCTGAGGAAGGAATAAGACTGCTATTGCAAGTGGCAAGGTGCACCAAAGTGTACCTCTGTTTGTTAGTTTGGCTTGTAAATTCGGCCATTTTGGAAGTAGAGCTGCAATAGATACAATGGCCACAGGAGCAGTGTCCTCTTGGTCTGGCTGCACCCATCAAAGTGTTCATGGGTGTTTGGCTTTGTTCCCTGAAATTGCTACCACCAAAATATCTCTGATGTTTTTGGTTTTTTTAAATGAAATCTGGAGGTTGTCTTGGCAACCTGGCATGTTTTCAATTATGTGCCAGTGGTTTTCTTTGACAAAACGCTGTAAACTGTTGGTGATATGGCTGAAGATAAGAGTGCAATTGAGATAGTTGGACTGTGATCTATCTTTGTTCTTTTAGTAGTTCAGAATGTGACTTCTGAGATGCTTTTGTGTAAACCCTGGACTACCACATCATGTGGATGCCCTCTGTCAGTTATCTGATTGGTCAATATACAGGTACAATGCATTGGGTTCTCCCAGAATAAAAAAAATAAAAACCATCCATTAAGCACTTGAAGACATATCTCCCCCCACTTTTTTTATTTTACCCTGTGGCTTCCTCTGGGTGCTCTCCAGTATTTGCCTCTTCAATCTGAATGGTGGTCAGATCTCATCACTGGACACTGCTCAGAATACAGCTGTCTACTCCTGTTACCATACCTGATAAGCTTGGCAGGGTCCTCCAAAAGAAGAGAAGAGGACACCAAAAGGCATTTTAACAGAGGCTCTGCAAACAGGAACTCAACTCTAGTACCAGTTCTAAGCACAAAAAGATTTTATGAATATAGCTGCCCCCTCCATAACCTGGTTCAAAGAAAGTAACTCTAATATATACTTCATAGAAGTAGACTTACAACTCTGGCAAAGAATATTGTTTTAAAGCTGGTGCCTCATACATGAAGTATTCCCTCCAACTTCTTTTCTTTTTTCCAGACAGCCAATAAATTTCCAGCAGAAAAGGGAAAGCACAGAAATCTAGTTGTTCTCTGTATACTAAATTCCCTAGTAAACACTGATGTGTAGAATAAAAATGCCATAAACTAAGGGCTCATCCAGACTTGTGATTTCTGCCAACTTATACCATCCAATTTTGCTTCTTGTTGCTGTCTCATCCAAACGCTCTCCTTCTTAACAAAACTTATTAATAAAAAGACAGCAAATTGTTGGTTCTTTTGTGACGATCTTGCTTGTGGTGTTGGTTGTGATGTTAGATACGGACTGTTTCCAGATTGTTGTAATACTCACATGGTCTTCTCTACATGTGTCTCCCCTAGTGCCTCCTTAATTTTGTTTTTATTTTTCATAATTTTCTCTAGAAGTATAAGCTAAAGTGGTAAGCTGTAATGGAAACATTGTTGCACTTCTTTTCACACAGCTTTGCACTACTTTGCACTTTATGACATGGTAATACTCTGATTGTGTTATCTTAGCGTTGTTCCAGTTATGTGTGATATCCAGTAGCACCCACAAAAACACACACACACCATAGTGTCACCCATTCCTCTGACAAACTCCGAGGCCAAACATTTCTGTTTGTGCATATCAATTCTAAGCAGTGCTTTACTCCAGGGTAATTTTTGGGTTTTTGCTTGTTTGTTTGTTTGTTGGGTTTTTGGAGGGGGGGATTTCTTTAGTTATTTATGGAGCTATAGAATGCACAAATTATTCATCATTGTTCTGTTTTATTGCAATCACATTGCTCTTGAGCCATGTAATCTTTAATTTATAGTAAATGTCTTTTGAAAGAGTATTTTCAAGTGCTGGGACGCAAAAATGCTTCCATAGAAACAAGGGGATATCAAGTTAACAAAAATAACCAGCTTTATTCATCACTTGCCCTCAATAAACAAAAAGTGAGCTCACAAGCCGCAGCGGTGGCACTGCTGAGATCAAAGGGTACTTTCATGTAATGATAGTCCAGTGTGGCTTTCCATGTCATTTTGCATAATTACATCCCAAAGTCCCATACTAACGCCGGTAGCCACAGAAGCAATGTGCAGTGGGGCTGGAAATGTAGCACAAAATTGAAGGGACCCAAATGACAAGCCTGCAATCTAACTTACAGTAGCCACACGTGATGGCTTGAGTGTTGGGCTAGAACTCGGGGAGATCCAAGTTCAAGGCCCTACCCAGCCATGGAAACCCATTAGGTGACCTTGAGGAAGTCACATTCTCTTACCTTCAGAGGAGGGTAATGACAAAACCTCTCTGAAGAAACCTTACCAAGAAAACCCCCATGATAGGTTTGTCTTAGGGTTTCCATAAGTTGCAAATAACTTGCAGGCACACAACAACAATAGCCATATGTAAGTCTTGTTGGCCAGCCATGCTTCCTCTACAGCACATGTAGAAAGCTTCTTTTAACGATCTGAAAATAATTCTACCAATACTGGGAAGTGTAAAGGGATCAGAAATTCAAAGTAGTTAAAGTAAATTTAGCTCCTTTTCAAGGGTTCCTATTGTAATCTTAAATTATCAATCCTACAGACAAAATGGCGGGGCACATGTGGCACCTGAATGTGCCGTCAGGCCACTGGAGGAGTAGAGACTGCTACACCAGCCTTCCACCCTTTACTCTATTTTCTAGGGGCCCTTTCACACTATACAATTATAGCACTATCATTCCACCTCAACTGCTATGGCTACATTCTATGAAATTCTGGGGTGAGAGAGTAGATATATTTTGAATCCTTAACCAGGAAACTCCTCGACTGCTTCTGACTGAACTACTAATCCCACAACCCCATAGGATGAAGCCAGGACAGTTTAAAATGAAACCATAATGTTAAAGTTATGCGGTACGAAAGGGCCTCAAGAAAGAGAGTTGACTCGCGCCCAATGGATAGTTAAAAAGAAGTCAAGGTATGTATGATAGAAGAAGAATGGGTTATGTATGAAGGAATAAATGGAAGGTAAGATAGTAATTATTTAAAGTTTGAGAAGATGATGCATGATACAGAAGCAATAAGAAGGATGCATCATCTAGAAGGATAAATGAAGAAGTGTAACTAGGTTTGATCAGGTACAGTATTTGTATTTGTGTTTGTATGTGAGGTTTTATTATATGTTTGTATGTAAATGTAAATTTTTTGTATGTACTGTTTTGTGTTTTGAGATTTGAAAGGATTTGTTGTATAATAAAATTTATTTTTTAATAATTTAAAAAAAAGGAAAAAAAAAGAAAGAGAGTTGACAATCGGGCATAGTGGTACTATCAGTATTAGTATCCCACCCATCCCTTCAGAATAGGACACAAATATTTTCTCAAAGGGAAAGAATGAAAACATTAACTGTTTGAGGAACTGTGATCTTTATTCAAGCTTGCTATTGTTTCAAGTGCCACTGTGCTTCGAGTCCATATTGTGTATGCACATAGACAACATTAGATTTTAAATGTATTGATAGAAAGTTCTGGAACATGCCTGCTACAAAAGAAAACAAAGGAGAAACCCAAGCTAAAGAAAGAGAGGATAGCCGCTTTGATGTTTCCTTCTCTGGCGCTGAGTTTCTTTTGGTAGTAACCTTGAGGAATTCAAAACCTTACTATTTGGGGCATCAAAATATGTTATTCTGGGAAATAAAATGCTTTGTTATCCAAGGAGCTCTTGTTTTTTTTTTTAAGTCTATCTTTGATGACTTAATGCAAGCAAATATCTTTTAAACGATCAACCAAAAAAAAGCCAGAGCATAAATGTCATTAATAATATACCCTTGTCAACTTACAGTTTGAGTGGTTTACAAAAAAATAAAACGACACCGTAAAATAAAAAAGAAACAAGAAAAACTACTTTAAATCATCTTAATTGTAAATACCTCACCATGGGGAAATATTAAATGAAACTGATGGGAAAACAGAATAAAACTCTTTAGGAGTTGGTAAAGCTGAGGAGAAAGGATCAAAGACAGAGATTTTGAGGGAGTAATAAATAGCCTATTTGCAACAATGATTACACAATGTGATAATGACAATGAAATATGTATTTTCTTTCAAACCATCAATTTTGAAGATAATGGAGTATTTCCTGAAAAAAAGCCCCACAAGTTTAAAAAGTATGAGCTGAAATTTAAAGATGGGCGGAGTGCTATTTTTTAAAAAAATCAGAAACCCATGGTCAAGAAGCAAAATGTTCTTGCACGTGCATCTGCCAAGTATTTTTTTCAACAATATACACTCTTCTTTGCCCGTACTTAATTTTCAGTGAAGTCACTGAAATCAAATATTAAGACATCTCTACTAGTACCTTGTTTACTCATCAATTTTACTTGATGAGGAGAAGTATAGTAGTGCGCTTGACAAAAGAGATAGGATATGTTTAAAATGAGAGAGCACAGGATGAGGAGACAATGCAAGTTTGCAAATATAGTTTGGACGCTCAAAATATTATTGGACTGCAACTCCCATTCTTCCTCACCATTGACAATGCTGGCCAGCACTGGGCAGCTGGGATCTGCACTCCAATTACATTTGGAAGGTCACATGATCACCACCCCAGCATACAAAACTAGTTTTATTCTGTTGCCAGTAAGCCTCGCACAAAGTAAATTAATTTTTCAACTCTAATTTTATGTGCATTGATTCCTGTTCAGAGGATACTGCTTAGATAATTAGTGATACGTGTTTGTTTGTTTTGTTCTTTGGGTTTTTTTTAAATACCTGATTTACTTTAAAGAGGAAGTCTGAAGTGCTGGTGTAGATACACTACTAAAACATCTGTTGACATTTAATGCATCTTTCCAACTGTCTCAATTTGACAAGGACAGTCCAAATTAATGTTCTGCTGTCTCACTTTTTCATCCACTTTTAAAATGTCCCAGCTTGTCTCTCCTCCTACCTTCTGTCTTTATTCTCAGCTTATTTCAGTTGCTGCAAACTAAGTTCAAGACGCAAGAGTAGTTTGTGCTCAATAAATTCAGCAGAAGGGAGAAGAGGAGAGGAGGGACAGAATTCTGCCCTTCCCAGTAGGCTCAGGCCAAAGCAAAACTGCTGCAGCCTCTCCAAACTCGTGTAGTCGTCCTCATTCTTCCTCATCTTGACCACACTTGTTGTTGCTTGAACACACGTTCCAGTTTTCATCTGTGAAATGTTGGAAGGCACGCTCATCACAATTTTGGGGGTCTCGTCCTGCTTCCTCAGACCTCACTGGGCTTTGTTGTTGGCCATAGTAGCATTAGAGATTAGCATCACTGAAAAAAATGCAGAGACCCACAAGCCTTCAAAACTTCCCCACTAACTTTCAGAGATTCAAATTTTTACATTAGTCCTATAGAAACCTCTAAGTGCATCTTAAGAGTTAATTCCCCAACAACTCTGCCAAAGTGTGATGTATGCCCTTTTTAGTGCCTTAAGTTGGTTATATAAGGCTTGCTTCATTTGGTTGCAGAGCATACTAGATGTCTACTATACAGCTCTGTATCTTTCAAGGTCATTCCATCATTTGATTGCTATCAGGCAGGGTTTTTTTAAAATACCTATTTTATTTAGTTTTATCTTTCACATTGAATGTTTGCATATTTTTAGCACAGACATAAAGTGTTATGAAAGATTTATAAATATATCTGGGATTCTTTTTTTCCTTTTATTGATATTTCAATTATTTCTGATTCATCCTTATCATTGCATCAGTGTTTAAACAGCATTATATTATGCCAAGTAATTTTGATTTCATCTTCTTATGCTCTTGAAGCAGGGTTTGGGAAATGGGAAGAAGCATATGTGATACTTAAGGTCCTTCTTCCATCCCCAAGCCCCCTCCCCCCAGCCACCCCCATTTTAAAAAGAAACTCGACACAATGCATCCAAAAATGTCCCCAAATACCTTGAAAACTATGCTGGAATATGGGAGCTTCCTTTTTTTGGTACACTTCACTGCCTTTCCCAACTTTTATTTAAAAACTGGCCCCAAATCAGTCCAAAATACAGGAAATGCAAACTAGGAGACTTCCAGGCACGTGTGGGTCACATTTTTTGGCTGGTTTTCATCTGAGAATGCAACAATCAGTGCAAGCCATGAAGAAAGGCATAGAGCAAAAATATGCCTTCAGGGTTCCGTCCTGGGCCCGACGCTGTTCAACATTTTCCTCAATGACTTGGATGAAGGAGTAGAGGGCATGCTGATCAAATTTGCAGATGATGCCAAATTGGGAGGGGTTGCTAATATGCCAAAGGACAGGATCAAAATTCAAAATGACCTTGACAGATTGGAGTGCTGGGCAAAAGCTAACAAAATGAATTTCAACAGAGAGAAATGTAAGGTCCTGCACTTAGACAGGAAAAATGGAATGCACAAGTATAGGATGGGGGACCCAGCCACATGTCCCCCATGTGTGAAAGAGATCTAGGAGTTTTGGTAGATCACAAGCTGAACATGAGTCAGCAGTGTGATGCAGCAGCCAAGAAACCCAATGCGATTCTTGGTTGCATCAATAGGAGTATGGTGTATAGATCAAGGAAGGTAATGGTACTACACTATTCTGCTCATCTGGAATACTGTGTCCAGTTCTGGGCACCTCAATTCAAGAGGGATATTGACAAGCTGGAGTGTGTCCAGAGGAGGGTGACCAAAAAGGTGAAGGGTTTGGAAGCCATGCCCTATGAGGATAGACTTAGAGAGCTGGGTATGTTTAGTCTGCAGAAGAGAAGGTTAAGAGGGAACATGATAGCCATGTTTAAATATTTGAAGGGATGTTGTGTCGAGGAGGGAGCGGGTTTGTTTTCCACTGCTCCAGAGACTAGGGCCCTTTTCGCATGGCGTTTTTTAAGCAAAAGGGCCTGAGTGTCGCATAAATGTGAGGAGCAGTCCACACGACACACTCACATTTACGCGATGCTCAAGAGCCTAACGCGGACCACGCACACATTTTTTAATTTTCGGTTTAAAGCTGAAAATGCTGTGCGGTCGCGCATCGCTCCGAGGCCCCGCGCACACCTACCTGCCCTGCGGAGCCTCTGGAGCCGGGCCGGTCGCGCTTCATGCCCCAGTGCAGCCTACAGCTCCCAGGCTGCACTGCGGAAGGAAGGGGCTGGGCGGGGGCAGGGCGGTCCCACGACCGGCAAGCCAGCTGCGGTGACGAAGGAGCAGGCAAGTGAGCGCCTTGTGCAAGAGGCTGCTCGCGCAAGTGCCGCCTCTCACCTCCGCGAACAGGTAAGGTGCAGAAAGGGCCTAGGACAAGGAGCAATGGATTCAAGCTGCAGGAAAGGATATTCCACTTGAATATTAGGAAGAACTTCCTGACGGTCAGAGCTGTCCGGCAGTGGAATATGCTGCCTCGGAGTGTGGTGGAGTCTCCTTCCTTGGAGGTTTTTAAGCAGACGCTGAATGGCCATCTGTTGGGAGTGCTTTGATGTGTGTTCCTGCAGGGCAGGGGGTAGGACTGGATGGCCCCTGGGGTCTCTTCCAACTCTATGAGTCTATGATTCTATCTACTCCACAGTAGTTCTCCCCTGCCCCAAAGTTCTGTTTTGTTCATGTTGTACTTCCCTCTGCTGTTTCTCTCTTCATTACAGACCCTGTCTCTTCACCTGCCTTCTCTAAGCACTGACAAGGCTGAGTTATCCCGCTCTGGGCCTTGGTACATACTGGGTCCAGAGGGAGAAGGAAAGCTATGGAATGTTACTTTTGTTTGGACTGTAACTACCAGAATCCTCCAGCCATCTTGCCCACTGGACATTGCTGTCCCAAGCTTGGGGGAGAGGGCAAGCGAATGGCCCATGGTGGTTGTCATGAAGAGGAGGTTGGCCCTCTCATGAAAAACAGGACTCAATGAGGGCATCCTACAAAGCACCCACAAACCCTAAAGCCAGCCCTGGTGGGTTGGCCTCAAGCTCTGGCATCTTGCTCGCACTTGCCCAACAAACGGACTGCATGAGGATTAAGCCATGTTGACTGATGTAAGAACTCCACGGAAGTGAGCCCCTAGGGGTCTGCTGTGTGCAACCCCACACCACAACTCTCTCTCTCTCTCTCACTAAGTTATATTTACACCTGAGCTGCTCTGGCCACAAAGGTTTCTTAGATGTTGCTGATTCAGCATATAAATTATGTAACTAAATCAATGGTTCCCATTATTTGGATTGTAAACCATTGATTCGTCCCTCCCTCATCCCCCCCACCCCCGTCCTCACTCAGATAATTTCAAGAGAAGGAATTCCTTAGAGGAGGTAGTGAGAAATGAAGCAGAAAAAAAAATTGCTGCTCTCAGCTCTTGCATGCCAGAGTTAAATAACGCACTGTCTTCACCCAAGAAGCCTCTGAAATGGTGTCAGCAATCACTTTTCTCTATTATATCAGAAAGTTCTGATGACATGAGGGTAATTGGGAGCAACTCCATAGGGTCGCATGAGTTCCATGTTTATCAAGTACTGTTCACGGAACTATATTCCTTAAGTCCTGTCATCACTTGTCCTACACTTGCCCTTAGTTTTTGACCTGGATACTGTTGAACTTGTATCACCCAGAGTGTCCTCTCCTCAACTCCATTTTCGGTTACATAGTTTATGAGTCATCCCACGGACATGAACGAAGCAGGGTCAACAAGCAAACACTATAATGCTTTTCTATTCTTGATATATATGTGTGTGTGTGTGTGTGTGTGTGTGTGTATGGCTTGGAGGAAATTATCTGAAACATTTGTAGACAAATTTTTTAAAAATGTACTTTCTGGTAATGTGGCTACTTATGCATTCTTCTCCCCTCCAGTCAACCAAAACGCATGACCAAAAAGACACATTTGCATTAAAAACTGGATATACTGATAGAGTTTTTAAAATATTGTCAAGAATTCCATCTATCTGGCTATTTAGTTTATGTAGGAATCACGAGAAATAACTAAGCAGTGAATAATATCATACAATAAATTGGACAATGCCACTAATAACCAGACTTCAGAACAGTGGTAAATATATGGATCTCTCAAGGATCAGGGAACATGTGAAAATAAATGTTTTAAGTGAGCAATGGAAATTCAACACTGGTGGTGTTTGCTTAATATTAATTAGTCCTCAGTCTTGATGCTGCCATAGTCAATAGCTATGGTTCAACTTCCATTGGTCATCCTAATATGACTAGACTCATTCTATCAACTGCTGAATGGTGAATCAAAACGTATATAAATCCAATTGATTTGTTGTGTCTACTCAAGCTGAGACTAACAACATGATTAAGACCTTAATTCAAGGGTGGGAATCATGCAGCTTTTCAGAAGTTGGACTGCTACTCCCAGCATTTTTCACTATTAGCTTTTCTGAGTAGGACTTTGGTAATACGCAGTCCAACAAAATCTGAAGGGTGGTTTGATCTCCTCACCTCTGCTTCAGTCTTTCGTGGCAAGCACCATGCAATACAGTCCTCCCTCCACATTTGTGGGTTTGACATTCATGACTCTGATTATTCACGAGGTGTGTGCCTCCCCCCGCGTTCTCCTCCCTCCTGTTTGGCCAGGATCAGAGAGGGAAGGCAAGCACCTGGACAAAACACAAGGAAATGAGGGAGGGGGCAGGTAAGTATGCCTTACTTCTCCCCCTCCAAGCTCCCCCCACCATTCCTTTAGCTCTGGCTCCAGCACTGAGAACTTGCGCCAAGGCAATAGGCAAGAGAATGTGGGGGGGGGGGAACTCCTGTGAATCTTCCTTCTCCCTTCTGGAGCTCCCTCCTCCCAATCCCTTATGTCTGGTCCCAGCATGCAAACAGCAAGGGAATGGGAGGGTGGAGCCCTGGAAGGAAATGGGAGAGGGATTGCAGGAGGTGGGGCAGTATTCACAGCTTTTCTGCTTTCATGAGGGTTCTGCATCCCAAACCCTCATGAAAGTGAAGGGGCCACTGTACTAGCATTACGGCTTCTGGAGCAGAATGGTGAGATCAGGGATATATGCAATAAGGTGGTTTGTGAAATGGGCTAGTCTCAATTTAGGGTTTTACAATGTAAGAGGAAATCCTTGAATATTACCTAGTAGCATACTGGGAGCCAGTCCCACATCCTTTTGCTAAGTTGTTGTTTGTTGTTGTTAGCAAACAACATTGCTAGCTAGAAGGGGTAGGCCAGAAATGGTTATTTGGCCTGCAAAGGACCTAGTCTATTATTTCATGTGGTGCTCCTCCTGAGTGGTGCAGGCATATCTAGGTGTGAGGTTGTACCTAGAAGTAACTCTGGAGACACATCCCTCTTGACATCTCATCCATATGTGAAATAGAAACTACTCCAGAGCTTGGAAAAGTAAGCATATGTTTGTTGGTTCTTATGTGCCTCCAAGCCCACTCTGATTTATGGAGACCCTATCATAGGGTTTTGTTACCCTGATTTCTGGGGTCCCATGGGGGAACGCCTTAATGTGCTCCACGCGATGGGGAATGGAAACTAGCCAGAGCATGAGCAATAGCAATGCGAGAGGCAGGGTAGCCTAGCAGAGTCTTTTTACCCAGTTTTTACGGGGTCAGGCCAAGCCAAAAACCAAAAAAAAGTCTAATAATGATTTTATTGAATGAAAGTCTCATGCATCAACACAATCACTCACACACTCACTCAAGACCTATTAAGAAGCAAAAGAGAAGAAATTGGATAGGGGGAATATTAAAGGGATTGTAGCTGGGGTAATACTGCACCTTTTCCTGAAGTCCTTGGTCCAGGAAAGGCAGTGAAGAAGTAGAGCTCAGCATGGAGAGGGCTGAGGGGATTACTCAACGGACAGAGAAATGGTCAGCTGGGATGACCGGGAGTGATCCAAAGAACTGCTCAAAAATTGGGACTATTTGTAGGGGGAAAAGTACCTGGAGGGCTAATCCTTTCCTGGGGAGAACAATGGGTGATGCAACGAGAAAGAAGCTCCACAATGGTAACTTCCTTTGCGAGATGAGATTACAAGGTGTTGCCAAAGTCTCAGGATCTTCGGCTGCATTGGTTTGTGGTGTGACTTCAAGTAAATGGTCTTTGCCTGATAGGATTTTGCTCAACTTGGGGCAAACACGCTAATCCCCTCAAGTTGGCTTCTCAGGGGCTGAGGACCCTTTGTTTACTGTGGGTTTGCACAGCTTGAGGTCTCCTGGGGCTATGTGACTGGGGATTTTACTGGCCTGACCTGGTTTTCGATCGTTTGACTGCTGCTGCCTACGTGCCCATCTGGGTGACCTCTCAGGCACATGGAATCATATTTTAATATCGAAATTGTAGACCCCGGGACAGGGTTTACCAGTGAGGTAACAGTTTTCTTGCCCAGATTCATTCAGAGGTTTGCCATTGGCTTTTTCTGAGGCTGAGACGGTACGACTTGCCCAAGGACACCCACTGGGCTTTCTAGCCTCAGCATAGATGCATATTCTGGCCCCCCGAACTCCTAACCCAACACCAAGACCTCAAAACCACACTGGCTCTCATTTGAGTTTGAACTATTGCATTTGATCATTAAAATAATTTACTCATCAGGACAAGGTTGGGATGATATTCTGTATTCATTTGCTATGTTAATCACTATTAACACATCAACATCCTGTAAATTTTAAGACATATATTAAAATCACTGTAAATAGTCCAAAATGGCTAACTTCCAAAAGTAACCCATCTTTCTTTTCTCCATCTCTTCCTCTCTTCTTGTTTTTTTCATATTTTTCTTGTCTTTTGTTTTTTCTCTTCCCTTTGCAATTTTTTTCCTTTATTTGAGATGTTGTTTTTCTCATATGTTACATGTACATTTCACTTTATTATATTCTATCACGATATGTTATAAATAATTTATACAATAATTTTAAAAATACTACGAAAAAGTAATGTGATGTTACTTGCTGTTAAAAAAAATACTGCCATTGAACAATTAGATTGGAAAAGGAGTATGAGTTTCTGTGACACAGCACTTTGGGTTTTGCTGAATTTTGCTGGTTGTCATCTCCATTTCCACTCATTCCATTCTATTTAGGATCATTTATAGCAATTTTTTGGATCTGCATTTGGACAAAGGTTTGTTCCTAAAATTAGGGTACAGTTTGCTGTGGTGCTTCTGTGGTCTGAAAGGCAAATTTCCTCCTCACATTATCTTTTTTTATTAGACTTATAGTGTTATGCAAAACTGCAATTTTACTGATGCACTAGAATGCTATAATGCAAACAAAAAAAAGACAAAGAGAACAAAGAGAAGGATATATTTTTGTTCTAAGAAAGAGGGCAAATACCTGTGTTCTAGGAGAAACTCTTCATTCAAAACCCAGTGCATTTTGGACAAAGTCCTTCTTCAGGGGCACTTCAACAGCAAAAGCCATAAATGTGGTTTATTCCCACCCTGCATCATCAGTTTGATATTCAATTTAACTAAAAACCTGCTTTCTTTCCACTGACAAAGACTTATTTAACAGAAGTGAAATTTTATAGCCAATAGAATCTGTACGTCCAAACAGAAGCCAAGAAGTCAATACATCTTCTTGTGAAGTTAAGGTTGTTACACAGTATTCAACTACAGCTTCCTTTAATAATAATTAATATGAGGAAGGCATGAGATGTGTTTAGGGGTGCACACACAAGGCATTTCTGCACTACACTGTTATAGTGCTATTATTCCACTTTCAACATCCTGTGGAATTCTGAGGTTTGTAGTTAACTGAGGCCAAAGAGCTCTCTGGCTGAGAATTCTAAAGGCCCCTCCCTAAACTGCAAACCTCAGGTTTTTATTTTAAATTCCCATTTAATTTTACATTACGTGCCTTCATTCAAAGCCTTCCTAGAATGAACCTGAAAAAAAGTTATCTGTTATTTTACTAGCACTGTCACCCTATTTGTACCTATTTTAAGCTTGAAAGAAAAAGAAAACAGCTGCTTGAATTTTTGAAATCCCACTTTCTCATCCACCATATCCCACACCCTCCTCCTGATTTATCCTTCTCCCACCCTCATCATTTCTTTCTTTCTTCCTTCCTTCTTTCCTTCTCAACAGTGTAATTCTTCAACCCAGAGGAGATAACAGAGGAGATAACAAAAAGCTAGAAGTAGCTTTTCACAAATCTGAGAGAACCAGACTTTAGATAAATTACATAACAGGAAAATGTAAAAACTGTTGACTCTTGAGCACCCTTTCTGAGTTAAATAATTAATAACTTAATTAATTAAATCTTAAAGCCTCATGCTCAGATACCAATAAGGTAAACACATTGCACTGGATATTTTATGCCAGAGTGGGCAAGTTTTCTGCCCCCTCACATGACGTAAGAATCCATTTCTGCTTTGTAAAAAGCTTTTTTAGGAAGTTGAACAAAACATGGCACAGTCAATGGGTGGGGTGGACTGTGGTTTGCTTTAAAGAAGAAACACCACTCTAGAATGCTTCTAGTGGTGGAATTTTTCTTAAAGGCCAAAATTACATTTTTAGTAGGAGAGATTTTGGAGAGCGACCGGGTGAGACCTAGAAGGTTCCACAATAGCTCATGGGCTGCATGATTTCTTGTTGCTCCAGAATGTATACGTTGCCTCGGATCAGGGAACTGGCTCCAGATTTTATTTTTATTTTTTTCTGGAGGGTGAGGGCTCAGAAGAGTGGTTTCTTGAGTAGGCTGTTAGCCATCAACTATACTGCAAGAAATGGCCATAAAGATTTCCCACTATATCGCAGGACAATGCTGTATCAAGGGGCATCATGTGAAATTTAAATGGTTGTCATTGCCACCACAACTAAATTAACTTTTTTCTGTTGTTTGCTTTTACGTGCCTTCAAATTGGCTCTGACTCACGGCAACCCTCTCATAGCATTTTCTTGATAAGATTTATTCAGATGAAGTTTTCTTCATTGCCTTCCTCTTCAGTTGAGAGAGTAGGACCTGGCCAAGGCCAGCCAGTGGATTTCCATGGCTGAGCTGGCATTCAGACCTTGATGTCTTGGAGCCCTAGTTCGACACTCAAGCACTGACACCACACTGTATCTTAATCAACTGTCATTGCCCCCACTAAATAAATGTTCAGCTGCCTCAAGAGCAGCTTCAGATGTGGAACACTGTCTGCTGAGCAATGGGCCTGTTTGGGATTTTTCAGAAACAAATTATCGCAAGGCAGAATATGATGTTCTTTACAGTTCACTGGATACGTCTAGATCAGATATCTGAAATCCTCATTATTCACTGTACCTGTCAATGGAGAAACTAAACTACAGTCGGTCCCCCACATTTACAGGTTTAACTTTCATGGATTTGATTATTTGTGAGTTTCTCCAACCCCAGTCCCTCACTTTAAGTGCTTCTTTTCTGGGAGACCCTTCCCTCTCAGCAGCTCTGATCAGGCCATGCAGCCCTTTAAAAACCCACCTCTGGTCTTTCTCCTCTACCAGCAGCTGCCTGGCCAGCTAAGGATGGCTCGTCCCCCAATTTCTCAGCACCATGAACACTCTCTCAATTCCCCCCACACACACCTTCAAGAAAGGAGATAGATGAGACAGAAGTATACAGCCAGCATGCATGCACATGCACACATTTTGATATTTGTGATTTTCCCACTTTTGCAGGGTCTTGCAAATGTGGAGGGCTGACTGTATACAAATTTCCAACCATACCTAAGCCTGCTAAATTCTATTGATTACAACAGAATAAAAACATTACCTGAGATATATATATTAAAAAACCCTTCTGTGTGAGGAATACAGGATGTGGTTTCAATAAATGCTGAGGTCTAATACTAGCGATTGTGGCTTACATATCTCAGACAATACAGGTGTTCTGGTTGCAGGCCGTCCTGGTGATTGAGCACTACTTTCACCATCCAGAAGAGATTGCTTTTTCCTTTTTTTTTTTTAAAGCAGATTTATTCCACAATCACCACACAAGCAAGAAGAAGCTAAACTGCAATCGATCCCTCCCAGTGGCAGGAAACTCACCAACCAAAGAAAATGGTCACCTGCCCTTTCTTTTCAAAAAATGAATCTGAAAATTAACTGTTTTTCAGCCCTCTGCTACAGAAATGATAAGGCTTTTGGATGAAAAGAGAATAGAATGTGTAAATGAGTGATACCACAGAGGGAACTTTGGTAGCCAGAAATGAGAAAAGAAAATCCTATTAACACACAGCATGCACCCTAGTCACCCTCCATTCAGTAATGATGCTATATTTGGTTTAAATTGTTTTGTAGACAGAGTTGACAGGCCAGTTCTACACAATGGCCATAGAGAAGAAAGACAATTACAATACAGAAAGAAAACCCCTTGTTACAGAAATTACTGCAATTCTTTATTGATCTGCAGGGCTTGATCCACTCAGATTCTGTTCAATTTCAGTTCAAAAGATACGCTGAAGTAACACTAAGGCCCTTTCCGCACAAGGGAGATACATCGCTGTGGCGTCATTGTGTCTTGAATATATCCACACGTCAAACTGGTTTGATGTCATTCTGTTGTAGTTCGTTCTGCACGTGTTTAGCTCTTAAAGCGGTTTGCATCGTCGTGAAACTGGTGTAATGGAAAAATGGAAAAATTCCAAAGCAAATCAGCCAAAACGGTTCACAGCATTTTTTCCTACACACAGAACCACTACATCGATTCACACCACAGAGGTGGACATTAAATTGACCAAGCAGCGGTGGCAGAGTGGACCAAGGGAGGGGAATAAGAGTTCCAGAGGAAGCTACAAACGATTTTCCCTGCTTTTCTTTGATAGAAACTGGAGGACATTAGAGTAAAACACACCACTTATAAAACGCAGTGAAACGCTCCTCCACTCTAGTGCAGAAATGGTCTTAGTCACTGAGAGTAAAAGATACAACTTTACTGATGACAAAGGCTGTTCCTAGGCACGCTGCTCCATGTATCAGATGAACTACAATTAAGTCCATGAAAGCTTATGCTACCAAATTCCTTCTCTCAGTGAGTCTCAAAGATCCATACTGATCCAGACTAACACAGCTATGTCTTTAAATTTTACTGATGACAAATAGATTTTAAAAGAATGTACTAAGAAAACAGAAGTAAAGAAAGCCTCAAATGCCGATGCTGCCTCCACCAACATTGCTAGATGCTACATTCTTCTCTTATCTCCAGACAATGCTTTAAGTTCTTGGATTCCTGCTCTCAAAGTGTGTGTGTGTGTGTCTCAGAGAGGGAGAGAGAGAGATCGAGTTCCCTCTCAGAGAGTTTTCTTAGGCAAGGAATACTGAGATGGTTTTGCCAGTTCCAGAGCACTTCTTGTCAGTACAGAAGTAGCACAACCATCCTGGCTGCATCTCTGTTTATATTTAGGTTTAAAGCCTCTTTACAAAGTACAATGAAACTACGAGACAGGGATTTTAAAGCACACTAGTTGTCACACTGAGTTTACTTCCAGCACCCCAAGACTGACTTCTACCCTTGAAAAGGAGCAGGAAATTCCCCAGCGTTCACTAATTCTCATGCTGCCACCACCCACTGAATTCTGAATTAACTGAACAGTACAGTGGGACCCTGCTCAGTGAATTGCCAATCTCTATGCTTAAGGACCTTTCCCTTCCCTCACCTCCCCCTTCTGAGTGAGAGAAGTCCTGTCTAAGCGTGTGCTGAAGAATGGCGTGGGAATGGAGAGGAAACAGAGGTTTTACAGAAAAGCATTTATTGTAAGGCATGCAAGTAAACAAGACAATAATACACATGAGAGGCTCCCCCCTCCCAGGTACGCTTAAGTTACAAGTAGTTATAGCAACAGATACATTCTTAAGATCAGCCAACTATAAAAATAATACAAAGCCCTAACGCGACTAACTACCTTATTCTAGTTACTCACATTTGGGTTCACAGGCTTAGATGGTCTAGGAGAGGAATGAGACCAGGAGGCAAGGCCCAGGCCTGCAGCCTACGACTGGCACAGATCCCATCTCCAGGAGGTTCCTTTGTTGTCTCCCTGCCACATGGCCTCTCAAGGATTTTTATCACTTCTCCTTTGAAGCATCTCGAAGCATCTCGAAGATGCTCACCTCTCTTCCCCTGATTGGGCCATTCTCCCCCTGTGACCTGTGAGGCTGACCCACAGTAAAAATGTAACCTAATCCCAACACCTCATTAACCCTTGGTTTACCTGAAGAGGGAAGCATCCCCCTTCAGCCAAGTCTAGATAATGGGAAGCCCCATTATCACACTAGTAAATAAATACAGGCAGTTATATTTTAGCAAATATGTATAGATAGACGAGAAACCACGTGTTGAGAGTAATAGCCATCCATCCATAACTAGACGAAAACAGGCCAAAGTTTTTATTAGCAATACAATATAACCAGCTAAAGTAGAGAGGGGAAACCAGTATTGGATTGCTGATCCATTTTCAGTTACCTACTGGATCAGCATCACAAGATTCATTCAGCACAGCACAGCACAGCCAAGCAAGCAGCTATGCCAAGGCCATGTCCCAGCTGGACTCATGGACCCACCTCAGCTAAGTGTGCAGGCTAGGGGGCAAATTACTAAAATCTACTCCCCAGTCTTCTACAAATGGAACCCACAACAATCTCACTTCTAGAACAATTTTGCAATGTGATGGTAGGATGTATGTCAGTAGCAGTTGATACATTCAAATGTACGTCTTATTCTTTTCTCATTGTGCTGGATCATGGGTTTTGTGGACCTCTGGATAGAGTGCCATTGGTAGAAGAGGTAGGGTATGTGAACTGAGAATTCTCTTAAGCTTCATTCAGTTATACCACATACTTGTTAGGACAGTGGGCCCCTACTGATTTTGAGGCCTTGGCAATTGCCCAGTCTTCCATCCTTTGAGGCCAGCCCCAGAGCAGAATGGTGGTCTGGCCCTGCCCAACCAAAGAGTCATTGACTTCTACAAATTCTAGAGCAGTCATGATGGACTGAAATGGGTGATGGCCACTGGAGCATCCAGAATTGTACAACATCTGAGGAAGCTAGAAAAAATATCTATGAGTGAAAATGAGTTCTTTTGCTGTAGCTAAGGGTAACTGCCAGGGCTATCTTGAAACCTGCTCATTACAGCAATACTTTGATAAGCTGAGGATCATTTCCCCTTGTTTTCCTGTTGATACACGTAAAAGTAATTTGCCATGATTTAATTATTTTTTTCTGTCTAACTGTACTTGTTTTATTTTTATTGTTAGCCATCTCAAGGAGAGAAATAGAGATCTCTTCTGTTCTGAAAGAGGTTGCATCCTTTCTAGTTGGTCAGGCACTGCAGTTAGGACTATGCCTGAATGGTCAGTCATGACCATGAACAGAAGTATTTTTTTTATCCAGGTTGAGCACTGTATTGGTTGTGCCCCTTGTTGGAAAAAGAGATCTGACCACATGACATTTGCCTCAGTCAGCTGCTGTTGAATCTACTGCAATATATTCCATAAGGGGCTGGCCCTGAAAAGTGTTCAGAAACTACAGCTGGTACATAGATTTCATATGGTATCTGAGGAAGTTGATAGAAATCCATGAAAATGGATGAAATAATAAATCCATTTGTCTTAGAGGTGCCCCATGACTCTTTGTTATTTTGGTTTTCAATCTGTTGCATCAGCTTCCAATCTATTTATGGGCCTAATTCTTGTATTTATGGTGCTGATCCTCATCTATAAAGGCTTCAATAACTCAGGGACAGACTATCTGGCAAAGGGCTCTTCTCATATGAACCTGCTCATTATAATCTTCTTCCAAGGTCCTGTTCCTCATCTCATTGTTCTGAGAAGTTAAGTTGGAGATGTCAGACAGGGCCTTTTCTGTGGCAGAATTGTACCATCGTCCCTGAAGGAGGTTTGAATTGTCCCGTCATTGTTTGCATTCCAGAAGAAAGTAAATCCTGCCAACCCTGACATACTTTTCTTCTGATGTTTCTGTTAGCAATGAAGGGATCTTGGAAGTATGATATATTGGTAGCCAAGAACTCAGTGCTAAAATACTACATAATTAGAACATCCAGTGAGGACAGCTAAGCAACCCTTAGAAGGTTTTTCAGCTAATATATGCTTTCTTCCTGACTATGCTCATAACATAATTGGACTCTAGAATGCATTATATTTCTCTTCACATCAATAAAGTGTTTAGTATTTTCAAGAACACTGAACAGACAGACAGTAGGAGCAGATGACAGAGGAACCAATTATCTGAAGGACCCCTCCCCTGCTAGAGGTCTTCAAGTAAAACAGAGCAGACATCTGTTTGGAATGCATCCACTCCAACAATATGATTTCATGTCAGGTTGATCTTACTAGCCAGGTGTGGGTGGGAGGGGCTTATAAGCATACATTAGACCTAGGCTGAGGAGCCTGTTGTCCTCAAAATATTGAAGAATTCCAGTTTTCATAACTGATGGAGCCAGTTGTGAGGCTAAGGCAGTACTTTATCAACCCCTGGAAAGCCAAAAGTTCTCCTGACCCTGTCTTAACCAAATATAGGTTTATTGTTGAGTTCTGCCTCTGCTACTACTGATCCCATCAAGAGCCACGTGGGCCATAACCCTTGCGGATTTCTTGTTATGTGCCTTCAAATCAACTCAGACTTATGGCAATGGTATCGTAAGTTTTTCTGGGCAGGATTTATTAAGAAGAATTTGCTTTTGCCTTCCTCTGTGGCTAAAATTCAGGAGCATGGTAGGAAAATCACAATTGTTGCTGTTGTTTGCCTTTAAGTCATTTCCAACTTACGGCAACTCTAAGGTGAACCTATCACAGGTTTTTCTGGAGTTGAGAGTGTGTGACACAGCCAGGTCACCCAGTGAGTTTCCACAATCAAGCAGGGGATCAAACCCTGATCTCCAGGGTCATAGTCCAATGCTTAAACCACTACATGCTGGCTCTCAAATCACAATTACAGCAGGATAACAACATCTTTAGCTGATACTTATTACATGATGTGGGAGACCATTTGAAAAGAATTTTTTGACAAGCACACACACACACACAAATTCTGTTAATGACAAACAAGGAAAGCCACCCAGCAAGCCTTTTCCATTTAAGTTGATGAAGTTAGTAAAAGCAGTAAGTTCTGATGAAAATATATTTGAACTGCAGGCACAAACTTAGGGCCTTTCCACCCTAAACTGTTATATTGCTATTCAGTGGTGTAGCTGGGGGGATGTGGCAGAGCTGGTGTGTCCCAGGCAGCACTTTTTGGAGGGATGCCATAGCTCGAGTGCCCCTCTTGAGAACTCCTTCTCTTTCCACTGCCTGGACACCATCCCCTCTAAGCCCACCTGGGACCAGGAACCAAACCAGCCTGCCTGGCTGCCTGGCTGCCTGCCTCTCAGTGGACCAGTTTCATCCACCAGGCCACGTGGAAGGGAAGAAGTGCAACTTGGAGGAGCTGGGAGGGCAGGGGCAAAGGGGGCAAGGGGGTTCTGCCTGCCTGGCAGCAGCTGGCCTTTTCCAGCCTGGCACCAAGTTACCTGGTGGAGCAGCTCTCCCTCAGGCAGAAAGACAGGGGACAAGGAACAGGAGGGGTGGCAACGGTGGCAACGGGGCCGCCTTATTGACCCCCATGAAGCAGAATGCAGGTGTCAAATGAGGGGCCAGGACAGCCAGCAGGGGGGGCAGCCAGCACCAGCGTGCAGATGCCAGTGGCACCACCAGATTCTTCTTCAACTGTGATGGCAGCAGGAGTGCTCCTCGGGGGGCCCAACCCTCCTGGTTGCCTCCACTTCCTCCTCCAGCCACGGCAACCAGGGGCCCCTTGGTTACCTGCCGGGGGAGGAGCTGTGCCGGGCCACTGCCTCCTCCTCTTCCTACCCTGTCCCACTTTCCTCTCTTGCACCTCTCCCCCACCTGGGTCAGGGGGCAACTCCTGAGGGCCATAGCTATTGTGGAGGGATGGAAAGGGAAGGAAATGGACCCCATTTCCATCCATCCGCCCATCTGTCAGTGGGTCCATCTATTGTCGTGATCCCCAACTCTGCTTCTCCTTGTTGGGGAATTGAGAGATTTTTGGTAATGAGACTCTCAATCAGCAGAGTATCTTAGTAATTGCACAAAAAAGGAAGTTGAACAGATTACCAGTCCCACTTCTATCACTCCACCCCAAACACACTTAACCTAGCTCAAAATAAACACAAAAAACAATTTGGTTAAAAATATAAAAGAATTTACTCACAAAATCTTGTGCATAGTCTACACAGGTTCAATTCTTGAAGAAGGTAGGAAGAAAATTAAGCACTCACATGCTTGCTGAAAATAATCCCTCTTAGTGTTGTGGACAGCCAGAGAAGTGAGACCGGCAGTTTCAGAAAACAAGAGTTTATTTTTACTGCGCAGGGATCTCAGTGGAAATCAACTTCCAAAAGACTGAGAGAGCCCTGTTTTTGGTTCCCGCATATCTTTTATACTTTCTAAACAAAAAATACAGGAAATGATTACCATATAAGAAAAGTGTATAAATTACAATAGTTCAAGATTACAGTTTCAAAATGAAGCATCTCAGGACAGGGAGTATTCGCCCTTGGTTGCATTGGCTCCCAAACTCCCTTTTTCCAAGCATTGCCAAGTCCACCCTTGATAAGATAGGAAGCGCAGGTGTCTGACTTATTTTTCTCTATTCTTCTACTCAAGCAAACAACTTCTACAATTTAACCCTTCATCATTAGGAGATCTCAGGGCATGCTTTCAGGACAAAAGGCGAAGACAAAAGGAAGGAGTAAATGGCAAGAGAACCCTTTTAAGACCAAAGAATGTGTACGTGCTGGAGGAAGAGGTGTTGACCAAAACAAACAGGAAGTTTTCTCTAGGCTATCTCTCTACGCCTACAATAAACATGCAAACAAACTAGTCAGTTAATTAAGCATGCAAAGGTTGCCACTCCCGACACTCCTCACCCCCTCTCTCATGACCCTTCCCCGAGTCCAGCCCCAAAGGAGCACAGGAGGGATGAGGGTTTGAGGGAAAGACCTTCTTATGGAGGCCCTCCCCTTGACAGTGGGACAGCCCCAGAAGCTACTGGGGCGGGGCAGGAGGAAGGAAGAGAAGGTCCTAAGTGCTGCCTCGAAGAGGCTTTTTCCCAGTGTAGGTAGGGGTGGGGGCAGTTTACCTCGGGCAGCAAAAGCTCTTGCTACGCCACTGGTGCTATTATTCCACTTTCAACCTTCTCTGGAATTCTGGGGTTTGTGGTTCACTGAGGCCAAAGAGCTCTCTGGCTGAGAATTCTAAAGGCCGTTCCCTAAGCTGCAAACCCCAGAATTCTATAGGATGTTGAAAGTGGAATAATAGCACTATAACAGTGTAGTGCGGAAATGGCGAAAGCCATAAACACTTTCTCTTGGCTTCCAGGTTTCAAAGGCTATTAACTTGCAAATATACTGTGGCAGCTAACTTGACATTTGATTTTCATATCTTTTTTTCCACTTTTTAAAATTAATTTTTGACATGAACAAACTAATTTACAATCCAAGTAAAATGCTATCTTAAACAAAGAAACCGAAGGAAGAAAAAAGAGAGAGAGAGAGAGAGAGAGAGAGAAAGAAAGAAAGAAAGAAAGAAGAAAAACATACAGCTAATACATAACAAGACTCTGACCTCACCAAACCCCCAATCCTGACTGCAGTGAAAAGAAAAATATTACTCTATCATTACAGATCCAACTAAATAATCCTACCAAAAATTACTAATAAGCATAGCCACAGAATATTTCATTGTTAGATATCTTCTTGCTCAAAACCTCCATATATGGTTTCCAGTCTTTCAAAAAGTCTTCAGTTGACTTATCCTTCAAAACCCGTACTAATTTGGCGATTTGGGCCAACTCAGCAACCTTAACAATCATTCTTCTATTGTCAGTGTGTCAGCCCATTTTCATGTTAGAGCAATGTTTTTTCCTGCTGAAGAAGTAAACCTTATTTCCTCTCCAATGCCCAACAGAAACATTTCTGGTAACATTACAGCGTCTACCTTTAAAATTTTGGGAGGGATTAACATACAAATCTTAGCCATATCTTTTTCTAATGACTAAGAAGATTAAACTTCAACATTTGCAGCTGCAGGGAAAACATCCTGTTAAATTAATAAGCCTCTAGTGTATCCAACACAAGGTTAAGGAGGGCAGAAAAACTATCAGTCCTGTTCATCCCCCACCCGTATTAGCATCTACTTAGATTAGACAATATTTTATTTGCTTCCAAAGCTGACTTAGCCACTAGAGGAAGAGTATTAACATGGACGGGAAAACAAACAAACAATCCTTTGGGCGAAAGGAATAAAACATCCAAAAGACTGGGTTGATACACATGCCACAATCTGAAAGTACAGCAGAGATGCTGGAGCTTTTGCTGCCGGTGACCCCGTATGACAGGCAATAACTGTCAAAGGTTTTATGTAATTTGCTCACTAGAGTAATAATCCAGGTAAGGCAATAAATAGAAATGCCTGAAGCAAGATGAAGTTCAGTGTCGCTGTGGTCAAGTTGTAATGACCAACTTAACAGAAATTCAGGCACTAACGATGAAAAAACAGAGTGATGGATGTTTTGTTGAAGGTTCCAACAGTGTTTTGATTGTGGGGGAGAAACAACAATCAGCAGTTCACATGGGGAATTCATTCTCCTTCAAGGGGCGTTTATAAATCAACAATAGGGGAGGGCTTTGTACAACTTGATTGGTACTAAGCAGGATGATGGGAATGAAGTTGCCAGCTGGAAGTTCACAAATGGCTTGAGGTAAAGTTGTCAGTTGAAGCACAACTTGGCACTGTAGCAAATCTGCAACATCCTTTCCACATTCCATGGGAGAAGGCAACACGTGGTAGGCAAATCCACTCCTTCTAAGCTGATGCTGTATAATCTTTTAAAGCAGGGGATGGGAACTCTGGCTCACCAGATATTTCTGGATTTCAGTTCCCATTATTGGTCATACCAGATGGAACTGATTAGAGTTGGGGTCTAGAAGGCCCCATGTTTTAGCTAAAACTTAACTCTATAATCTTAAGGCAACAAACTTCCATGATCATTGACTAGTACAAACCACACATAAGAAATCAAGAAGCCTGTGCAGTATAGTGGTCTGGGATTTGGGAGATCCAAGTTCAGGCCCCCATTTGGCTAAGAAATTCATTCAAGTGACTTTGGGCTAGCCACTTTTTCTTTGACTGACCGGCCTCACAAGGTTGTTGTAAGAAGGAAGAGAGCCATGCATGTCAGTCTGCGCTCTTTGGAGGTAAGGCAGGAGATAAATTAAATAAATTAAATCAGAAAGAAAGAACTGTTGGGTTGTTCTTGGAGAAAGTTCTACAACAAATAGTGGGTCAAGGCAGTTATTTAAACAGACCAACTTTTTATGGTGCCAGAAAAATGGCAGGCCCTGAAATTGCCACTGTACGCTCATCTCTGGTTCTGCTATCACGTGTTCTGAATTATTTTTCTCTCAAACACTACAGTTACAATTCTCCTTCTCCTTCCCCCACCTCAACATTTTAAAGACTGGGAGACTGGGGCTAAGAAAAAAAAAATTAAAGACTTGCTTCAGGCCACCCAAATATGAGCTTCATACAGAGGACATCCTGATTTGTTAGCCACTATGTAATGAGAGTTTAAGAGTTCTCCAAAAAACAGTCCAAAAAATTACATTTTGTGGCATCCAAACCAGTATTTTAAAAAAAAAAGTAGAATCTGAGTGGTTGTTAATAATATGCTCAATTCTTTCTTTCTTTCTTTTCTCCTGGTAATATGATATCCAAATAATCCCTTGGAACAAAGGAATTGGACATTTTAGAAGACACTATAAGATTTCTCAAAGAAAGCAATATTCAGTTACCAGTGACATCATAGAGAACCTGGTACTTAGGCATTTCAGGTCACCTTCAAAGATTGAATGAATGTAGCCAGGCAAGACTAATGTCATATATCTAGATATGTTCGAAAGCAGAAGTGTCAGTGTAGGGCACTGGCTCATTAGGCTTCCATTAAATACATACAGTTCTCCACTGTTCTTTTAGCAAGATGGATTAGCATGTTCAGCCAGCCCTGAGTGCAAATATTTGAGCAATCTCATATATTTTGAGGATAGGTTCATGTATGTCTGATTTTCTTCTGTTTTTACATCTTGATCACTGTTGTTATCATTAGTCATACACTGGGGCTGTGGAATTTTGACATGTATAAAAGATGAGGTGAAGTGACTGTCTTACAGGAGTGTTCTCTGATCCTTCATTGACACCAAAGCATTCTCTCAAAGAAGGAAAGAGCTTGTAAATGGAATCAAAGCCTTACTGGTAATTAGCAAGGCCCCCAAATCCAGTATGCTAATCTAATTACTATCTTGGGTCTCTTATTTTATTCTTCACTTCAGTAAGATTCTGCAGTCCTCAAAATCCATTCTTCATCCTATTTGGCATTTTTTTAATTCCTAAAAAATATTACAAATGAATGCCTAGCATTTTAATCTGAATAAATTTTGGGGCATCCTTTGTATATACAATTAAATGTGTTTGCAATTATTTTCATTCTACCAAAAGTAACCAGATTAGAAACCCAATACTCCGAACCTCAGCTAGCATGCTCTCTCTCTCTCTCTCTCTCTTTTCTTCTGTATCCTAAACCCTTATTTTTTCTTTCATGCTGGCCTTTCTTTCTCAGCCCTCTAATACTCATTCAGCCTATACCAGCTTTGAAAATTCTTTGTCTCCCACTCACCCCAATGCTGTTTCTATTTGTCCACTCTTTTTCTTTCTCACAGGACTTTCCTTCCATCCCAAGACTTGTTCAGGTTTTCCATCTAAACTCTTTGCCTCCACTGTTTCCAGCACCAGGAGTTTCTCTCTTAGAGTTACCACCTGGCAGTTCCCCCAGTCCAGGCATATATATTTGCATATTATGCAAATCATTTGGTCATAATATAAATAATGTAGTGGGCCATGAAAAGATTACCCAGCACACAAATCCCCAAGACACTAGTTTCTTTCTCATGAGGATGTCTTTCAAATCTGCTTTATAGACAGGAATATAGATGGAAAATCTTATTTCTCTAAATGGCCATCTGAAATATGCCCCTATATTTTCATATGGTACAGCTTAATGCAAGGTTAAGGCCATTTCCGCACTACACTGTTACAGTGCTATTATTCCACTTTCAACATCCTGTGGAATTCCGAGGTTTGTAGTTTACTGAGGCCAAATAGCTCTCCGGCTGAGAATTCCAAATGCCCCTCTCTACACTGCAAACCCCAGGATTCCACAGGATGGTGAAAGTAGAATAATAGCACTATTAGCAGTGTAGTGCAGAAATGGCCTAAGCTGAAGGTAGCTACACGAGATGGACAATTCCCAGTAACCACAATTCAGATAACAGGCTGTAGCATCCTACTGAATTTGTATTCTTTTTCTACACCCACTAAATGTTTTATTGGGCACAATTGGAACTCTGTCACTCTTCTGAAAAGCACCATCTAAAATCTTTTGCCTGAGTCAGATATTTCAATATTTCACTGAGGCATTAAACTGCCATTGGCTGACATAAATGCTTTGCGAACTGGAAGAAGGTTTTATTTTGTAACTTTCCAAGGAGAGAGTTGGTATAAGGGTATAGATATTTTAAAATTGGCTACATTTGCACTCACTTGGTTGACAGGACAGCCAAATGGGGTAAAACAAACCGGAACTTGAGAGATCCCGCTGAAATCTCTACTCATCCACAAAGTTTAATGGATAAACTTAGATCCGACACTTTCTTTCAGTCTGACCCACCTCACAGGGTTGTTGTGCAGATAAAACTTGGCAGTCTTTTTAAGGCATCTGAATCTTATTGGTGGAAAGGCAGGACAAAATATATGAATAATTAAATTGTTGTGCTTTTCATCACATTATGGCCCTGAAGAAGTAACTGTCTTCCACCTGCATAGCCTCCTCCACACTATCAGGAGTCCTCTGATGACATGGGAAAGTCCATGTGTGCTTAAATGAACATGCTGCTGTTCCCCCATTTCCTACCCCCTAAGACAATGTGGGGGAACAGAAGTTGGAGGTGGACCACCCTTTTAGCCCCCTTCTCTTTCAGGGCTTAATCTACACTTTGGAAGAGATAACCAAGATGCTGCACTCTATCCCCACCCATGCACAACAGATACCTTGGATAGATCCTTTAAAGTTCAGACTGAAACCTGAAATCGATTTACTGCCCCACTGGCATGGGAACCACCAGCTGCTGCTGGCCAAACTCAAATCTTTTTTTCAGAGTTGGCCATTAATTTAACTGTGTGGGTATCTTACACACTGACATTCTTGATAGTTGTGTATGATCATTCAGTTGAGTCTGTTTCCAATTCATAATTTTTAAGGTATGGTAAACTGGGGAAGAAAAAGCAAACGCCATTTCATTTCAAAGATGCTTGTATATTAAAAGAGGAAAAGACAGCTTTATTGCTAACTTGGTCATGACATTATGTGGCTTTTCTCAACCCTCAATGGTTATGCTATCCTTTCCTATCTAGAGCCCTCCAGATGTGTTGGAATATATGTGTGCTCATCACCAGCCAGCAGGAATGGTGAGAGCTGTAGTCCAACGTATCTGGAGGGCACTAGATTGACAAAGGCTCCAAACTTTCATGGCTTAGGTTACTTCTAAAATGTAAATATGTGGAGCAATTCTATATATGTACATTAAATAGAACCTGCTTCTAGGAAGGTTAGTGTAGGGAATGCATACATATTCACATAATTCCTTCATAATGATGAATGATAACAATTCTACTCAGTACATTTCTGGCTCTGTTTTTGTTTTCAGTTCAGACATTAACTGTTTACATCTAAAGTTTTCCCTGAGGCGACACAAAAACATCTCAGATTTATTACTCTTTGTTTTATTTTACTCTCTGGAAAGGATCTTTGTCTTTTGATCATTCTGTGCTGCTTTCAACAATGCTATTAAATCTTTCTAAAATACAGGCCAGGTTAGCAGGTAGCTGGTGAAGCAGGAGAAGAGAAAATTTAAAACTGTAGTTACAAACTCTTTCTATGCCATCTATAAAGCCAAAGCTCCCCTCAGTCTCCATCTTTTATTTTTATGTAGTAAGTATCTCTTTATAATAGCTGGTGAAGAGGAGGCATCTTAGACTGTAAGCTGCTGTGGTGTTTCCTAGGTAATGGGGAGTGGAAGGTGTTTAACTCCAACTTGGCTGCCCAGCTGCCAGTTTTGTGCAAAGTAATATTGTGAAGACTGAAGTCCTTGGCAGTGAATTATGTTTTTCCAGTGTCCTTACATGGAAGGGCCAAGGTAGCTAATGCAGCAGAAATATTGGGAAGTTTTCATAGGACATCCCTGCAGCCAATTAGTGCCCATTTGGTTGGAGGCAGTTCTGGACCTAAGTATCATCTAACAGTCATTGAGCAGCCAAGCAAAGATGTTGCATAAAGAGGTACTGGACACCATGTCCTTACACAATATCAGAAAAAGATTTATTAGTGTAACTCTGTTGTAAAGCCCACAAAAGATTCCAAAATTCTTTTCCTTGAAATTTCAAGGCCAAAACCTGAGTTCAGGGAGCAGGCCCTTGTGATTTCATACGGGCAAGGCAGGCAACGATCTAATGCCAGGACAATAGCTGGAAAGAGCTGTTTGATCCTGGATGAGCAGGCTGACCTTGTACGTGTAACAACCCCGGTTGACTGAAGCGAGGGTCGATTGTACCCACTAAGCTTTCATTTGCAAAGGATGGGCAAAGAAGTGGTGTTGCATTGATCTATCATGAATCCATCCCCCTATTAAGGTACCTTGTCTGGCAATCTCCAAAGGTTTAAGTGTATTTACTTGGTAATAGAGCAATGAGGCAGAACTGGGATTTTTGTTCATGTAGTGCGGTGCCTAACAATCTCCCTGGCTGAGCTGACAGAGGTGATCCTGGATGTAGCGTTGATCTCTCCAAGCCTCCACGCTGAGGACCCCTTCATTTGGAGCAGCACATTTGGACAAGCACAAGATTTCATGGCCTCCATGGAAGCTATGTGTATGGGAAAGGAACTGGAAGACTACTGTAACAGGGAGTTAAGTGGTATGCTTTATCTGTACCCATACCTGAGAAGCTACAAAGTTAAACTTCACACATGTGGCAAGCATTAATTACTGAGATGGTACAAGCCTCAAAAATCAGGGAGAAATCCTTATCTTCTCAGGCTTCAGTTGGCTTGTAAGGTTTGAAATTTGGTGCTCTATAACTTACTGTAGAATTAACACTTGGTATTGATTAGTATTTGGACACTCAGGGCTCATCAAACAATCTTGCTTTAGAATTGTTTGTTCTGCATAGTACATGTCAGTGGTCAGTATGTGCAGAAGGGAGGACACAGCTAATGTTGAAGATGTCTTTGAGAATGACCCAGGATGTTGACCGCAACATGTAGACTTGAGAAGTTAAGGGTCAGAGAGACTGTTACATGTGTACAAACACTAACTTTGCTGAATGGTAACTTTGCTGCAGTTTTCTTTCATGTAAGCATTGTTTAGTATAAATATAAAAATGGTATAAAAAGGGAAGCATGAAAAAAATAAAATTATCCTTCCTTGTCACTAGTGTCAGTGGTGATACTTGGATGGATCCTTTGGCCAAAGTTACTGTGTGAATGTGTTTTCTTTTACTCTTTTACATTTACATTTTACATACTTTTACATGTACTCTTTCTACTTTGTGTTAGGGATTCAATCCAGCTCTGTGTCCACTTGGGGATACAAGTGAGGTGTGGTTTATTTACTCACCCTAACAGTATAAACATCTGCATCTGGGGAGATGTCCATAGACAGTTGATAAGAGTTGGGAACATGGCCTTCAAAGAAAAGTTTGATGGATGGCCTGTCATATGATCTAGACACATGAACGCATTAATTACGACAGAAGTGTAAAATCACATGTAGACCATGGGGCTTTGCATGTAAAAAAATAAGACTCTTTGGCCTATGTTCAGTGAGCTTCAGCACAGACCTTGTTCTGCATAGGTGCTACATACTTGAGGGTCAGTGAGGTGGTCTCTCTGCTGCTCTATCAGGACTCCCAGTAGCCAAACAGAGAATGTGAGACTGTCCAACTGCTTCTTCTGTATCTTTGCCATATATCCTTTTCTGTGCAAGTTGGCAATAAAGCTTTAAACCTTTCCTACAGTCGTGGTTATTATTTTGATCCTAAAAGAACCTCTTGCCTTTGGCAAAACACCATGGGCCTGTCTCAGTTAACACTTGGTCTTCACATGCAGTGGGCCACACTCCTGGTCTATTTTTTGGTCACCAAGATGAGGATGATATGTGGGTAGGGAGGTTCAAAAGAACTCTGTCATGGAAAGATCCAATAAGGTTTAGATTTGCTGGGACTCCTGACCTCCTAACCTCTACTGGGACTCCTAACCTCTACTGGGATGGCGGAATCCATTAAAATATCCACCCTCAAAAATTAATGGTTTCAGAAGGATTCCTGAATGCTCTGGGAGATCTACCAACAAGAGAACTGGTGACTTTGTTGATGACTTTATTGATCTGTGGAACAAAGAGATGACCAGCATGATCAACACAATTGCTGTTAAGTGTCTTTCCATGTGTGCAGAGCCCAGGGTTCTTAGCTTTCTGATGAGCACAAAGCAATTAAGAGCATGGGTAGAAAACCAGAGAGATGGTAGAGAAAGATTCAGGAAGAATACAATCAAGTATGGGTTAGGGCCCATTTTAGAGCTTACTGTACAACAGTGAAGGCAATGAAGAAACAATTGTTTGCTGTGTCTGTTACATCAGCACAACCTGGCCCAGAACAGTTGTTTAATATACGGTCTATTACGCACTAGACCTCGGACTGCTGAGGAGGAGCCCACAGACATATGCTGTGCTGAGTTTATCAAATATTTGGCAGAGAAAATTGCTTGGTTTTGTTCTGATGTTGACTTCACATTGAAGGTAGGGTCTGGGGAGATAACTGAGGCATGTACCTGTCTGGTTTGATGGATGAGTTTCAGCTTGTTCAACATGATGATGTGGACAAGTTACTTGAAGAAGTGAGGCCACCCATTTGTCTATTAGAGTCATGTCCACCTCGGCTCATTAAAGTTGCCAGATGAGGGCTGCCCAGCTGGTTGGTGGAGACTATAAATGTTTCTTTGAAAGAGAGCTGTGTTCCAACCTCTCTAAAAGAAGTAGTTGTGATACCACTTTGGAGACCTTTGTTACTGCCCTGGCTAGCCCGAGCTTTGGGGATATAAACGATATCTTTTGATATCACTAATTCGGCTTCACATATCCTTTCCACGTGCTTGCGAGGCCCCCGGACAAGCATGCATACAGGCTCGGCCGATCATTGCCGTAATATTCCGAAACAATACAGGCAGGCCAGAAACAGCTGACTTGCCGCTTTAGGAGACCTCAAGGCAAGTACCTCCATTAGGTATGCAAGCAACTCTCAAAAGATCCTCTGCCTAGCGCTGGCAGCTTGATGATTGAACTATACAACGCTCAAGTACTCCGCGTTTGCATACCGGCTATCCTATTGACAATTTGGCTGTAACTCAATCATTTCAGATTCTGACCTTTCGGAGGTTTTGTCTCCAACTCCAAATCTCTTGTTTTCCCAAAGTCTGACCTAGCCTGCGATCACAATTCTCCTTATAAAACCCCCTGATTTTGAGCCCTTCCTTGGATTGCTCCTGAGTTCCAGACCGCCTTCCTGCCGCTTCACTTGGCGAGCTTCCCCTCAGCTCCACGTGCTGAGATACATCGAACCCCAGCTTCGCTCTCCATTTTCTTCCGGACTTCAGGACAGGTTTCGTATCACCCGAACCAAGTATCCCTCTGAAAATCCCATTATCTTACTTACACCTTTATTTTCCTTAGTTATCTGTGTGCTTGTGTTGCTTACATTGTGTGCCTGGATTTAATAAAGATCATTCATTATTTTCAAACCGGTCTGCTTCTTGACTTGGCCTGACCCCGTAAACACTGGGTTACAAGATTCCGCTAAGTTACCCTGCCTCTCGTTTTGCCAACTAGTGCTCTGAACTAATTTCCCCAACTTGTATAATTTTGATAGCAATTTGGTGTCCCTCCTGGGACCCCCAGAAAACAGGGTAACACCTTCACTGGATTTCTCCACCTCAGATAATTATCACCCAGTTACTAATCTCTCTTTTTAAAGGAACGGCTTAGAGTGAGGGCTGGCAGCACAATTCCAAGCTTTCTTGGAAGAGATAGATTACCTAGATCCATTCCAGTCTAGGGTCAGGCCTGCTGAGGGGACAGAAACAGCCTTGGTAATCTTGGATGGATGACCTATGCTGAGAACTGGAGAGGGGGAGTATGTCCCTGTTGGTTCTGCTGGACCTCTCAGCAGCATTCAATACCATTGATCTTGGTATACTTTTGGGCCCTTTGCTTGATATGGGAATTGGAGGCAATGTGCCTTTTTGGCTGAATGTTTCTCAGAAGGTGAGACTGGAGGACAATAGTTCAACCTCCTGGCTGTCCACCTACAGGGTTCCACAGGGCTCAGTATTGTCCCCTATGCTTTTTAACATCTACATGAAGTCATGGGGCATGGAGAATCATCCAGAGTTTTGGAGTTGGTTGTCATCAGTATGCTGATGATACCCATCTCTGTCTTTCTTTTTCAGCTGATGCCAAGGAGACTATGGAAGTCCTGTGTTGCTGTCTGGATGCAGTGAAAGAATGGATGTGGGTAAACACAGTTTCAATCCAAATAAGACTGAAATGCTGTTAGTCAGTAGGAAACCTAATCTGGTTTTGGGATCACAAGCTGTTCTAGATAGGGTTGCACTCCTTTGAGAAATCAGGTTCACATCTTGAGGGTACTCTTGGACCCAAAGCTGTTTCTGGAAGGCCAGGAGGCTGCTGCTGTGGCCAAGAATCCCTTTGCCCAATGTTGGTGATCTGCCAGCTCTGCCTTTTCCTGTGGATGACATATCTGGTCATGGCGGCTTATGTCTTAACCATCTCCTGATCAGAATACTGCAATGCACTCTACATGAGGCTGCCTTTGAAAAGTGTTTGGAAGCTATAATTAATGTAAAGCAAGCAGTCAAACTGCTTTTAGGTATGCATGTTAGAGAACACATAACATTGGTCTTACAAGAACTACCAGTTTCCTTCTGCACTCAAGGTACTGGTTTGGACCTAAACAGCTTGGGGCCAGAATATCTGCAACACTGCCTTCTTTCATATGAACTTGGCTGGTTCTAAGATCATCAGTGGCACATGTACTCACCAGAGGATAGGCTACTGTGTTCACCTGACAGGGCCTTCTCCGTAGCAGTACCCCAGTTGTCGAACTCCCTCCTAAGGGAGGTCAGGCTGCCTCCATCCCTGATGAGTTTCAGACAGGCAGTGAAGACTGTACTATTTCAGTTATCTTAAAATTACGGGTGTATGCTCTACTTTTATGCTGTTTTTATGGCTATTTCTTTTTCAAAAGCTGTTTTTAGAGTTATTTTTTAAAAAATAGAAGCCTCAAATGCTTTGATTTTTTAAAAGTTATTTATTGAATGTTTTTTTCATAGAATCATGGAGCTGGAGGAGACCACAAGAGCCATCAAGTCCAAACCCCCTGCCATGCAGGAGCATACCATCAAAGCATTCCTAACAGATGTCCATCAATCCTCTATTTAAAAACCTCCAAAGAATGAGATTCCACCACATTCTGAGGCATAGTATTCCACTGCTGAACTGTGCTTACCTTCAGAAAGTTATTTCTAATGTTTAGATGGAACCTCTTTCCCTGAAGTTTGAAGCCATTGCTACATGTCCTAGTCTCTGGGACAGCAGAAAATAACCTTGCTTCATCCTCCCTATGACATCCCTTCAAATATTTAAACATAGCTTTTAACCTTCTCTTCTTCAGGCTAAACATACCCAACTCCCTAAGCTGCTCCTCGTAGGGTATGGTTTCCAGGCCTTCTACCATTTTGGTTGCTCTCCTCTGAATATGTTCTAGCTTATCAATATCCTTTCTGAACTGTGACGCTCAGAACTGGACACAGCATTCCAGGTGAGGTCTGACCAAAGCAGAATAGAGTGGTACTATCATTTCCCTTGACCTAGACACTATACTCCTATTGGTGCAGCCCAGAATTGCATTGTTTTTTTTGGCTGCCACATCGCACTGCTGACTCATGTTCAGCTTGTGGTCTACTAGATCCTTTTCACATGTACTGTAGTCAAGCCAGGTGTCACCCATCTTATATCTGTGCATTTTACTTTTATGTCCGAGTGGAGTGCCTTACATTTCTCCTAACTGAAATTCATTTTGTTTTGGCCCAGCTTTCTAATCTATCAAGATCATTTTGAATTATGATCCTTTCTGTCCTCGGGGGTGTTAGCTACCCTACCTAATTTGATGTCATCTGCAAAGCCCGTAAGAATGAACTCTATTCTCTCATCCAAATCATTGATAAAGATGTTGAATAGCACTGGATCCAAGACAGAACACTGTGGCACCCCACTAGTCACTTCTCTCCAGGATGAAGAGGAGCCATTGCTGATCTGACTTAGGGTACAGTCAGTCAACCAGTTACAAATCCATCTAACAGTACCATCATCATTGTACTAGCTTGTTTGCAAGTCCTAGTCCACACTACAACCACTACACTAGGTGGCTTCCAGACTTTAAAGGAGCTAGCCAATGTGCTGAACCTATTTTAAGGCTCATAATTTTAGCTGGGTTCTTTAATGCTTGCACTAAAACTCAGAGTAGATTTACTGGCCCATGACATAGAAGCCACCAACACCACTTGTCAGTAGGAATATAGGGAGAACAAACAAATTGCTGTACTTTCACGATACCCAGAAGCTGCTAGTTTGAGCAGATTCATCACTCTGCCTGCTGACAGGGCCATCCTTAGAAGCAGGAAACAGGCCATGTGCATAAAGAACAGTCTTTTTGCAGAACTTTCTGTGAATGACATGGGTGATGAATTGTATTAGCTTCTGTGGAGGGTTTTACCACAGCAGTAGTAGCTTACCTGATGCAATGAAAGCCATTGGGGATGAGGCCTTGATTTATTTATCATACTATTTACTCTTGATCTTCTGCCCAGTAAAGACTCCCCAGGTAAAGGACAGTAAAAAAAAAAAAACAATAAAAGAAACCTAAAACAAATTAGCAATAAAAGAGCAAAAGAAGAAATGAATAAAACAGTAGTAGTAGCAATAGCAATGGCATTAAAAAAAAACCTATTCAGTTGCCATTCTCTTTATTTAAAAAAGCTTTTTTAAGAAAGCAGCACCTACTCTTCAAGAGAAATCATAAAACAAACAGGGAAGGAGTAAATAAGCTTAATTAGAGGACTCCTAACCTGACTGGCAGCACAGAGAATATTCTGTCTCACATATCCACAGATGCCACATTTCAAAGGGGACATGGAGCATGGCTTAGACCAGAGTGGGCAACTGTGGCAGGCTAGGGGGCTCCACACCACTAATGCCAAAAACTAAAATATATATATTTTGTTCCCAAATGCCCTCCAGTGCCTTCTAGGGAGTGTGCAGGGCATTTTTTATGCCCCTCCCCTGGATTATTTTTGGCCCAGAAGAGGTTTTTTTAAAAAACAGGAAGCGATTTCTGATTATTTCCTTTTTTTTTTAAAGGGTCTCTCCTGGGACTAAAATGGTTTACTTATGCTGTTTACAAAGGCCTCTCCTGAGCCTAAAACAGTGCTATAGGACAAAATGGAGCAAAAATTCCACCCAAGCCCACCAAAAGGCATTTTAGGGCAAAAAAAAGTTTTTGACAAAAAAACTGTCCCCTGGGGGGCTATGGAGCCCATAAAAACAAGCCTGGCAACAAAAACAGGCTGCACTGTGACCACCTGTGGCTTACATGAAGACTTAATTGTTGAATACTGTTTAGGTATAGTTAGAAGTGAGTACTAGGGTGTTTCTCATTATTGTCTTCTTACCTTAGCCCAGGGAAGTGCTTTCATATGAACAATTACTAGCCCTACAAATCAGAAGCAATTGCGGGGCTGATATGTCCTTTTGTCCTTAGATGGCTTTCTATGGTAAAATATGGAAGGATGACAAATGGAATGTGCCATTATCTAAAAACCCAGGCCCCACCCACGGATGGAGCAGATAGGGGATAGCAACCTCAAAGCACCCCTGTTTTGTTAATCATATCCAACCATCCAGGGAAATAATGAAGTGCTCACTAAAACTTGCAGTTACATGGTTCATGAGAGAATGGCAAAACATGAGTAGGAGGTTGCTTTATAAGTAAATTTGAAATTCTAGAACTCAGAGATGAAAACACTCAATCCTGCAGCTTTAAAACTTTTGCCATTTAAGTCCCAATCCAATTATTAGTCCAGCTGGAGCAGTTCCACTGAATTAACTGAACTTATACAAGTTTTCAGTAGAATTAATTGAACTTTCTCAAAGGAAACAGATAAAGGATCAGAATCCTGAATACAACTGTTCAGTGACTTGACCTTGCACACAGGGACAAAGAAAGCTGGTATAACGATCAATGCAAAGAAACAGAAGACAGCAACAGGAAGGGTAGAACAAGATATAAGAAAGCTTTGCTTGCTGGCAAAAGGAAAGAAGGGGGGGCATACTAGCCTCCTGTGGAAGAGAGTTCCACAGGAAGGAAAAGATTTCAGGACAGGAGAAATATCAGACCAGCCACCTCAAGATTTAAATACAGATGAGGAAGAAGGAGCAAGCAACCAGGCACAGGTGAATTTGGATATAAACCTACTGACCACAATTAAAAATGGCCATGAAGTTTCTGTCTTGGAACATTAAAGGAGTTAATTCAGCTGCTTTTAAAAAAAGAAGAAGAAGAAGAAAGGAAGGCCTTTCGCTATATAGAAAAACAGAAAATGAACTTAATCTATTTCCCAGAATCTCCCAGAAATACATATTAGGAAAAAAGATGAGAAATACTTTTTTCTTCAGTTCTAAACTGAAGAAAGAATTTCCATAATCTATCGACAGAAAGAAAAGGGGAGTTGTAATCTACACAACACTAAGACTTCAAGGACAAAAGACTTTAGTAGTGGGCATTTATGCCCTAAATGAGAACAAAGCAACTTTCTATGAAAAACTACTTCAAAAGATTTTATAATTTTCATTTGATAAATTTATCATATTTGGAGGTTTCAATGGAACTATGAACTCTAAAACTGATAGATCAACAGAGAAGAAGAAAAAACAAGACAGAGGAAAATTACCTAAAGTCTTTTTTGATCTAATGGAAAATTTAGAATTTATCGATATCTGGAGACTACTATATGGCAAAGCAGGAGAATATACTTTCTCCTCATAAAGGCACAAATCCTTTTCTAGAACTGATATGTTTTTGACATGTAAATCATTGACTAACACATTTAAATAAGTGGAGCTAATACCAAAAATTCTGTCTGATCACAACCCAGTTTTGTTGACTTGGAAGAAAAGTAAATCTCAATATAATTGGAAACTGAATGAAGAACTGCTTAAAGCTGAGATGATTTTAAAGAAAGGTAAAGAAACTTTAAAGAATTTATTTGCTGAGAATGTGAATAAAGAAACCAATATTTGTTCTGTTTGGGATTCAAGCAGTGAAGTAATGAGAGGTTTCTTTATTCCACAGAACACAGAACTGAGAAAGAAAAGACAAAGCCAACAACAAGGTCTTAAGTTTCAAATTAAAAAGAAGGAAGTAAAGATTAAATTAAATCCCACTAGCACAGTTCTGATCAGAAAACTAAAAATGTTACAAAGCAAGTCTCAATGAGTCTGACATATAAGATTGAATAAAAATGAAATTTATTAGACAAAAACATTTTGAATATGCAAACAAGCCAGGGGAATGGTTGGCTTATAAACTGAGGAAAGAGAAAGAGAGAAAGATGATCCTGGAAATTAAAGATGAGAAACAGGGACTTCAGATAATCAGAATTCTAAATTTACCAACAATTTCAGAGGCTTAAAAAGTGGATCTGAATACATAAATAACAGCAGCAGAAGTGGTGGAGGCAGTTAAGAAAATAAAAGGTGGGAAGGCTGTGGGACCAGATGGCCTACAAGCCAACTACTACAAGACATTGGCACACTAGTTGTATTGGCCATTGCAGCAGGTAATTAATTTGACAATCAGCTTGGGTAAATATCTGAAAGTTGGACTGAAGCTAACAAAACACTGATCCCAAAAGAAGACAGAGATACTATGGATCCTAAGTATTACAGACCTATATCTATATTGAACAATGATTACAGAATATTTATTATGATACTATCTGAAAGACTTAAAAATATAATGGACAAATTAATACATGAAAATCAATGTGGATTTTTAACCAAAAGGCAACTGAAAGACAACACAAATGTATAAAGAATGTACTAGAATACTTGGAGACTCACAATGAAAAACATGTTGCATTGATTTTCTAGATGCAGAGAAAGCTTTTGACAATATTTCCTGGACATTTATGACTGAAGTTTTCCAACAAATGAACTTGGGGCAGAATTTTCTTGCTTAGATCAGAGTGATTTACTCAAAACAAAAAGCACAAATTTTGATCAATTGTGATAAAACTGATTTTTGTGACATTAAAAAGGTACAAGGCAGGGATACCTCCTGTCACCATTAAATAACTTTAGAAGTTCAGAATGGAATTATTAGGTGAGAAGGAAAAAAACGAAAGGTAGAAATATCAAGAAAGAAACACTTAAGAGCATGTACAGATAGTTTAGTGATTTTTTTTTTACAAGATCCATTAGACGGCATAGATGGGCTGCTTAAAATCCTGAAGGAATATGGAAAATAACAGATCACCCTGGTAGATTTGCCAATAATGAATTAATCACACTTTGTCAAACCTGTAGAATTCACAGGACAAAAGAATATGCTTCATAAGGGACACCATAAGTCGAAGTCAATTGGATGGCAGTTAATAACAACAACACAAGTGTTCATTTTCCAAATTCCCATTGATTTAAGGGCCCTGCTTGAATTGTAGAAGGAACAGCGTTGTTAACTTTATCTAACAGTTGGTTAAAAATATTCTTATGCTTACAATTACCCCACTCCTCCTGACTGAGAATTGGGCACTTTTTTTTTTTTAAAGAGAAGAAAGACTGTTAAAAGGTTTTCTGTGTGGGCCAGGACATTTCTTGAACCAGAATTATTGCCTATGGTGTGTTTCTGTTTGCTCCAGTGCTCTGATTTTTTTTCTTTTGAACAATTCTTAGCTTCTAGCTGTCCTTTCTAACTGCATTTTAATGTTCATTCCTGACACCTGCACCATACAAGTAGTAGCAGGTGGATATTGTTGTTAATCATGTAGTTGAATATTGTGTTGTTGTTGCTGTGTACCTCCAAGTCATTTCTGGCCGGCCCCTCCCGAAAATGCAAACCCCGGGATTCCATAGGATGTTGAAAGTGGAATAATAGCACTATAACAGTCTAGTGCGGAAGTGGCCATAGTGATGCTAAAGTGAACCTACCACAGGGGTTTCTGGGGTTGGGAATGTGTGATGCACCTAAGGTCACCTGGTGAGTTTTGAGGGCTGAGCAAGAAATCGAACCCTGGTCTCCAGGTTCGTAGTCCAGTGCTCAAACCACTGCACTACACTGGCTCTCCCAAAGTAATTTCAATATCACAACAGCTGTACCAGCAATGCTGGCTCCTGTTTCATGACCATGCATTATAGACACTGGGCTCCAATACAGAGATAACCTGTAAACAACTCTAGCGTAGCTTCATGTGAACGAAATCCATCCACAGTTCATAAATCATGAAGCCATCTTCATTCTTCCACCACAGCCTAACTCACTCCTGCCAAACACTGAATTATTCAGAACCGTGTTAGTAGCCTATGAAAAAGCGTTACCTTCATTCCCCTTTAAGCTTCCATCAACTGCTTTTCAACATGGTAGTAGATGACTTTTCCCTCACCACATGGTTATTAACCACTTTTCATTTTGTATTAACTGTATTAACCCTTCCCAGTATTGCAAAATCAGAGTACCCATGGGAATGCATGCGCTGGCCCCAACCTGTCCACCACATGTCATCCAATCTCCTCCTTGAGCAGGAAAGCCTTAAGACAGAATGTAATCATGTTTGACTGAAGGCAGACCTCTCTTCAGATGTGCCTAGTCAATTCATTAATACCTCACCTTCGCCTACCTTTTTATTTAGGCAGACCTGTGACTCTTACCTCATGTGGCAGAAAGGGCTTTTATCTTTTCATCACGTTTTAAGTTCTTTTATCTGTTTATGTTTTTTTGGTTGTTTTAAACCTTTAGCCATACTTTGTTTTAATTGGTTGTAAGCTGCTTTGGGTCTTATGTCTGGAGAAAGCTGGAAAATAAATACATTTTTAAAAACTATAATAAAAAGTTCAAAACCATTAAATAAGCAATCTGATTGAAAACACAGTAAAACAATTTACAACATATGGGGGCAGAGTTCACAAATGCAGGGCTGGATTGTCAATAGTTCAATTGCTGCTGTTGCTCCAGACCCCTCAATGGCTAGGGGCCTAGCACTGAAGGAAAAGAGTGTAACTTGCTTCCTCTTCTCCCCAAGTCACTTTCCAAATCTCTAGGATTTTGTGTGTTTCTGAGCGATTGAGTGAGAAAAAGTGCATAGGATCAAGCTGCTAGTCTCATGACCATGCAAGGTTGGAAATGGGTTCATGTGTGAAGATATTTATACTGCTGACTGTTCCAAGCTTTCCAATTTATGCATTTACTTATTTTATTTCTATGCCATCTCTCTGCTAGAAGGACTCATACAAGTGGTTCAAAGGGACTCTCTTCATAGAGCTGCTCCAGAGCCCCAATACACACTATACAATTTCATTCTTGAAAAGGAGAAAGTGAAGGAAATAGGCAAAAATGAAATCTAGCAGCACTTTTAAAATTAATTTTCATTTTAGTATGAGCTTTCATGGATATCAGTGTACTTCTTCAGATACAATACAGAGCGATTTTAAAGCCTCAGGTTATTAGCCATATTTTATTTCATATTATTGAGGAGGAGGAGGAGGAGGAGAATGGTTGGAACTGCATAGTTATGGGGCTATGCAGTGAATCTTGATCCAACCACCCCCCCTCCTTGCTTATAGGGAATCAGACGGACCAGTCCCCATCACTCAGCAAGCAACTGACTGCCCCCCCCGCCCATGACCAATCTCTGCAGTGACAGGCAGAAGTGGGGTCCCTGTCACAATTCTCCCCCATGTCAGAGATCACTCAGATGAGAGGGGTGGGAACACCTGTTAGCTGCTTCCTGAGTGTCAGGGAACAGACCCCCATCCATCAGAGCAGCTGCTTCCTGGTCAGTGGAGATTAGGAGATTTTCACACATGTCTGTTACAGTTATGAATGCAAAACTCTAGGTTATGCATTTGTAACTCTCCAACAGGATTCCAGACAGTAATAGTAATATTCATTAAGCATATTTCAGCTTATTGAGCATAATGCATAAGCATAATGCTATTACATTCTATCCTACTCCCACAACTATGCTTACTAACCTGAGCCTTTAATATCACTCTTCACTGCACCTGACAAAATGGATTGATATCCATGAAAGCTCATGCTAAAATAAAAGTTAGCCGTAAAGGCACTGCTAGATACTTTTCCCCTCTTCTCCTTTTTATGCTGCAACACAGCTACTTTGTTGAAAAGTCAAGTTTTATAATTGTTTGTAACAGAGCTCTGTTAGCTTACAAAAATATGGATTATAGGAGAACTAAAACTAGATTCAAAATAATTGATTAACAGCTGTATTCAGCCTCTTGACACCTTTTGAAAAAAGCTCTAAAGGCTCCTCTTGTTAAGAAATGTGACTATGTGCAGTATAACTGTCTGAGTGTCTGCTCAGAAGTAAGACCCACTACATTCAATGGGATTTACTTCAAGGTAAGTAAGAATAGAATTGCCTCTTTAAAATCTTTCAAGTCCCATTGTCTCATTTTAACAAATGGATTCATGAATAATGCAGTCTACCTCAACTGCTATTACTAGCAATTATATTTTTTTCCCCAGGACTTTATTTTATGAATATTTAATGCCACATAACCTTGATGGAGCAACTGCAATCCCCAGAATCATAATGAATATTTAGAAAGTGATCTTGGCTACGAATTCTAAGTGAACATCCAGTAAATCCTTGCATGCACCATGCAGTATGTCTTCAGTGTTCTTCTACCTGAAGGATGATGCAGCTTGTTTCCACTTTTTTGCTTGTGTTGCATATGTCTTTATGCCTCTGAGGCAAGGCAGTCAAAAAGGCTGAGTCACACATTCATGGCTGATGTGGAGAAATCCACACAATGCTATTGTTATGCTTTAAGCATTTAGCTCAGCACAGCTGCTATCTGTGAGCCAGGTTCATTTTACATGCCTTTCCAACTTCCTCCGTCCCACTCCTCTCCCCAACCCCTAAATCTGCTCTTCAGAGACAAGGGATTTCTGGAACAGTGTGTAACTCAGTACAGTGGGCTTGACTGACAGAGAAAACTCAGGGTGGGGAATATTATCAACAACAAAGAAAGTATCTTTCTTCTTGGGCAAAGCCCTTTTGATTCCAACCCTATGGTCTCAAGAGACCCACACACCTCCAGGATGTGCCACTTTTAAGCCTCACTGTATTCAGAAGGAATCTTTACTATGTTAAAATGGTTAGAAGTGAAGAACGCTCTAGCAACGCTTTGTGAATAGGACAAAGAAAGCCTACCATGAGCTACAGTAGTGCAGACAGACAGTTGAGATGACCTGAGGGTTTCCTTTGTTATTTTGTATGTTCTGTCTGTCCCCTGAAGTATGCACACTAGTGGCGGTCCATGGACGAGCGTCAGTCTGTGAGCCATCAGTTACTGGTCCTTGGAGAATTTTCAGGAAAGACAGAAACTGTAGCCAAGGGGCAAAAATATTGCACTGATTCCCTGGGACACTTAAGAGAGCCACAGTAGTGTAGAGGTTTGAATGCTGGACTAGGGCCATTTCCACACTAGACTGTTATGGTGCTATTATTCTACTTTCAACACCCTGTGGAATTCTGGGGTTTATAGTTTATGAGACCAAAGGGCTCTCTGGCTGAGAATTCTAAAGGCCCCTCCCTAAACTGCAAACCCCAGGATTCCATAGGATGTTGAAAGTGGAATAATAGCACTATAACAGTCTAGTGAGGAAATGGCCCAGGACTCCAGAAGAATTGAATCCCTGCTCAGCCATGGAAACCTGCTGGATGGTCTTGGGAAAATTCCTCCAAGTTTCAGTCTCAAAGGAAGGGAATGGCAATGCTCCTGTGAATAAATATTGCCCAGAAAATCCTAGGATAGTGTCACCAGCCAGAGCCAACTTGATAATGCAAAAAGAGCAATGGTCTTTTCACTCTTATGTGGGAGCATAAAATTTAACAATGGCAGACAGGGTTTTTTTTTTCAGTGAGGTATCTTGACATGTCAAAGACATAGAGGATAAGAAAATCTGAATATTCTTTGCAGTCTTACTTCTAGCATGTGACCTAGCATAGAACTCTACCTTGTTTCTCCTAGGTTAGTTTCTTTGCTTGTTAATTAGCACTCAAGCAGATCCTACATTCACTACTTTAAAAATAAATTGTAGAGACAGGTCACATCATGGTGACATATCTGTATGAGAAATGACTGCAAAACTGAGTCTAGGTTTGAAGTAGAGGCTTGTGCAACTGCCCCACTGTTACTGTTTTCAAGTACAAGATGAATGGGTGCAGCAGCCACATTCCTGTTATCTATTGCAGAGATGAGGGAGCTTCACACATATCTATAGGTTACGTATTATGGCATGGAAGAAGGAGCCATGAATTCCCTTCTTGTGCAATAGGACATGCTGTCAATACTTACACTCACATGCCTCATTTTCTTTGCTTCTTATAACATGGAAAGCCCCCAGACTAATTGAACTCTATTTGGTAGTGTCTGTAAAAGGTTACACAGTTTAAAGATCCTTTCTGATGCCTCTGAAGGCACTCATTTCAGCAGACATGGCTTCTGACAGACTATAAACAATCAAAATCAGCTAAAGCCTATAGAGACAAATAAGCAGATGTGGCAGAGAGCATCACGCTTAGTAGAGGCTAGTTATGATCCATAAAACCCTGAACTAGGGGCCGTACTACTGATGTAGTTCAACCTAGAAAAGTGAATTGGGACAATTCCAAGCAATTAACTCCAAGCAATAAATTCACCACACACTCCTATCACAGTGCTTGTGGGGAGAATTTTGTGAGATTTTTGAATGTATTTAGGCAGTTTCTTCTTCATATTTTTGTTCATTTTTCATTAGTAGGAGATTATAGGAAGAGCTATAGTGAGGGTTTAAGCATCTGTTGATTATCATCTGAGTTTGGTCTCTCTGAGTCCTTCTCTTTTCAATCAAGAGAGATCTGTCACAACAGAGGCAGGCCCCAATTTGTATAATTTTCAGTTATCTTTTTGTGACTAATATAGCAGGAATAGCACTATTATTTCACCCTATTAGTTACCCGTTTATCTGTTTATTATGCTAGCTAAGGCTTGTAGGAGTCATAGGAAGAAAAAAGTCTGGGAGGCCACAGTTACCCTCATCAGTGGACACAGTGTTGCTGTTGTGTGTTTTCAAGTAATTTCTGACTCATGGTGACCCTAAAGTGATTCTATCACAGGATTTTCTCCACAGGATTTGTTCAGAAAAGGTTTACCATTGCCTTCCTCTGAGGATGATGTTACCCTGTATTCTGGGGGTCCCGCGAGGGACAGCTAAATAACCTTGCAATTACACAAATTGGGGAAATTAGTCAAGAGCACTGGTTGGCAAAACGAGAGGCAGGGTAACGCAGCGGAATCTTGTAACCCAGTGTTTACAGTGTCAGGCCAAGTCAAGAAGCAGACCGGTTTGAAAGTAATGAATGATCTTTATTAAATACAGGCACACAATGTAAGCAACACACGCACACAGATAACTAAGGAAAATAAAGATGTGAGTAAGATAGCGGGATTATCAGGGGGATAGTTGATTCGGGTGATACGAAACCTGTTCCTGAAGCCCGGAAGAAGATGGAGAGCAAAGCTGGGGTTCGATGTATCTCAGCACGTGGAGCTGAGGGGAAGCTCGCCAAGCGATGCGGCAGCAAGGCGGTCTGGAACTTGGGAGCGATCCAAGGAAGCGCTCAAACTCAGGGGTTTTTATAAGGAGAATTGTGACCGCAGGCTAGGTCGGACTTTGGGAAAACAATTGATTTGGAGCTGGAGACAAAGCCTCCGAAAGGTCAGAATTTGAATGATTGAGTTATCGCCAAATTGTCAATAGGATAGCCGGTGTGCAAACACAGAGTACTTGATCATTGTATAGTCCAATCATCAAGCTGCCAGCACTAGGCAGAGGATCTTTTGAAAGTTGCGTGCATACCTAATGGAGGTATTTGCCTTGAGGTCTCCTAAAGCAGCGAGTCGGCTGTTTCTGGCCTGCCTGTATTGTTTCGGAATATTACGGCGATTATCGGCCGAGCCTGTATGCGTGCTTGTCCGGGGGCCTCACAAGCACGTGGAAGGGATATGTGAAGCCGAAATATTGATATCAAAAGATATCTTTTTATATCCCCCAAAGCTCGGGCTAGCCAGGGCAGTAACAATCCCCCCCTGAAAATGGGCGATGTTGGGAACAATATCGGACATTTTCCAATTAAAAATCAAAAATCATTTTAGAGCCGAATAGGGGCTTGCAGGTTAGGTAGCTGTATCACTCCACAGGAAAGGGAATTTTGGGGGAAAACAGAGGGTTTCTAGCTTATAACAACATTCCTAACTAAAACCTAAACCTAAACACATACATACAAATGTCAATTAAACAACAATCAACAATTAAACAATAAGCAATGTCAAACTGTCCCGTCAATAAGGAACTGTTGAAGAATGAGCAATGGTAGTAAATAGCAATTGCAATCAATGAAATACTGTAAATCCAATGCAGGGTCTGGCAATGAAGGCAATCCAAGGAGCAATCAGTTTAATGTGGATGATGGGATGAGAGTTAGTCCAGGGGAGGTGAGGTGCGAGCAAAAGTCTTGGCACCCCCGCCTTGCAACAGGAAAATTCTTGTAGCTGGAGCGAGCGAGCAAAACATAAGTCCATCCAGGCAACGGAGCAGGAACAGCAACAAAATGTCCAAGTTGGTGCAGCTTGGCTGGCTTGCTGCAAGTTCAGGAACAGTGAGGCTTCGCAGGGTTTGGAGTCTGGAACAGTCCATTGGGCTTCTCGGGTGAGTAAATGGTAGCAGGAACAGCAAAAGTCCGTCTTTGTAATCGGAAGGCTGCGTGGTCACCTTCCCTCATGGTCTCAGGTGTCGTCGAGGAACCAGGAATCTCCAAGCACCGGCCATCAGATAGAGCGGCAACTTTCTTTGCCCCCCCCCCCACGGTACTCAGGGGCAATGGTACGATCTCGGGATCTTCCCGGTCCTCCGGATCAATTATCCTATTAGAGTTTCAACAGAAGAACTGACATGATTATTAGCCAATGTATACCATAAATGTAAATTACTGGCTCAAAGCCTACTAGGAGTTTGAGCTGAAACTGGAAATTTTGTTCACAATGATCTGGAAGGGTTAGTGGGAGCGGGCTGTTTACAGCCTAAGGTGCCAGGGCAGAGGTTCTATCATAGGAGGGTGCAGGGGTGACTGCAACAGACCGTGGTCGCCCTGAGGTGTTGGTTGGTCTGACCAGATGCCAGGAGACGTCAGCCCTCCGATCGCGTTATACCACTGGGTTAGATCGGGCGTGCTTAGTTCAGGGCTCAGATGGACCACACGAGCGGGGCGCTTTGTTTCAAACAGTCACACATAAGTTGCCCCTGCTGAAGCTCCGTTTGCAATGGCCACGGTACACCCTTGCTCAGACTGAACTAGGTTAGGCTCTGGTCTTTGTTTCTTTCTTTTTTTCTGCTCTCTGCCTGGCGGCGGGGGCTCCCAAACTAGTGAGAAAGACAGAATGAACTAAATCAGAGACAAGCGAGTGTACACTTGCTCATTGCCAGAGCAGACGCTGACTCTCTGGTGATTGGTCAGGATGGTTATGCAAATGTGCTAATAGCATATGCAAATTAGACACAATGCACGAGGGCCGGGCGTCAAGCCAATTGTGTGGGTCTCCGGCCCGTATGGGGCGTCGGAGAGTGGTCCTAAATTTGTGAATTCAAAACAGAATTAAGTAACAAGCAAGGTAGCGGCGCAGATTGTTCTCACCCTAACAATCCGAGCTTGCGGATGGAACGAGGAGAGAAATCTCTGAAAGGCGGGGGTCATTCTGGGCAGTAGACCAGGATTCCAGAGTCAGACCTGGTTCCACTGAGAGGGTCGTGAGGCCCCCCTGTCTCGCCCTATCATCCCAGGACGCCATTGCACAAGGCAATCCCTCAGCGTGAGAGAATGCCGGCATTCCGGTCTGATTCGTGTCCCTTCCTCAGGGTGCCCAGGCTGACTCTGGAGTCCCGATCTACCTCAGAGGATCGGAGGACCTCAGGACAGCCATCCCGTGGGTCTTCCCCAAAACTGTGCAAGGAAAGAACTAACTACTTAAACCACACCAAAACTAACAAAACTATTTACATGGCGGAACTATTTACAGTATCAGGGGATCCAGAGGGGTCGCCACTCTGCCTCTATTCCCTTCAGACAATGGCCATTCAACCATTGTCGAATGCCTCGTAGATGGAGACAAATGTCTCCGACAAGTCAATCTCCAGTAAGTCAGTGTAATTTAAAGACACTTGAGGAGCAATTACATGCACGGGAGCCTTCCCACCAGTCTCCTCAAGCGGGTCAGGGTCAGCAATGCCCTTCGGATCGACTGGCTGGCCCTTCCACTTTCAGCTGAGAGACGTGGAAGAATTTCAGCCAGTCTCCCTTCCTTCTAGGAATCCTCACCTGGTAAACAGCGGGGGAAATCCACTTCACAATGGGGACGGGGCCAACTCACTTGGCAGTGAGGAAGTGCTTGTCCTTATAGAAATTTCTATACAGGACCAGTTGCCTCTCCTCCCACTGGCAAGGGTGATGCACCCATCCCAGTCTCCTATCCATTTTCTGTAAGTTCTTCCCCAACTGGGTGGCCACTTGGCAGTGAATTTGCCCTATGTGCTGAATAAGGTTCCTCACTCACTCATTATTTAGAACCACCTGTTCCAAATCGGAGGGGAGGCTGGTGTCTATCCAAAATGTCTCGGGCAGCATCATCTTCCGCCCAGTCATCACCATGTGCGGCGTGAAGCCGTGGGACACCACCGTGCCTCTGAAGGCCATCAAAATGATTGGCAGCTTGGTATCCCAGTCTTTGTCAGAGGAACGCACCACCTTCCGAAGGGCTTCCTTCAAAGAGCGGTTAGTCCTCTTGATCTGTCCTGAACTCTGAGGATGGTGGGTGATGTGACAGCGTTGGTGAATGCTCAGTGCCTTGCACAACTTCTGGGTAACTTCACCAGTGAAGTGTACCCCTAAGTCCGAGTCAAGGTCACGTGACACTCCCCACCGCGCCCAGACGTTGTTAAAGAGCAAGCGCGCTGCCGTGCTTGCCGTGTTGTCTCTACAAGGAAAGGCCTCGATCCATTTGCTGAATGGATCGATGACTGTTAGACAATATTTGTTCCCATGCAGGGTAGTAGGCAGGGGACCTATAAAGTCTATTTGAATGCGAGACCAGGGACCCTCGAAGCGTTGGTGCTGGATGGGCGCCTTGGGGCCAGAGGTGTCAGCGTTGACAATGGCGCAAGCCAAGCAGTTGTCGACCCACTGGTCTACATCCTGTCTGATTTGCGGCCACCACCCAGTTTCCCAAACCCTGTCCAGAGTCACACTTCGCCCTCGGTGTCCCTGCTCGTGCACGAACTGAATGATGTCACTGCGGAGGTCCTTGGGTACGATCCAGTGGCACTGGCCATTGGCATCAATAGCCCAATACATTCCCTCTAGCTGGGAGATCTTGAACTAGCCAGACTCGTCTGAGCCCTTCCTGGCCAATTCCAGGATCTCAGAATCATCTTTCTGCAACACTCCCAGGTCGAATGTGGGAGGGACTAACTGTTCCTTCAGGTTAACATTAATAGCGGCGATGGGGGCCCCATCTCCAGCAAAGTGGCATCCTGGGCTATGGCGTCTGCCCTGGTGTTCCAAATACAGGTAGCCGTGTTTTTTTTTCTGGTGTCCTCGGACGTGAGCAACTCACGTAGGGGCCGTCCGCTCTTCAATCTGGGCTGTGATTCGGACCCATTTCTCTAGATGGGCTATGGGCTTCCCATCCGATGTTTTTAGGTCATTTTGGAGCCAGATCAGTAACCAGACTCTGGCAGCCTTGGCAGCCAAGTCAGAATCTGTATAGATGGCCAGGGGGCAGTCAAGCGGTTCGTGCTCCAAAATAGCCTTTAGAGCTTCTACTTCTGCCGCTTGGCTGGAGTGTGGCCGGGCCGTGGGCTACCGTCCACGTGCATGGATCATCCGTCACAGAACCAACAAACATAGCTCTGTAACTGAGCTTCCTCAAGGGAGGCTCCCCATTCCAATGGCCATTGACTAATATTCAAAGGTGGTAAAGGGCACTCATGCGTGGCTCCGGTCACAACTAGACCATAGGGAGCTGGTGGGTCCTGCGGTTGCTTCTGAAAATCCACCCCACGCGACACCAAGGAAACGGTCCATTTGGCAATCCTGGCGTTGGACACCTGGCCATCCTGAACCTTACCAGACAAAATATACTTAAGTGGCGTGTGTGGGGTCTGGACAATCACACCGGTTCCCTTCAATCATGAATTCCCAGTGTGTTAAAGCCCAGACTAATGCGAGGCAGGTTTTCTCGCAGGGAGAAAATTTGGTCTCATGTGGGTCCAGATTCCTGGAGGTGTATGCTATCACACGCTGAGTGCCGTTAAGTTGTTGAGACAAAACTGCTCCTATACTCCTATCCGAGGTGGCTAGTTGTATAAGGAACGGCTTGGCCATATTCGGGTGCGCAAGAGCTGGTGCCTTCATCAAATCCTCTTTAAGTTGGGCAAATGCCTGCTGTTGTGCTGGTCCCCAGTCCCATTGGGCATTCTTCTTTAGTAGGGCATACAGAGGCCTTGCCTTGGCAGCGAAAGACTCTATAAAGTCCCTAGAAAAGTTAAATGTTCCAAGAAGGGAGTGCAGGGAGTGCACGTCCATGGCGGCTGGTAACTTGGAGATTACTTGTACCCGCTGCGCACCGGGAGTGCGACCTTCGGTGCCTAGAGAAAATCCTAGGTATTTGACCTTGGTGGACACCAATTAGGCCTTATCCCTGTTAGCTTTAAACCCGGTGTCACGGAGGATCTCTAACACCTCATGGGTGACTTCCCTGGTCTTCTCCTCCGAATTAGAGTGTATTAAAATATCGTCCACATAGGACAAGACGTGGGACCTTGAAGCTGGCTGCAGCTTGTTCCACATCTTGACCACATGGGCATGGCAAATGCTCGGGCTGGAATGAAAGCCCTGGGGCGTGCGCTTAAACACATACTGTTGCCCCCGGAATGTGAAGGCAAATTTGTACCAATATGCCTCGTGCAATGGAATCGAATGGAACGCATTTGCAAAATCCAAAACGCTGTAATATTTGGCTCCTGCCGCAATGGCGGACAGGATTTCATTATATTTAGCCACGACCGGCACAACGGGAGGGGTGACAGAGTTCAAATCTCTAAAATCTACAGTCATCTTCCACATTTTGCTGTCAGATTTCAGTCCTGGCCATAAAGGCGCATTGCAGATGGACTGCATAGGGGTGACTACGTCCCAGTTCACGAGTCCCTCAATTGTTTTCCCTATGCCTTCCTCTGCTTCAGCTGGGTATTTGTATTGTTTCTGAAGTGGGGGGTCCTGGCCTTCTATCAAGACGCAGGCACCCTTTACAGTTCCACACTCTATTTTGTCTTTTATCCAGACCTCTGGGAAAGCCTTCACTGGGCTTCTACCCAGTCACGCAATGCACAGGGGCAGGAGCTTTAATCGCGGCACAATGGTGCACGGCTGAAATTTCTGCTGGTCCCTGATCTAACTGCCATAGAAACCCATTCGCGTAGTCCACCATGAGTTTGTTTCCCTGGAGGAAGCCGATGCCCAAAAGGCCGTCGTCTTCGCCCCGGTTCTCGTAAGCCCACAACTGGAACCAGAACATCTCTATGGACATCGGGATGTTGGTCCAGGATCGGGCTTGGTGACCCCCCCCTGCCATATCCAGAAAGCTGGACATGCTCGGGCGTAGGTTCACCGTGTTTCACAAGTTTGGGGTGCAGCACGCTTACTGCTGCACCAGAGTCCACAAGAAGGATGGCAGGAGTCTTATCCCTCTCAGTCCCAATGCCTACCTTCACCCATAACCTTCCCCACTTGTCTGGCTTCAACTTAGCCACAACATTGCGGGGAAGCCTCCTGGACCGAGGGCACCCCTATGCTTGCAGATCCAGGTTAGGGTAGTATCCAGCCGGAGGAGGGCCGTTGGTCACAGCGCTGACCGGCTGTCTACCTCCCGCCTGCAGCTGCTTCTCCAGAGCCTCAATCAATTTGGAGGTGGGACATTTGTCAAACTGGCTCATGTCCAGTCTGAACTTCCTGAGCATGCCCCAGATTCTCACTCTGTCTGAGGAATACGTCTGGGCCGTGGGATCATACCCGCCAGTCGTCTCCCTGGGAGAGCTTGAGTCAGAGGGCTGTTTGGGGGCAGTTGGCTGCTGTGGGGGACTCCCTGCCTTGCTGGGCTGGCTACGGAAGTCCCGTCCCTGCCACTGCCTGTTGTCCTGTCTGGGTGGTAGGCGCTGGCTCCAGTTTCCCTTGGGAACTGAATTTGACACCGTTTTCCTGTGCTGGGAATGGGGCCCATAATTCGAGTACGTTACCTCGGCTATGGGTTCCCAATTCCCGGGGTCCTTCCTGTGTGTCTTGGTGGGAGGTTTGAGAGAACCCACCTCGAGCAGCAGGTCAGCGACCCGCCGGAGGTTATTCCCAAACTCTTCCCAGTTGGTGGTGGCCGGATCTACCAAACCGAGAGCCATCTTAGTCTCGTGGTTAAATGCTCCATACAGGAGCATCTTAAACTCGAGATGATTGAAGTCATATCCGTCGGGCGTCAAGGGGACCTTCTCAGCCAGAATGGCGAGGAGCTGCTTCCGTGCCACGTAAGCCTCAGGGTTCTCTTGAGGACCCTGCTGCTCCATGACATAGAGCACACTCGCACTCTGTCCGGGCCACAAAATCCTAACTACCTCTCTCGTCCAGTCGTGGGCCTTGAGCCTAACCAAGCCTCGAGCGGCCACAGCTGATTCAAGAGTCAGGAGCTTGGAGGGGGACATACAAAGCCGAGCCAACTGGGTCAGGTCCTGACCGTTGGCCGTGGGATGGGAATGTATGACTGCATTCAGCCACAGTATTCCCGTAGACTTATTCAATGGACCCAGTTGGTCCGCTATTGCTTTGGCCTCAGTAGCTCGCCAGGGGACCCTAGTCTTGGTGACCTGCATCTCCTTTGTCTCTGGACTATCTACATTGCCTTCTCCAAGGGGGGTGGTCTGTCTAGTCATGGACCGTGTCTCTATTGGGTGGACTGGGACCTTAGGGATTGTGGGGAATGGTTGCCTGAACATCCTCCGGCAGCGGCTCCCCAGAAAAGTCCACCGTGAACGTTGGGAGCAGCTTCGGGCACACAGCCGAAATCAAAGCCTTACGGGTATGGAGCTGACTCTCCAGGCAAGCGATCTGCTTATGGCAAGCTGCATGACTAACAGCCTCTTGCTGTTCTCTCACGTGCCCCACCATGAATTTGGCTGCAGACCGGGCATGATCCAGCTCAGCCTCTAAAGCGTGGGCTTTCTCTTCCCAAGTTTGCGCCACTAACTGGATGTTACTAAGCTTCTGTGCGGAGGCCTGAGTGACAGACGCAAATGTTACCTTATCCGCGCGCAGTGCCTCAATCTCGGCATGAAGCCGGGCATTTTCCTTCTCGGTTTCAGCTAGCTTCCCTCAGATCTCTACAAGAGCACTACTAGCGTCTCTGGCCGTGAGCCAAAGTCTTCAAGCGGCCAAAGCGTCCTTAGACAGCCCGAATGGGTTCTTTGATTTCCGTGCCAGGGTGTATGCTTCACGGACTGTGGCAAAGGGATCGGCCGTCTGGAAGATGGAGTCCTTCCAGGGACATTTCCCTTTACTTAACACCCATCTCTCTAATTTTCCTCGGACCTCTTCCTCCAACATGAGGTCCTTGATGGTGACCCTACTATTCTCTTTCCTTATTTAGCATATTTCTGTACCATTCTTCCATTCGGTGAGTGTTCAAGTTGATGTACAGAATCTGTAAATTTAAAAAGGCTAAACAACTTTTTCTACCATAAAATTGGGATTAACAGTTTTCAAAATGTGCACCATGAACCACTGAAAACTTTGTGGGACAATGTTGCCTTCATCAGTCATGTAAAGGACAATAAAAAGGAAGCTAATGCTGGAGTGGCAGTTACAAAATTTGGCTGCTATTGCTCAGAATGCCCTGCCTCAAGTGGCTACCCAGCTTTCCTCTCCAAGAGGACAGCCCCAGATGACCAACACAAATGGTGGGCAGGTTCATACAGGATCTGTTTGACACAGCCTTTACAATATCTACCATCATTGGGCTATCTGCAATAACCAAATAAAAAGCAGAGTAATCAATCATAAAATATAGTATCAAATATAGGCTGACATTCTGTTGGGGACATACACAGTACTACGTTAACCATACACATGCGTATGTTTAGTTTCAATCACTATGAAGGTTGGTATTCAGTTCCCAACTCCGCACTTACTAAAGCCCCTTGAGATCTACCATAACCCTTCTGAAGCCTCCCCTCTACAGCAAATCCATGCCTGGCAGGGAATGAAGAGAGAGCTGCAGCAGTGTTTGGCTATGTCTCTGTAGCCAGATGCAAAGAGATTGCCTCAACTGCTGCAACATCCAGATGACCCCAGGAGAACCCAGTGGCTGAGGTAATCTATTCACATCTGACAATGTCCCCTTAGCTGGGGACATAGCCATATACTGTTGTGACCCTTCTCACTTCCTGCCACGCATGGATTGGCTAGGGAGGGAAGGCTTGAGCAGGACTATAGTTGGTCTCGGGGATAGTAAATAGTTCACTGCAGTGGTAGTTCTGTACATAGAACTATAGTTTGAGCTGTGTTGGATTGAGACTATAAACGAACACCCCAGAAACTAAAAGAAAACTTCTATAGATGGAAGGACAGTGTTGGCTTAAGTTGAATGCAGAGTCCAAAAAATAAACTTTGGAAAACATTGGGTTTCAGCTCTCACTGAATTCAGTGGAGTCATCTTTCATCTGCATGCATTCATCATTTGCATTGATTCCTTCTTGCTGTCCTCAAATGTACCCACCCAGCTGCCCTTTGGTAATGTGTCTGAACACCTTTGGCATTGTACAGAAATTGCTAAAAAGCTGCTTTTGACACTCTTTTTGTCCTGGTATTTAAATATTCCTTCACACTTCTTTATGGAGGAGGTCAGGAGGTCACACACTGGCAAGATTAGCTATTCCTTCCATAGCCTATGACTGCCAAAAATCAATGAGAAGGGGCTTTCTCTGTGACAGAACACAAGAAACACTTCAGGGAGGACACTGGTGAATACAAATGATTCTCCTCTCTTGTCTGAGTTCAGTAGTTTTTATAGCAAAGGGCTGAGGAAAAGAAACATTGGCTTGAATTCTCTATTGCGGTCTATGTTATGTAATTTTATGCATCTAAACTGTGTAGCAGAGGCTGGCTCTCCTATGTAGTAACATCATCCCAGCCCCTTGTTGAATGCGGACATTGCAAAGTTGATCAATTCTATTTTTCGCAGATGTAAGTCTGCTTACAAAGACCTAAACCCCAAATTGAATTCCAACCCCTGTGTGCTTTACCTGGGCAAAGTTTGAATGCTGTTTGGTTTTTTCCCCCAAATGTTCTGAAAATCTTTAGCAAGTATATCCACTATAAGAAAGCAGCTACACTAAGATGGATACTTACAGAAGGGCAGAGGGCTCCTGTACTTTGAAAAGATGCCTAGACTTAGGCCATTTCCTAACTAGATTGTTACAATGTTATTATTCCATTTTCAACATCCTATGGAATTCTGGGGTTTGTAGTTTACTGCAGCCAAAGAGCTCTCTGGCTGAGAATTTGAAGTGCCCTTCCCTAAACTGCAAATTCCGGGATTCCATAGGATGTTAAAGGTGGAATAATAGCACTATAACAGTCTAGTGCAGAAATGACCTTAGCTGTGTTTCAGTGGGTGTACCTCACATGGCTAACTGTCATTGTGTGCCTTCAAGTCATTTCGAACTTGTGGCAATGATTAATTAACTTCTATCAATATCAGATATGGAAGACAAATTTAAGCAACTGTCACTAAATGCCAAGTATTATCTGAGGACGAATAAGTAATGTCAAATAGAGATTGTTCTGAGCGCACTTGATGGATGGATGTTCACTTAATATTCAACACCCAGCTCTGCAGAGGAGAATTTTTAAAAGACGTAATGTGACGTTGATTTTCCCTCTAATTGTCAGGGAGAAAACAGAAAAATAAAATAATTAAAAATGTTTTCATTCACTGGTGTGATTTCTATCTTGCCTTATTCCCCAATGAACTGAATTCTGCATATGTGATTCCCTACTTTATCCTCACAATAACTCAAGTGGAGAGAGAGTGACTAGATCAAGGTCATCCAGTGAGTTTCATGGCTCACTTGGGTCCCAGTCTTGGATCTTCCACGTCTAACACTCTTAACTATTCCACCGTACTTTGTGTAAGCATCTACAGCATTAATTTATTTTAACCACAGCTTTGTTGGCACTGGCTTCTCAAGGGTTTGGCAAAAAAGAGTACAACATATATTGTGTGATTAAAATTTTATCATTTTTTTCTGCTTCTTTTTCTCTTTTTTTTTTCTTTTTTCGGTGGCACTGTTACCAAAACAGCCTCTGAGGAAACCATGGGACACAAACAAATAGAATAATTTGTAATGACAGCCTTGAGTTGTCATTATGTGCTTTGGGGAAACAAATTCCCTGCCTATATCTTGAGCTCAGTAGGCCAAACAGGCAGTTTGACAGCAGCGATCAACTCTGCAGATGCTATTGTCACACCCCGACAGATCCGACAAGGCAAAGCTGAGATGCCAAAGCTCCCATCTCAGTCTCAATCACTTTTTAAAAGCACAGGGATAATTTAATGCTCTCAAATAGTTTGGGTCATTGTCACTCAACAAGGTCCTTTAACATATTGAACCCCATTGCTGTAATGCCAGTATCTACCAACCAATGCTGAATTCTATATACCCTTACATGGGAGTAAAAGCCACTGAAGTTATAATCTCAGATATATGCAGGCCTTTCAATCTTCCTGAGCAGTCTCTCATGCTTTCTGATGAATACTGAAATAGCATCTCCAAATCTATTTTTAAAAGCTTGGTTTTCCTTGGAATGAATAAAAATTGAATTAATATTGAGTAGCTAAATAGCAATGACAGGACTTAGCTTTTTAAAATCAGTTAACATATCTAATTAAGTTAGACACTTGATAATTCAAAGGGGTGACTTGAGTTATTTTTTAATTAATTGCTTGATTTAAATGGGAATGTCAGCATTAATCTAATTCCAGAATTAAGTTATCAGTTAACTGTTTGATTATTAATTAATTAAATGAGAGACTGAGTTAGAGAGACAACAATGTCTGAGCTAGATCTTTAGGCAAAGCCTAGTTCTCCTGGATTTTTGAAGGACTGCTTCTTGTTTTTTGTTGGTCCCTCAGATTTTGAGAATTACAATGCTTAGATTGTAATTCAAACCACTACAAATGCAAATCGCTATTGGAATCTATTTTTGTTCATAATTAGAATATGATAGATTAATTAATAGCAAGGATAAAAGGTTTTAGACCAGCTCTTAGAAAGGGCAGCTTGGAAGGGGATCTTGTAGGTGATTTTGTTACTGTAGTCTATGGTCTGAACCCAAGGCTTGCCAAATATTATTTGAAGATTGGCCATTCCAAACTGCTCCTCTCCACGTGCTTGTGAGGCCCCCGGATAAGCACGCACACGGACACAGCCGAACGGCTGAAAAATCCCAGGCAGGCCAGTAATTTTCCGGCATGCAGCTTCAGGAGACCTCCAGGCAAGTACACTTTAAACCTTAAGTTATGTATGCATCAAACATACAAAAGATTCTCTGCCCCAAACCGTCAGCTTGACGAGATTAGCGCTTCTGACTACCCAACTGTCAAGCACTCCCTATTTGCATACTGTCCGTGCTATTGACAACTCCATCAAAATCCAATCATCTTAAGTGCTGACCTTTCGGAGGTTTTGTCTCAAACCTGAAACCCATTGTTTTCCCCGGGAATGGACTACCCTACAGGCACATTTCTCCCTATGAGAATCCCTGATTTTGAGTGCTTCTTCGGATCACTCACGGTTGTCATCCCGCCTTGCTGCCGCTCCGTTTGCCAAGCCTTCCCCTCAGCTTCCACCTGCTGAGAATCTCCGCTTCAGGCTTGCTAAATTTCTTCTGGCTACCCGGGCTACAGGATCAGGTGTAGTATTTCCCCTGAAACCCTTCTTGAAACCCCCTATCGAATTTCCTCCCTTTTTTTTTCTTAGGTTTGTGTGAGTACGTAAGTGCACAGTGACTGTCTTTTAAATAAAGAAAACAATTATAACTTAATACTGCTTGGTTTTTGACCCAGCCTGACCCCGTAAACATTGGGTTTAAAATCTCACTAGGTTACCCTGCCTCTTGTAGTGCTACAGCTTGTGCTCTGGCTAATTCCCATTCCCCATTATTTGGAGCACATTGAGGTGTCCCCCACGGGACCCCAGAAATCAGGGTAACAGTCTTCTTTGCATCCAGATAACCTTCCGATTCTGTACAATAAGTACCACATAAATGCTTCCCATCTATCTCAAGAAAGAGAATTTTGAAACTCTTAGACATAGCACTTTTGCTGGGATCCATATGGAAATCAGTCATACAAAGAAAAATGAAGAATAAGGAAAAAAGAGAGGCAAACCAAGGGAAGGGGTTTGGATTGGGGTAGGCGAGAAATGGGGTTTTCTTTTTTTTTTTATAATCATTTTATTCAAATTCAAATATAAAACAAACAATTATAACTGTAAACTTAAATGAAATATTTTTGATCTTCCACACTGATCTAGATTTCATTTTCAATGTCTCTTAACATGCTTATATTATTGTACTGCATTTTACTGCTAGTATTACTTGTTGGTTCTTGCTTTTTCATCTCCATATTCCAGCTTCATGGTATATATCCAGTAGTCCCCTCATAAAATTATCTTAAACCATGAATTACTCATTTCCATCTGACAGTACCCAGCAATTACCCATTACAATTTGCCATTCTTTTCGTATCTCATCGTCTGATTTCCCTTTTAATCTCTGAGAGACCATGTCAGCATTTTTGTTTTCAAGAAGTGTTCCCCACCATTGTTCTATTGTGGGTATTTGCTGAGTTTTCCACTGCTTTGCATATGTAATACGAGCTGTTGTTATCATATACAGTATTATTCTCCAATACTTCTTTATACCAGTACCTTCTAGTACATCAGTCATATTTAACAAATACAATTCCGGTATCTTAGCAAACTGAACTTTCATTAGTGCACAGATTTTGTTATGTATTTCACTCCAAAATTTCTTTTATAAATCTGTTTTAATTTGTCTGGTGTCATGTACCATCTATGAAACAGCTTATAATAGTTCTCTTTCAGATTCTGGGCTACTGTGAATTTTTGTGTTTTTTTTCCAACTCTGTTCCCAGGAATCTAGTTGAATTGAATGTCCGGTATTCTGAGCCCATGAAATCATTGCTGCCTTGACTGTTTCTTCTTGCCTCTCCTGCTGTAGTATTTCTTGATATATATGAGCTAGTATATGAGGCGGATTTTCAAACAGCCATTTAATTACTCCAGTTTTCTCTTTTGCTTCAATTCCATATGTTTTTAAGTCCATCTGAAACCTTTCAGTTAACTGTCTGTAAGGGAACCAGCTTAATGTTATTCCTTCTTGTTCTAATTTTTCTCTTGTTTTGATCTTAAGGTTATTGGACATTGATCTCTCTGTTATATCGTCATATCGCAGTCATTTAACTATTTCTGTCCATCTTCCAAAAAACACTTCTTGCGGTGAGACCCAGGTGGGGAGCTGCTGTATATTTTTAGTCTTATAATCATCCCAAATTTTCAAAAGCGATTTTCTGACATAATGATGTGTAAAATCTTTATCTATTTTTGCTTTATCATAAAACATATAGGCATGCCACCCCATCCTCAGGTCTGCACCCTCCAATGCCAGCATTCTCATATCTTGTAGGTCTACCCAATCTTTTATCCACGTAAAGGCTGCTGCCTTGTAATATATCTGAAAATTGGGTAGTCCCATTCCCTCCTCTGCTTTTCTGGTCTGTCATAATACTCCATTTTATCCTGGGTTTTTTCCCTTGCCATATAAATTTGGTTAGTTCTCTCTTCCATTGTATAAAAGGTTTCGTGTTCATTATAATAGGAAGATTTTGGAACAAAAAGTTCATTTTTGGAAGGACATTCATTTTTATTGCAGCTATCCTCTCCATCATTGACAAACACACAGAAGTCCAACTTTCCAAGTCTTTTGTTATTTCTTTCCATTTTTTTCATAGTTATTTTGAAATAACTCATTGTTTCTTTTAGCTATCCAAATGCCTAGATACTTTGCCTTTTGTCCTCTGTTAAACCCTGTTTTTTGTGCTAATTCCATCTCTTCTCTCTCAGTCATATTTTTGGTTAAGAAGACTGTTTTTTCCTTATTAACTTTAAATCCAGAGAATTCTCCATATTCTTGAACTATTCTAATCAATTCTTCAATGCATCTCCCTGGATCATCCAAAAATAAAACCAAATCATCGGCGAAAGCTTTTAGCTTGTATTGATATTTCTTAATTTGAACTCCTTTTATATCTTTGTCTTCTCTTATAGCATTGTTAAGTATTTCCATTGTCATGATAAATAGCAGAGGAGACAAGGGACACCCTGGTCTTGTCCCTCTATGCAATGCTATCAATTGTGTTCTTTCACCATTTATGACCAATTGAGCTCGTTGTTGACTATAAATTGCTTCAATCCATGAGACAAATTTTTCTCCAGCTTGCATCTGTTTAACCACCGTCTTCATAAATGGCCAACTGATCATATCAAAAGCTTTCTCCGCATCTACCAATATCATAGCCATTTTCCGTTCATTATGCTTTTCATAGTATTCAATTATATTTAAGACCATTCTAATATTGTTTCTCAAAGATCTTTTCAGTAAAAAACCATTCTGGTCTTCATCAATAACCTCTAACAGCACTTTCTTAAGTCTCTCTGCTAGGATTGAAGCAAAAATCTTGTAGTCTATATTCAAAAGTGATGCTGGTCTATAGTTCTTTACATCTCTTAGATCTCTTCCTTCTTTTGGAATCAGCACAACATTGGCTTCTTTCCAGGTATCTGGTATTCCTTCCTTTATTATTTCATTGATAGTACTTTGCAAAGGTATTGAAATCTCATGTTCCATAATCTTATAATATCTTGCACTGAAACCGTCTGATCCTGGAGCTTTGTCATTCTTCAAGTTTCTAATAGCCTCAACCACTTCCATCATAGAAATAGATCTGTTCAAAATTGATCTTTGATCTTCATTGAATCTCATTTTGTTCATTTTCTCCAGATATTCTTCCACTTCTTGTTGTTTTTTCACCTTTGAGATTTTACTCATCAGCTTCTCATAGTAATTATGAAAAGTTTGTTTTATTCCCTCTTGTTTTGTAATTCTTTCTTCTCCTGTTCTAATCTCAGATATGATATTTCTGGCCCTTCTTTTACGCAGCAAACCAGCCAAGAGCTTTGAGGGTTTATTAGCTTGTTCAAAGAAGTTATATTTCATTCTCCTTATCTGTTGTTCTATTTCAGCCAAATTGAGTTGGTTTAATTCAGCTTGATGTATCTTCATCTGTAATCTAATCTTTTTATCCGATGGGTTTTGTCTCATCTGTTTCTCAATTTCTTTCATCTTTTCCAAAATTCACTGCTCTGTATTTCTCTTTTCTTTTCTAGTCTCTGCGGACCATCTGATAAAATTACCATGCATCACAGCTTTACTTGCATCCCAAATGGTTTCCATCGACAAGTCCGACATCATATTCTCATTGAAATAGTTAATTATCTCTCTTTTTGCTTTCATTATATACATCTCCTTGTTCCAAATCTCGTTATTCATTCTCCATGTTCTTTCTCTATCCTTGATCTTTATCTTTAGTTGTATCGGATTATGATCAGAACACAAATTGGGAAGAATGTCCATATTTGTGGTTTTCAACAATAGTTGTTTGGATACCAGCATCATATCTATCCTTGACATTGACTTATGCCAATCCGAATAAAACATATGTCCATCCAGTTGCCCATTCTTGTATCTCCAGGTGTCATATAAATTTAAATTGTCCATCATATTAAAGAAACTCTTAGGAAGTTTACCATTGTTTCGGGGGATTAACTTTTGCATGGTCCTATCCACCTGAGGATTAATTACTCCAGTAGAATCCCCCAAAACAATAACGTTCAGGTTTCCTGTTTCATTAAGATATCTCACTACCTCTTCCTGTATTGTGGGGAAAAATTCCCCTTTGGCTCCATTTGGTGCATATATTCCCACTATTAATATTTTATCCTGTTTCAGAGTAACTTCGACTCCTATATAACACCCGTTACTATCCTGAAAGATTTGCTGCGCACCAAATTTTGAATTTACATATATCAGAACTCCCCTCTTTTTATCAATCGTAGCTGTGAAACAGCTACCTAGCTTCAAGTTTCTGACATATCTCAAATCTTGAGCTCTGATTCGAACTTCTTGAAGGCATATGATATCCAAATTCTGTTTCTCTAAATGATGAAAAATTTGTCTTCTTTTGTATTCCGAGTGAAACCCATTAATGTTCCACGAATATCCAATCCATTTTGATGACTTATATTAATATTTTATTTCTGAAATTTGACTTACTCCTTCAATATACCTCCTTCTAACTCCCCTTCTTCTTGTTCCAAAACTCCTTGTGCTGTTTCTATTGCTTCCTCTTATTCTCTGTCATCTTCTTCTTCTTGAAGCTGTTCTCTTTCCTTCTTCGGAGATTCCTGTTCCTGATCTTTCTCTCCTTCAGGGATGGTTTTTTTGTAAGTCTTTCTTCAATCTATCCATCATTTCTTTTGCTTTATGTACTGAATTAATCCTATATCTCTGCTGTTTGTATGTAAAAGACAATCCTTCAACCTTTTCCCATCGATAATTAATCTGACACTTTTGAAGAAGGTTTGCCAACGGTTTGTATTCTTGTCTTTTCTTTAGGATTTGATAAGGTATGTCTTTAAAAATTCTGACATCTTTATCTTCAATCTTCAATAATCCATCGTAACTTCGTTGTAGTATTTTATCTCTTACCACTGTCTGTGTAAAAGTTATGATAATGTCTCTTGGTAATTTCCTCTCTCTCACTACTCTGGAGGAAACTCTGAACATTCTGTCAATATAAGTCTCCATCTTTTCCCGTTCAATATCAATGAATTCTGCCAAAGCCAGTACAATTTTCTCATACAAATTCTCCGCTGTAGTCTCTGGAGCATGTCTAAAACGAAGACATCTTTCCCGATATCGTAACTCCTGCAGGGTAATTTGAAATTCATCCTCTTGTTGCTTCCCCTTCAGCTCCGTCATCTCCTTTTCAACTTGTTTAACTTGTTGTTTTATGTCCTTTGTATCTGCTTTTAACTTTGCCACATCCTTTGTTATGTTTTCCAATTTCTTCCCCAGTTTATCTATTTCTTGTTTCATGTCAGCTCTCATCTCTTTTCTTGTTTCTTTTATATCACTACGTATGTCATCTCTCATGCTTTTTAATTCTTCCATCATCTGTGACATGAAATCTTGGGATTTCTTGGGTATGTCCACTGACATCCGTCTGGTTGTCTGGGAAGTTGTTGTTGTCACTGCTGCCGCCGCTCCTCTTCTTATTCTTTGGTCCATGTTAATCTGACTCAATATATACTTAATATATACGATCTCATCCAAATAATATAGCAATATCCAAGCTTTCTATAATGTTTTAGAAGTTCTATTACTTAATCCTCAAGTATTTTATATTACCTAGTACTGAATGGTTATTACTAATGCTTAATCAATATACAATGTAGAGTTAAGTTCATTATGTATATGATTTCTACATTTACCACATAGAAATGCTTGCTATTTATAACAATATCATTTTCAAATCATTGTAAAGTTCATCTCATTATATCTATAATTCCTTCATGTTACACTTAAATTCATTCCATGTAAAACACAATCACATATATCCCCAACTTAAATTAATTTACATTAATTTGGAATTACCACAACACAATCACTATTTAAAAATGAAATATAGCAATAACAATATATATCTGAACTATACAAATATATAATATTTAAATTTATGTAAATTTGTAAATTTATTCTATGTGATTGTATTTATAGTTAACTAAAATAAAACAACTTATATAATGAAATCTATTACATTGTATTCAATTCATACAATTAATTCATTCAGTAAAGTCAATAGGCTGTGCCTAGGCCCAATTCTTTCAGTTCCCCCTCCCAGCCAGAGCTGTAATTTCTCTCTCTTCTGAAACTATTTCCAGACCTTGACTGTGAGAACTTCTCCTCCACTGTTGATAGCAGAAATCCAAACCGCTCCACTGCGTGAGGGTAAAAGTCTCTCTGTCTCTCCTGTCCTTCCAGCACAGCCGCAAAACAGCTCCCTTGTAAATGTTTTTACATCCACGAATAGTTCTCAGAAACCAAATGGGAAAAAAAAATGTAGTTACAAAGCACAATTCAGAGTTTAAATAGTCAGGCCACAATCCAACAATGTCACAATGCTGAATCTCAGTGTCCAAAAATCCACCAGGAAATATCGATGTCCCATCCACACAGTCCACAACAGCCACGTCACCACTCCAGTGTTCCCAAAACCACAGATGTAAGATCCCAAGCAACCTTATTTATAATGCTAAAGATCCAAATTCCAAATTCGGTAATCCTTTTCAAAGTGAAGAAAGAAGAAAACAGAAAGGCAGAAACTTAAGCTTAAACCAAGGATAGACGTATTCTCAGTCCGGTCACTTCACACAAAACGAAGAACAAAAAAAAAAAAACTTAGACAAAAAAGCCCATCATCAAAGGTTCTCAACTTGTAATCTATAATCCAACAAGGCTCTTCAAATGTCCTTTATCAAGTCTTCTTAAAAAGACAGCTGGGGAAATCTGTTACGCTTCTTCAATATACAGTCTGTCTTCAAGGTGTTAAAAACATCCTAGAAAGTTATCCACCATTTCATACTCACTGTCTGCCGGGTCTGTCGGGTCACCTTGTATTCCCGCTCCTTCTTGCCGTTGCTAGTCCCAAATTGTTGCAGTTTCAATAGAATAAAAATCTAGATCAGGTTGCTTACTGTCTCAAATTGTGTCTTCTTCTTTAAAAGTCAGCGGCAGCGCTTGTGCTGCATATACGGCGTAACTGCTGGATCCATTGTAGCCCTTTGGCCCCCCTGATGCCTCCCGCTCCTTCTTATCAGAAAGAGCTCAGCGCCAGTTTCGGGACCCCCTTCGAGCGTCTTCCACACCCCCTTTACCAGGGGGGTATCTAGCCACTTATCCGATGGAAAAAAGTGGCTGGATTCCACTGGGAGATAGTACGGAGTTACGGAGCTCACTCCGTGCTACCTCTCACATGCGCCATGCGACCGGAAGTCCGAAATGGGGTTTTCAAAAGAGTCATTCAACCATTTCTTTTTCTTCCAGGCTCAAAACAGAGACAGAGAGGTAAGGAGTAAAATCACAAAAGAATGTTTTTCCCCACCTTAATTCTATAATGATTTCACTTTTCTACTAACTGTCTTATTTCTGGTAGATCAGTTCCAAATATTCATATGTATACTATGTGTCTCCAAAGTATACAAAGCTGAGGAAGGTTTCCTGGTCTCTATGTTCTTCAATGGGCTTGGATCTGGACTTCACGGCTCATAGGACTGGGAATGAACACAAGTTAATTCCTTCTTCTGTTAGCAGTATCCCAATAATGTGGCAGAAGACATGATCTTCATGGCTTGCTTTACAATCCTATGCAAATCTACTTGGAACTAGACTACAGCTTTTATTAGCCAGCTAACATGACCAAGGATTAGAAATTGTGGGAACTATAGTAAGGGTTAAATGAGTTATGCACTACTTTGAACAACTCCGAGAAACCTCAGTGTGAGCATTCTGGGAATTGTAGTTTAAAAAATGCAATTTTCCCAAGCTCTGATGATAATCTAAAACATCTGGGGGACCAAAGACTCCTCAACTCAACTGGAAAGATATCTCTAGCAAGCTCAATACAGTTTACTTTCAGGTAACTATATATACTAGGTCTCATTGAACATGTATAGGACTGCACTTTTAAAACAAGAAATATCCATTTCTATCCCAGTGGGGTGCCATGGCAGCACAATAACAGATCTGAGAAAATGCAGCCGTGCTTCTTAGTGTTCTTTGTTCATAAGTAGTGTGTCACATTCACAAATGAAAACAGATGACACTGGTGAATGGAATCCTTCCTTTGATACTGTGCACATTAATATTCATTCTAAACTACACCAAACTAAAACCACATTAATTCAAAGTCCTGACTGTGGATGGAGGTAGATAACTGTATGTTTTTACTTTTTCCAACACAGAGATATATTGCTCATTGCTCATTAAATCAACACTTTAATGTAGTCAGAAAAAGTTTTCAAAGAAATTTGATGACAAAGGAACTTACAATGCATTTCCATTTCATTTCCAAACCTAGAGCACATTTGTTCTGTTGTATTTTAACAAGCAGTCCTTCAGCAAAAGCCATGAAGAGGCACAATGACTACAGCCTTTTTTAAACCCACTGATGAGTTAATTGCCCACATTCATAGCTACCCAAGTTAATAATGCTATCTTTTCAGAAAGGATACATGCTTCAATCTACTATTGAAGTCAGTGACAATCAATAATTTAGCCCTTATTAAAACATATATTCTGAATTACATTTAACAGAGAAAGCCTAAAATATTTTGCTTTTTGAAGTAGAGCAAATGGTTCCCTCACCTAACCACCAAAATCAAGAAGCAATAGTTCCCAAAGTCATCTATGGGTTTCTGGCAGCTGGGAAAGAAAAAACTACAAGCACCTATCCCCATCCTTGGCAGCAAAAAAACCCATAATAACGTGAGTAACTATCTCTTTATTTTTCATTTCATAATATCCAGAATCTGCTGCCAGGGCACCTGCTGCCAGGGCACCCACACTCTCTGCCTAATCATAGTGCTGGCCTACCTCTAAAGCATTTTGATTCAGCATATTGCTCCCTTGTTCTATGTCAATCCCCTTGAAACATTTGTCTACCAAATCTCAAAACACCTTTCTATTGTATCTCTTTTGGGGCTTCTTGTGAGGCACCATGAAGTAGTAGCTTCAGGCAGCAAATTCCAGAGAATCTGTCTTTCTCCTGTCTTTACCACATACTGTTACCTCTGTGCATTGCCATTTAGTTATCATTTACATACTACATTTGAAGCAAAAAAAAAATTGAAATAATTCTCCCAATGAAAAGAAGGCATGTTCTGCAGTTACACTACTTGTCAACAACCTATGTTGCTTTATTGCTTATTTAAGGTCTGATCCAACCAATATTAAGCAGTTTAGGATACAGGCTTCCCACACTTATCTGACAGGTTAGGGGCCGGAGCACTGTCAGAAAACAGAAATGATTGAAAAGTGGAAGCCATCTACTGTACTGCAGAGTGCATGAAGAACTTATGGAGGCTCAGTTGGGACCAACCGACCATCTGCTGTTTGTGAAGTCTCTCAGCCAGATTGGTGCCTTTTTTTCTCCTCTTAGCTCACTTTAAAAACAGTGCGCATGTGAGAATAGTCCCAACTAAGCCTCTGTAGGCAAGAAGAATTGATGAAAGAGCAGAACCCCTATTGAATTAATGGAACTTGTCCTTAATTTGGAAGCATCAAAAGAGTGAGTTATTAAATAATGGGAGATCAAAATATGACAGCTTCCTGTATATTTCTTTCTCAGGAAAAGCAGGTATTTACTGAAAGTTCTCCCTCCAAAATCAGTAAGATTTTAAAATACTTTTCTTTGGGGGAGGGGATCATGCTTGTATTTATTTTTTTTAACAATCATTCATGAACTGGAACTACATTTTTATTCCTCCAATATGGGGCAGAGCTTTGGATGGATTATGCCCACATATACAACTTATATATTGTGCGTGTGCATGATTCTGTGTAAAGGTGCAATATTAGATCAGTTTGATCTAAATTGAAATAACCAAGTATTTTCTTTGGTTAGATTATCAAATTAAAATTCATGTGTGAATTTTAGATTCCATTAAATTGCCTTTAAATATAATTTTAAACTGCCTAAAAATGAATAATTTGTTAAAGCAAAATGTAGGGATGAAAAATTCTTCTTGATGAAGTAAAGCACAGGTGGAGAGCCTGTGGTCCTCCTGATGCTGATGAATGACTAAGCCCATGAGCACTGGCCAGGCTGGTTCAGATTGCTGGGAACTGGAATCCAACATCTGGAGGGCTAAAGTTTCCCTGAGATAAATAATTATTTAGATGGGATCAAAGGCTACCCAACAGGTAGGATACTTAACTCAGAATACTACTGCTATAAAAGGTGATTTTTTATGATTTACGTACATGAATATTCACTTCTACTTAAAAATAAAATAATCTGAAGGTTTCTGCTCCAAATACATACAATTGTATGGCTGTTCATTTCCTTAGTCACATGGTTAAAATGGTAGATACACTCAGAATGCTGTCTCTTTCATGCTTTTCAGATCAAGGGCACATTTTTTTAATTGAAGTATATAGTGAAAGAACTCTGCATGTTTGTGGGATACGCAATCAAATTATTTTTAGAATAATGAGCCATTATGGAACTCTACCTTGCTAATTTGGCAACTTGCTTTTGGTCAAGTAGTGATCTTGAGAATTTTGGGGTTGACAGGGGTGAGAGGAAACTGCAATCACTATTAGCAGCAGACTACTCTCAGGCCATTTCCACACAAGAGGGGAGGAGCAGTTCACCAAGTATCAAGAGTGGTGTTTTATACTCCGATTCAGAAACTGTGCTGTCTGCACCACCCCCTTCATTTCCATCATACTACCACAGAGAACAGTGATTGCTGCATTTCTAACAGCAAGTCCCTGGGCACTCCCATTCCCCTCTCTCACCCTGCCCCGCCATTGCTGATTGGTCTGGGTTTTTTTCCTAAAAAACATTTTAAACACATTTCTGTGTTGCTACATTTGTGCATAGCTATGCATGTTTGTTGATACGTGGAAAAAAATACGTCTTAACAGTCCATTATCAGATCCACTCTCTTCCTGCTGTCCCTTTAACACATGAAGACAATAATGATGGCCACCTGTCCTTTGATGGGTGGAGAGAGATAGGGATGGAAAGGACAGCCTGGAAATGCCCATAGCCGGCCACTTCTGTGATCTGAATTGCTGATACGCTTCTACATGTAGGCAAAAAATAAAGCAGAACCGATTTGGGAGATTTACATCTGAGTTTTTCTGGTTTTCACATACAGTGGTTTCTTGTCACAGTGAACTTGGCTAGGAGCTGAAAACATGCAGAACCACGAGAAAAACTACAATGCTAAAATGCTACAATGTGCAAACAGGAGGGTAAGAATTTGGCACTATCAACCTCGTGCAGAAATGGCCTCAGTGACAAAACCACAGCCATGGTTTTTACATGGCAGTCACTGGGAAAGTCATGTCTCTAACCCATGGATTGCTTATCCCTGTTTAAATTGTAATTATTTATTCAGTAGCTACTATGCCTAATAAGATCAAGGCTGAAATCTTATATCACCCTCTACTTAATGTAACTTTATGTATACTTGGCTATGTAGCAGAGGCATTAAGAAACCTTGTTTATCAATGGCAAAGATGACTAACTGGACATTGGCAAGAGTGTCCCAGTTTGCATCAGACTCTACCAATGCACATTTGCCCTTCCTAGCCAGTGTCCCAGGAGTGGTGCATATTGGTCCTGTTGTGTATTGATGCCAATGTGCATCAGTCATTTGGCCAGCTTCCCAGCATAGTACTGTAAAAGCAGTCCTCTACTGGACATGGACAGTATGCAACTGCCTGATTCCAGTTCCTATGTACCCTGAATTCATTTATGAAGATGTCAGCCTCACAACAGATTCAGCCCATGTTTAAAAATAGTATTTGGGTTTGCTCCAAATATCCTCTGATTTCAAGGAATTGTTTCCAAGCTTGTCAAAATACTCTTACTGAAATCAACAGAAGTTAAGTTAGCAGTAAACTGCATGAAGGTTTTTCCTACAGTGTCATCACTAGTTTACTTCCAGTCCAATTCAAATTTTTTCTTTAACTACAATACAAATGGGCAGAGGAGAGGCCTTCTGAAATTCATGATCCACACAGATCAAGATAATGGTGTCACTGAGAGAAAGAAAAGGGAAAGTGAGGAATAAACAGAGGTGGCAGCAAAAAATGGCTGAAAAACATAATGTAAAAAACATGACTCTAAATTTTTGCTGCTTGAAGAGCTCAATACAGCACTTCCCTGATCATCCAGTCAAAACATTCTGGCCAATGTCTTGCATCACACTGATGGATTGTCAAGTTCTGCCAGGCAAATTTTTATCCCCTTCAGCTTTGCCTACCTGTTTTCTGCTTGAGTGCCCTTCTCTACAGCCTGGAAACCAGTTCTGGAAGCCATGCCCTATGAGAGATCTGGGTATGTTAAGCCTAGAGAAGAGAAGGTTAAGAGATTACATGATAGCTATATTTAATTATCTGAAAGGATATCATATTGAAGATGGAGCAAGCTGCTTTTCTGATGCACCAGAGACTAAGATACAGAGCAATGGCTTCAAACTACAGGAGAAGATTCCACCTAAACTTTAGGAAGAACTTCCTGATGGTAAGAGCTGTTCAACAGTGGAATACACTGCTTCAGAGTGTGGTGGAGTCTCCTTCTTTGGAGGTTTTTAAACAGAGGCTGGATGGCCATCTGTCAGGAATACTTTGATTGTGTATTCCTGTATGTCAGTGGGTTGGACTGGATGGCCGTTGTGGTCTCTTCCAGCTCTATGATTCTATGATTCCATTGGCATGGGGAGGTCTGGGTAGTGGGGACAAGGGACAGCCAGGAAGTCAGCCATCTCCCTACTTGAAACCGGCTGCAGGAAGACTATGTCATTCACTCAGACCTCCAGAGGGCCCCTGTAAACTTTGCAGCTGTAAGAATAAAACTGTGTGGCTGCCTGGCTGCTATCTTTCTTTTGCTCTATCCTCACCTGGCCATTAAATTGCTGGGGTGGGGTAGAGTCAGAAAAAAAGTTAAGTGGCTCAGTGAGGCAGTTGTAGCAGATGAAGGTGCTGAATTCCTCCATCTGCCATGACTGGAAAAGATCTATACCCATAATTGAAATTTATGCCTGTGTATGGAACTAACAGGATGCCAGCCTTTGTGTAGGAGGTGTGGGTGCTGTAGGAAAGGAAAAAATGTGTGACATTGACTTCTTATCTCACTACTACCAAAGAGTGTTGCCTTTAACTTTAACATTTTGCAGCCTTTGTTACACTTTTCTGCACTTCCATCCTATCAAAACACTTCCATTTCAACTTTTGATTTGTGATTTCTTCTACTACTTTTTCCTGATTTAAATGATTCTTCTGTTACCCTGATTTCTGGGGGTCCCGGGAGGGACTCCTAAATGTGCTCAAACAATGGGGAGGGAATTAGCACAGAGCACAAGTTGGCAATGTGACAGGCAGGGTAACGTAGCGAGATCTTGAACTCTATGTCTACGGGGTCGGGCCGAGTCAAGGATGATGCAGATGTTGAAATAATAATAATTGTTTTATTAAAACACAACCAAACAAATGAATGCAACTCACTCACACAAGAAACTATAGAAATAAAGGGAGGAGCGGATAGAGGGATTTTTCGAGGGGATTTGGTATGGGAAATACTTCACCTGTCCTGAAGCCCGGTTGGAAGCGGAGAAGCTGGGGAGTGTGGATCTCAGCACGTGGAGCTGAGGGGAAGGCTCACTGGACAAAGCAACAGCAAGGCTGGATGGAAGCCAAGAGCGATCCGAGGAAGCACTCAAAGTCAGGGGTTCTCATAGGGAAAACTGTGGCCACAGGCTAGTCCGTTCTTGGGGATAACAATGAGTTTCGGGCTGGAGACAAAGCTTCCGAAAGGTCAGTACTTTGCATGATGGAATTATGACGGAGTTGTCAATAGAGTAGTCAGTATGCAAACGTGGAGTGCTTGAGAGTTGTATAGTCTGCTCATCAAGGTTCCTGCGCGGGGCAGGGGATCTTTTGAAAGTAGCGTGCATACCTAATGTGGTACTTGCCTTGAGGTCTCCTGAAGCTGCATTAGGCAATGACTAGCCTGCCTAGATTAGGATATGAATGGTTCAGCTGTTGTTGGCCACGCCTGTGTGCGTGCTTGTCCGGGGGCCTCGCAAGCACGTGGAGAGGAATGGGTAGAGAAGGCTGAATTATTGATATCAAAAGATATCTTAATATCCCACAAGCTCAGGCTAGCAATGGCGGTAACACATATCTCTGGTGGTGGGAATCACAGTGAATCTGTGAATTGCACTGGGGGCTGCCATTTCACTATGGCGGCATATGATCATTGCCTGGCTGGAGTAGATTGGAGTACATCTTGTTAGGACTCCTTCATAATTCCAAATGGGAGTAAAGGAGGGTACAGGCTGGAAAAGGAAAGACACTCATAGTCAAAATGATGCAGTGAGCTGTGAGTCTGGGTTTAATGCTGGGAGCCATCACATCACAAAGCCAATGAAATAGATCAGAGAAAAAGGTTCCTGCAAGTTCCCAGAAATCATGATGTCAAATGAGTTGAAAAAGGAAGAAGTTGGTAAAGGATGGAAAAATCCACTAGCGCCTCAGCACCACTCATAACATCAGACATGTTCTCTCTCTCTCAAAAAAAAAAAATACTTTGTGGCATGAGAAAACACACCAATGAATGGCATCAGCTCATTTTATTACAAATTGTCAACTTCACCATGGCATGAAAAAACTACAACTGATGTTGACAAATGAAGCTGGAAAAATCAGAAGAAGGTGTACATCATTTGCATTGCCAAAAAGTGTGATGTCCAGGGTGCCAATAAACCATCAGGATAAGATTACGAATACCCCCATCAAATGACAGTCAGATGACAGACTGAAGTCTCACTCATTTTGGTACATCTACTTTAAATGTGACTATGGCTTGGTCTAGCTTTATGGCAGTGTTGAATGATTACCCGCAAAAGCACCTCACTTAGTATATGTATTGTTGCAGTACTATTCAGCATTGCTTTGACCTCCAAATTCCTACTGATACTTTTTGCCATTATTTTCCTTCCCCTTTCTCCTCCCAACCCTCCTCCTTTTTGTCCACATTCCCGTCTGCTAGCTGCCATATCAAATATTGCACTGTTGCATCATCAACAGAATTAAATGGATTTGCACAGCCAATGGGATTTGGTGGCTCGGTGGATTACAAAATAACAAGAACTGGGTGAGGACAAAGGAAGATGATGCAAAATAAAGCAATGGCTGAACTCCTACCACAGGATTGTATAACATAAATTCTGCATGCTTAGTTAAATGCTGATTATGCTTTACAATTGTGCCATTTCTGGGCACAATTCAAAGTGCTGGTGATAACCTTTAAAGTCCTACATGGCTCAAGTCCAGGTTATGTGAAGGAACGTATTCGCTTTTATGAACCACCCCAGGCTTTGAGATCTGCTGGAGAGGTCCTCTCTGTCCCACCACCCTCACAAGTATACCTGGTGGGAACATGAGAGAGGGACTTCTCAGTGGCTGCCCCTAGGCTCTGGAACCCCTTTTCCAGAGAAGTCAGACTGGCACCCTCCCTGCTATCTTTCCACAATCAGCTAAAGGCATCTTTATTCAGGCAGGCATTCAATGTGTAATTATATGTGGCCTGTTTAATAGAACATGCTGGATATTGTGTTGCTGATGAATGTTTGAGTTTTTAATTATGTATTTTAACATTGTTTTAATTCTTTCTGATTGTTTAATTATGTTTCAACTTTTGTGTTCTGTGGGTTTTGACTATGTCTTTTTAACTGTTGTAAGCCACTTTGAGCCCCAACCTGGGGAAAAAAGCAGGGTGTAAATAATAATAATAATAATCCATAATAATGCAACCCTTGTCTTGAACAACAATATCGTGCAACTGACTACAGTCCAAATATACAACCAAATTCAGGTATATATGTAATACGCACTGCATGCGCATGTATGCATGCCCATGTACATCCATCTCTGTATGTGCGCTGGCACCACATGTGCAACTCCATTTCTGCAACTTTGATCTGAACGCAGACATTCTGAATTGGACAAAAACAAACTAACTTGGGATAGTATAGGAACTTGCATGTGTGTAAGACACCAACAGGATTTTGGCCAATATGTTCACAGTATTACTAAAATCACTAAGAATGAGTAGTACTTTGGGATCTCACAGAAAAAAAACTAAAAAAATTGTAAGGCATTTCTGTAATTCTTCTAATATTGCTTATGCTAAACACAATGAAGAGTCTTGTGACACCTTAAAGATTCACCTATTATGGCATGAGTTTGTGTGGACACTATCTACTTTATTAGATGCATCCGAAGAACTCATTGCAGCCTGTAAAAACTTATGCCATAATACATTAGTTTGTCCTTAAGGTGCCAGAAGATTCTGGCTGGAATCCTGTACTGAAATTATGGATTGGCAACTTAGAGTTACAGAACCATAACTGCTCCATATTCAGTTATACTATGTGTGATGGAATCTGGAGGAGTGGCTATCCTGGATGGCTGTGAAGCCCCAGCAAATGATTGCTAGGCAACCAGAATAGCCACTCAAGAGAGAAACCCAGCCCTTTAGTGTAAAGGAGCAGACTGGGACTTGACAGGAGAATGTATATATATTGAAGGCATGCTGAACTGGTTTTGTCAGACTTCAGAGAGAAAGGGCTAAGGTTCTCAGTCAATCAAGGGGGTTGAGTAAGAAGATGTGTTTTCTCAGAGAAAGCCTAAAGAGAGAGGCAGAAGAGAAATCAACCCACCTTTTGAATCCAGTCAGAAAGTGTGACCTAGATTTGGGAATTGAGCCTTTGGGCAAAAGGGTAGCCAAGGGCTATGTACATGAGACCTGTGCTTTTATGTTGATGTAAAGATATAAGAAACTGTCCAAATGCATTCTGAAGATTTGTTTAAGCTTGGATATATGTATGAAAAACAATACTTCATTCTGGTTGTTATTCTAATAAAGATTATAGTGTATCTTTATAAGTTTTAACTCAGCTGAATGATTTTCAGTAGTTATAACCAAACAGAACCACGCTACCCTAGATCATTAAAGAGGTTCTAAATAACAGTCGAAAGGCTTTACCCTTTTTACACGAAGGTGGTGTTTGAAAGGGGAAGGCAGAGCTGAATGAGGTGACAGGCACTTTAGCAGACTGAAAGGAAGCTGACATACCAGTCTGTGAGGAGAAAAGCAGGCCTTGCCACACTATGCATTCATGATTGTGGCACTATTGCGAGGATCATAAATGCCTCTTCCCAAATTCCATCTTAAACACTAAGGAACCATTCTAAGCAATGAGGTCTGTTCTGCTGGAGACTGGTCACAGCAGGATGACATTTCCAGCTTCCTGCCACCAGAGATCCCCAGCAGGCATTGTTGTTGTGTGCCTTCAAATTATTTCCACTTATGGTGACCCTCAAGGATGAACCTATCATGGGGTTCTCTGGGGTCTGAGAATTTGCAATGCACCCAAGGTCACCTACTGGGTTTCCATGTCTGAGCAGGGAATCAAACACTGGTCTCCAGGACTGTAGTCCAATGCTCAAACCACTATACTATGCAGGAATGGTTGGAAATTTTATCATGCTGCACCCTGATCACCAACAGAAGAGATCTCCATTTAACAGCGACTAGCTGTTAAAGCAAATTTGGAGGAGAGGGCCAGGAGATGATAGTTACACATTGGTAACTAAATCAGCAATGTAGAAGCTTGGCTTTTGTTGTTTTTATTGCAGCAGTCAAACATGCTACCATTGTAGAAGTTGTTTGTTTGTTTATATTATTAGTGAGAAGGACTAAGCCTTTGCCCTTCCTGTACCTTCCTTTGAATACTGTTTAATTGTACGACTGCTTCCAGAACTAAGTGCAACTTCAAACTTTCTTCCTATATTTTCATTCTTCACTTTTTATCCTCAGATTTCTGAAGCGGGGTTTCCTGCTGATCTCCCTTCAAGATATTGATGGGAAAGCTATTAATTCAAAGATATGTTCCTGATTTTATCTGAGGAAATCTAGATATCCCTTTCCCAGAAGAGTCTGCTTTCTCTTATCGTTAGGACTTCTGCCTGACACCTGTTTATTCTACTGGTGGAAAAATAAATTTTGTTCCTGGAGAAGAAGCTTAAAGCTTCTGAATTCTGAGGTGTTCTGTTCTGTGAAATACAGCCAGTGGCATAAATACAGATGGGGAGAGAAGAAAAATAAATCTCTCCACAAGGAACATAATGTGCTTCTTTTTATGAGAAACAAATGGAAGAGAAGAAAATAACATATAGGCAGATAAAGTCATTTTGTGTTTCTGCAAACAAAAGAAGCATAAATGAAGATGTAAATTACTATATTTTATTCATCTAGTTCCATTCGTTTGGAAGTATTATCATAACTAATAGATGGCTTGGAAAACCAGACTTCAAATTTGCAGGCAGAAAAATAATCCCTTTTAGCATTGTTCCTACTGAAAGTAGTTTGTTCTTGAGGATTTTTTTTTTGAAGTTAACTAGATTTTATTGTAGTTGTTTATTTATTGTTTTGAGGTTGTTGGCTTTTTCATAAGTCAACAAGGATTTACAGAGATTTTATAGTATTTTTTTTCTAGATAACGCATCACAACCATGTCCCACATATCTTTAAAAACAAAGTTAAACATCTTTCTGATATAGAAATATTTTGTTGTGTGCCTCCAAGTTGTTTCCGATTTATGGTGACCCTCAGGGATGAACCTATCATGGGGTTCTCTGGGGTCTGAGAATTTGCAATGCAAAATTTCTTGGCAAAATTTACTCAGAATCAGTTTGTCATTGCCTTCCTCTGAAGCTGAAAGTGTGTACCTTGCCCAGGGTCATCCAGTGGGTTTCCCTGACTGAGCAGCGATTTGAATCCTGGTCTCCAACATCCTAGCCCAGCAATCAGACCACTATACCACAGTGGCTCTCCTTACAGAAGTATATCAACTAGAGCAGTAGTTCTTAACCTGGGGCCCAGGGACGCTGGGAGTCCACAAAGCCCTGCTGCTGGACACCAGCAGCAGCAGCAACTGGGATGAGGCAGTGGGGGGGTGCAGGAGTGCCAAAACTGCTCCCTTATGCGCAAACAAGGGAGTAGTTTGGCTGTGCACGTGCGCCTGCTGCCATGTCCTTCAGAGCCCTCACCCTCTGCTGCCACAAATGATGGAGCAGTTTTGGCACACACACACACACACACACACATTGCCACATCCTTGATGCAAGGGACATGGTGGCAGGCATGTGTGCACACCCAAACTATGATGCTGGAGACCAGGGTTTGAATCCCCACTTGGCCATGGAAACCCACTGGGTGACCTCAGAAAAGTCAATTCTCTCAGCATCAGAAAAAGGCAAAGCTAACAAATCTTGCCAAGAAATCCCCCGCCAGTAGGTTTGTCTTAGGGCCACCATAAGTCAGTTTTCAAAGGGAAGAGACATGATGGCTAGAAAGAACCTCCCCCTATCCACAGCAGTTTGTTGTTGTGTGCCTTCATGTCACCTCTAACTTATGACAAAGCTAAGGTGAAACTATCACAGTTGTTTGGGTTTTTTTTGCAAGATTTGATGAGAGGCAGTTTGCCTTTGCCTTCCTCTGAGGCTAAGAGAATGTGACTTGCCCAAGATCACCCAGTGTCTGAGTGGGGATTTGAATCCTCGTCTCCAGAAGCCTATATAAGCAAACAAACACACAAATATTTGAATATTTAAATAAATATTTGAATATTTAGATCTAAATTTAAATATTTAACTCTTTTATTACGTCATGGGGGCCCCCTGCAACAAATTTATCTGGTAAAGATAAAGTTAAGAAAAAGTGACCTAGAGATTATTCATATTTTGCCCTTCAGATGTTTTGGTCTTCAGCTACAAAACTTATTTACCATTGATGATGTTGTCTGGGGCTACTGGAGTTGAAATCCCAAACAACTGAATGGCTAAAAGCTGAGAACCACAAAGCCTAACCATTAAGTTATATATGCGGATAGATCACTTGACAGCAACACCCATGAACAACCTGCATGTGTGAATATGGACCATCTCAGATCTAATGCTTCAGACAAAGCTCTCACCCTATCCTCTAACATAGTTGTCATTATTTCTTCTTCTTCTTCTTCTGCTTCTGCTTCTTCTTCCAGTGTCGTTATTTTGCACTTTCAACTATTATGGATTTATTCACACATAGCTAATCATTGCTGATGACTGCAGCAACCATGTGACATGCATGTCTGAATAGGCCATACTAGAGATAAAACACCACAAGTACAGCTTGCATTTCATGTTAGCTCAAACACAATGCTTAGGGATGCAGTTGGCTCACACATTAAGCCATTCAACATCAAGTGTCAAGATACTGTGATCTGCATCTAAGTGTGAGTCAACCATGAAGATTCTGAGCCCAACAGTCTGTATTGAAGATGTTGGATAAAAAATGCGGTGACATTTGCCCCAGTTGAAAATACATTTGATGAGCAAGTGAAACACCTGGGGAATGACTTAGCAAGTGATGACACATTCCCTAGGGGACATGTAGAAAGGGCTGAGTCATGATAGTGAAATCATGGCAAGGGGTTGCATCATGCAACTGGCCCTGAGTGATGACACAGAAGCAGGTGTGTATAAAAGAGGAGCAGAAATACTTGCTCTCTCTCTGACACTCTTGACTTTCTGACTCCATATCTCTGCATCTGAATTTCTGTCTGACGCTGAATCTCTGCCTGTCGAGCTGCATATCCTGTGTATAGATGTATATATTGCAACTGTGAAGATTAAAGCCTCCAGGTATTTTGGATGGCAAACTCTGTGTCCATGAGTTATCTAACCAGTGGGTAGAGGGGTCAGAGCTGATGCTGTAGTTGTACTCTGCCACACACGCTTGTTGCTGTTTTGGAAAACTCTGCTATGTTATGCTGTTCTCTGGGACACTCTTTGCCCAGAGAGCAGCGGTTCCAGGGAGGATTTTGTGCTGGTGCTGTAAATCATCTCCCATCAGAAGAGCACTTTGTTGAAAGTTATATATTTGTGGGATTCACAACCGGGAAGTGGTATCCAGACATATGATTGGAAAGATCATGAGACGAAACCATTGCTTCTCAGAGCGTGGAAGCAAGTGATGCCTAATAACTAGTTATTTGCAAATAATTCATTTTTCACAACTTATACCATGATTGTAACTTAATAAGGGATAACATCTTGTTGTGTATCAGTAACTTTTAGTTACTTTTACAGGAATGGGGATATGGCCTTATTAAATATTGAAGAAGGAATATCACAACATGGTTCATTTGCTGGGTCACGCTGTGTCTTGTGCAGCTTCTTCATGCTCCAGTGTGGATGGTGAGGTCACAATGAGGTGAATGGGAAGGGAGTACATTTTATACCGCAGACCAGTGACTTATAAGTAAAAGCCAACTATTTCAGTTCCTGCTGAGAAAAGAAAAAGTTTCCGGGCAGAATTCAAAGTGCTGGTTATGACCTATAAAGCCCTATATGGCAGGGTTCCAGACTATCTGAAAGATAGTATATATTGAGGAGACTATCTCAGGGACTGTACATATTGTCAAAGAAATGTCAGAAAGCGACCATACAATGAAAGTAAGTTAGAGCCATGCTGACGTAAAATTCTGCTTAGCCATAGAAAATGTTGCAAGCTCTTAGGCATCCTTTTCCTTCATAAAGACAAGTTAAACATGTATGGGGCATCCTGACCCAAGTCCTCAGATATCTTGATGTATTCTGCTTCTCTCAGCTGGAGTATCAGTGTGGCTTGCCAGGAACAAGTATGATATGCATAGTTTGGTGTTGGTGCTTGCTTCTCAATTGTTAGTTTATCATTGCTTAATGTACATTATTGCCATAGCCATTTAATGATTACTTGGTGTATACTTTTGCAAAAAAGTGATCTAAGTTTTCTTCAACTTCCTGTTTGTACAGCAGACTCTGCCCAGCATTGTCTCTTTTAAATAAATGCTTGCTTCAATAAACCAAACCTCCACTCACTGAATCCTAAAGAGAAAATTTCCCTTACAGTATGCTATTTACAAAACTGACAATAACAACAGCAGCAAAGCAAATAAAAAACAAATCCTTTGCACTATTAACTACAGAGCTCTTGTGTGCTTCTGGTCCCACCTGCTGGGTTACACACTAATTTTGGAATGCATGAAAAAAATGAACAAAATGGGGCCCTTTGGTTTGAATAGTCTTATTTTCTAAAAAAATGTATTGAGAAACAAATAGGGAAAGTTTTTCATTATCCCACTTGTTTGTTGTTGCTGTTGTTGTTGTGTGCCTTCAAGTCATTTCTAACTTATGGTGACCCTAAGGCAAACCCATCACATGGTTTTCTTGGCAAGAGTGGCTCAGAAGCCCTATGTCTTCCTCTGAGGCTGAGAGAATATGACTTGCGCAAGATCCCCCGTAAGTCTCCATGGCTGAGTGGGAATCTGAACCCTGGTTTCTCAGGTTCCTAGTCCAATGTTCAAATCACTACACTGCGCTGGCTTTCATCCCACTTATACCCATTTGTTACTCTTTCTCCCGCCAGCAGTTGCAGCAGCAGAATTTATTTCAGTTGCTGCTGTTCCTCCTGGCATTTTATTTTCCCAGAATCCCCCCAACCATTGCACTTTTCTGGAGTATTTGTGCCGAAATGGTTGTGACTTCAAAAAATATGGAAGCCCCTACTGGTTGCCCCCCAAAACCCTAGAATAATACCATACCTAGGGCATTCTGGAAAAAAATGAAAAGAAAATATTTCATTTTTTCACACACACACACACACACACACACACAGTGAAGCATGAAATGGATGTGATGCTTATTTTCAATGGAGATTTCCTTTCCCTACCCCTACCTTCTCTGGCTACATAGAAAGCTAAGCTTGGAAAGTTTAGTTGTCCCTGCCCTCATGCTGCAGAAGGGATTCTAAGGGTTGTACTTTGTCTACAAGTACTTTTTTTGTGTCACAGAATTGTGACATTCCTATGTGACAGATTTATGATTCCGTATCCGGCTGCCAGTCCCTAAAACAGAAGTAAGCAACTGTATGGGGACCAGCGCACCTCCATGGGCCTCATTTCCCCATAGCAAGCCCAATGCTTCCATTTTCCTCTGCAGTCCCTCTCAAAATGGCCACAAGAAGTGGCTTAACATCACATCAGTTCCTGTGGCTATATTGAGAGTGACCACAGAGAAAAAGGGTGATATTTGGAGGTACTACAGGATTCAGTAGCGAAGTAGTACAAGTGTTGGGCTTTGTGTAATTTCCACATGCTTTTACATATTTGGGGGGCTTTCTCAATGATTTTGGAGTAAAAGTTTGCTAAAATTGGGGAGATAGGGGTTTGGGAGACTGATTTGGGGCCACAAAACTGGGATCCAGGAGACACATGTAGCCTGTTGCACTATTCCCACTCCTGCCCTCCAATGAGCTTTTTGCTCTAGTAAGCACAGATCCTTGCTCTACTCAGCCACAGGAAGGAATTAACTTTTACACGAAGCACAAGAGATTCACTAGATGATACTGGTGAGTAAAATTCTTCGCTGTCATCTACAGACTTTGATGGGTCCAGGGTCAAACAAAGGGATTTTTGTTTTTCATCCTTCCTTATAGCTGTTACTGATTAAGCCTCTTTGCTTTTTCTTCTCTTTCTTTGCTTCCTTCAACAAAAACACTTACATTTTTGTGGGAAAAGAATAAGTGCATCCATAACATGTTTCTCCATAGGGCTTTTATTTTCTAATTAACCAGTGAGGAAGAAAACAAGAACATCATCAGCTGTCAGAGCTTAATTCTTTCAAGCCACATCACCAAATGACTACAAAGTTAATGGGTTAAGTGAAGAAAAAAATATTTTAGACAGTTGGGAATGGCAACAAAAGAAGAAAAGCACATATTGTAAATTGAGCCAGACGCCGTAATTATTTATCATCTGCTAGCATCATGAAAATTCAGAAATGGAAGAGAATTTTCAATTAACTGGTCATGCACCACCTGCCTGTGGCCATGTTTCATAATCAATCTGATACAAATGTTGTTTGCCTGCTGTTTACGATCCATGTGACTCTAAGACTAATGTGAAAATGAAATTCAAATGAGAGGCCAAAGAAAAAAAAATAGAAGCATCATGTTCCTGCTGTGGAATGTAATGGGAGAAATCCAATGTCAGTCAAGTGCTGCCCTGTTCATGTAATGGAACTTTTCACATTCCTTATTGCTCCCAGCGCCTTACCTTAGTCTGCTCCAGAAGGCCTCTGTGACAGGGCCTTACTTCTTCCTCTCCCAGATTGGTATGGCAGTTCCCCAACCTGAGAAGGCACTCTGTCTTTTCAACACACCTCTGCCTCCCCCCTTATAACACCACCTTTGTGTGAAAGGGTGAGAACTTTCAGTGGTTACTTAGAACCCGTTTATAGTTCTATGGTAGCGTGTTTTTTGTGTGTCTTTAGATACTGTGTACAACTCAAGTCAGTATTTATAAAAATTAACTATAAAATGTATTACAATAACACACAGAACAAAGTATTGGAATTCATATGCAAGTCAAAATTAACACAGTTCTGCAGAGTACTTTTCGACAGTTTCCTTATTTCTTTAAACTTATAAGCACCAGTATAACCAGCCCTTTAGTTACACTCTCATCAAAGGCTCAACCTCAGATTTAAGTCACATTTTCTGACCAGATTCTACAAGGTTTAATTGCTCTTCTGCCTCTCTAGGCTCTCCCTGAGAATTAAGCCCTTCCCACACAGTCACTCTCCCTAGCTGACTGAGAGACTTTACTCCAGAGCTCTCTCTCTGGCAAGAACTCTCACTGAAGGGCTGCCAATGACAATCAGTGTTTGCCTTTATATATCTTTTCCTCTCTCAGCCACAAACCCCTCCCACACACTACTGAAGTTACTCTCCTGAGAAGCTATTCTTGTTATCTGGCAACTGTTTTCAGGCTGCTCTGGCACTCCAGATAGCCACACCTGCAGAACTCCCTCGCAGCTTTCTATCCCTTTGTAGCAGATTTTGAAGCTGGAATTGTCTGCTGTTTGTTCTGCAGCTGAAAGCCATTCTATCTATTCGACTATAACCCAGGAATGCTAGTCTCTTGAATGACGCTGATTTGATAATCTGGATGTGGCAAACAAATATGCCTTGGGAATTTGGGTTTTTGCAATTAAATTTATATAGATTTAAAAAAATGTTGTACAAATCACCTTTTTCTCAGATGACCCTGTGGAATGGCTTCCACCCTTCTTCTAATGCCGTTTCATGTGCAGAAAATACTGATTTCTGAGCAAAATTGCAACATGTGAATTTTTCACAGATTAAGTTCCAAGTTTCAAATAGCTTTCAAAAACTGTGCTTTTGAATTTTTTTGTTTTGTTTTGTTTTTCTTTTTGGTGGTGGGAAGTACATGGCTAAAATGATTTGTTGCTTCCTTTGAGAAGCAACAAGCTACTTACCAGCTTGTTCTGAAGGCAGAACAAGAATCTCATGTATACTGCCTGCCCTACCCTCCTTCGAGGAAGGGTGGGAGACATATCACAGGGTTGCCTGAGGGGGAAAACCCATGATTTATACAAAACTTTTTTCCATCTGTGTAAGCGTAGCTGCATGAGCCCAACATTCCCCGACATACATTTTTGCCACACCCACGTTATTAAACCAGCATCCTTCAGGAGATTTGCACTCCTGGATTGTAGCCAAAGGCCGTACAGAAAATGCTGTAGCTGGGAATTTATTCTGTGCAAAATTAAGATGTGGTATTTGGGGCAGAAAATAGCATTTTCCGTGCAATATTTCAACCCGGAAACATTGGTCAGTATTTTTTAATCAGACACTTACTTATGTATATGCAATCAACTCTCCTGGTGCAACCCCCCCGCCCCAACTTGATGGAAATGTCATTCATCTGTGCTCTGATCATCAGCAGAATGGGACTTCCTTCTCCCCATGCAGTGAATGCCTGGTCAAGTAGGTTGAGGGGTTGAAGAGAAGTTACAATTTTGGCAATAGTGTCACAATCCTTTCTAAGTAGTGATCACAGATGCAGAACCTTTACCTAGATTTACTCATCCATAAATCCTATTTGTTTAATGGACATGCCTCTAAGTGTCTAAGCTGATGTTTAGTGGATTACTATTTCTGTAACAACCAAAAATGGTGACCACAGATAATTTGCATTACTGTAAAGTAAATGGTGGAGGCATCAAGATAGTTAAAAACTTTTTATACCTTGCCTCAGTCATTGATCAAAATGGAGACCGTAGCCAAGAAGTCAGAAGATAAGGATTTGGAAGGGCAGCTATGAAGGAACTAGACATGTGAAGATAAACTGTTGAATATTAAAGTCAGGATTGTCCAGGCTGTTGCATTTCCAGTTTCTGTGTATAGTTGTGAAAGCTGGACAGTGAAGATAGCTGATAAGAAGAGAATCAACTCATTTGAAATGTGCTGCTGGAACAGATATCATGGGCTGTTAAAAAGACGATGAATTAGAGCAAATCAAGTCAGAATTCTCCCTAGAAGCCAAGATGACTAAACTGAGACTGTTGTACTTTCAACACATCATGAGAAGACATAAAAGACAATGGTGTTTGGCTAGGCAGAAGGCAGTAGGAAAAGAGGAAGCCTACCTTAAGGATGGATAGACTCAGTCAAAAGAACCATGTCCCTGAGTTTGCAAGATCTGAGCAGGGCTGCTAGTGATAGGATGATTTCAAGGTCTCTCATTCATAGGGCCATCAAAAGTCAAAGTTGATTTGATGGAATGTAACAACAAGATTTTTAATTTTTTATTATTATTATTATTACTTTTGAGCAAAATTCCTTAGTCTTATATAAATCCAATAATAACAGGGTAAAATGTGTTCTTGCAATAGCTGCATGAGTAGTCAATTATTTGCCACAAACAGTATGAAAATCCTGAACATATTTAAACAGCTGAAATTGATTTCAATGGCACTTAGTTTGAGGTGGATCTTCTGAGATGTCAGCCACAGCTGTACATTGCATTCATCACTCAACATGCTATCCAGGTAAGCCACAATATCAATATTTATGTCAGTATTTTTCAAGTAACTGGGCAGATTTGATTAGACCACTTTTCTCAAACTCAGGTCGCAAAGTGTCAAATAAATGATTCCGTTTTAAAGTCAGAGCTGCTTGCTTCGTTTGGCTCTTGGCAATCAAACTCATCCAGGAACGGCACTGAGATTCCGAGGAGATGCTCATCAACTGCTTTTTATTTCTTTTTAAGCAGTCACAAAAAGAGCTTGGGAGCTAAGGAAGATTGGGATCAATGGCACTGTACTGTGGAAACCATTGTCATTAGATGTGCCAAATGCCTGCAGCATGGCTCATTTGTTCTCTCTTTTTTAAAAAACGGATAAGTGAGTCAAAAATTATCACCCAAAATGACCTAGGGAATTTAGCTTCTTACTGCCAAATAAAATAGGAATATTCTTAATGTAACTCGGCTTTCTAACAGTGGCCATTTCCACACTAGGCTGTTATAGTGCTATTATACCAGTTTCAACATCCTATGGAATCCTGGGGTTTCCGTAAGTGCAAAACCCAGGATTCCATAGGATGTTGAAAGTGGGATAACAGTGCTATACCAGTCTAGTGCAGAAATGGCCAGTATATCTCTACTTTTGGCCCTCCAGATCTTTTGGACAAGTCCCAGAGGTTTCAGCCAGCAAGACCAATGGTTCGGACTTAGGAGGAGCCAAGGTCAAAAACATCTGCTGCTTTCTCTTTATACAACATTCTTTATGTTTATATTCTTTGTGTTGGCATTTGCAGGCCAAGACGGTTCTGTCTGTGTTAAGGGTTAACTGTGTTCTTGTTTACTGCACTATCCTCCCTGCTAGGTCCAGCTGTGCCCAGCTCACAAAGTAGATAAGGTTTTTCCTGAGAGTCTCTGCAGCTTCGCAATCCCATAACAAAGTTGTGTTTAGACTAACACCACAGTGTGAAAGCATGTTGACATGATTCTACATAAGAGCAGCCTGAAAACAGGCAGTGTACTCTCTGTATTTTTTCTCTTCATGTATTCTCTTTGCTACTGATGTCTGTGTGGACAGACATGGATTTTACGTAATCTGCTGAACATGTATTCATGCTTCTTTCAATAAACTGAGTAGTTTTTTAGTCAAAACTGGCTGGCCTCATTCACTGGCAGCTTTATGGGACTGAACAAGTATTTTGTCTTGTTTTTAAGGACAGTTTAATTGTGGGTCATGCTAAAGATCTACAGCATGCCCCCCTGCATTTTCCAACACTTTGGCCTTCTCAGAGAAGAGGCAGAAGCCAGATTGATGAGAAAGTAGGAAGGAAAAAAATGAACAGTTATGGAGTATTACAGTGACAACTGCAGAGTTCTTGAAAGACATATATCACCCACATTCATCACAGCGAGATTGAGAATACAATTGGTTTAGTACCTTTGGGCAAGACCAGTGTTTATTAAACTGCCAACTCAGAAGATATGGATGTATTTTCTTATGCTCCCACTCCCAGAAGTCAGGGAAGATCTTTCAGAATCTGACAAGATCAGGACACACCATTACATAGTCTAGCTATCTTCAACAAATGGTCTTCATCAATTTGCTGCCAGGCAATCAGATACTGCTATGGATGAAGTTCCTGTCAAATCCATTTGTTGCTGTAGAAATTACTTCTGTGCCACCTCCACATCCTTTGCTTGCTTGCATGAGGAGGAGTGAACAAGATTGACATGTTCATCCTCTACTTCATAACCTCCTTCCATGATCAGAGAATGGGTCAAGAGGAGAGGCACATTTGACATGACTTAAGAGGTTTATTTTTTTTCCTCAAAATAATAAAGATGACTTAAGAGGTTTAGAGCTGACAAGATTATGGGTCAGAAATAACTAGCCAGGGGCCTGCATCAGAAGACATAACTAGAGGGATGTAACTATGGCATAGCCATGCACACTTACCCATCAGTGCCTGCATGCAAGCAGGAGCTGTTTGTATACAGCAGAGCTTTCCAAACTGTGTGTCGTGACATGTTAGTGTGTCGGTTACAGTGTGTAGGTGTGTCACTGCCACCCAGAGCTCAGAAGGACCCCAGTGAGGGGGGTGGTTAGTTAATTTAACCTCTGGTTTGCTAGTAACTATAGACACATAAGATAAATTGTTATAACAAAATGGACACAACATATCTCAAGAAAACCTTTCATTCATATTTTTAAAAATATATAGACTTATTATTTATTTATTTATTTATTTATTTATTTATTTATTTGAAATACATAAAACTGAATTACTGTGTCGTGAAATGATGCACGTCTCAAGAGTGTGTCATCAACATGAAAAGTTTGGAAAGCTCTGGTATACAGAATAATATGCTGCCTGAATCCCCTAACAGGGCAGCTAAATAGGTCCATGATAAGAGTTAATCTCCAAGAGTGTTGACAGTAGAGGTTGAACTACCGTTCACAATCCCTTTTACATTCTTCCATGTATGCCTCCCTTCCCTCTGTGTGCACACTTGTGTGAATCCCCTCTCCTTGGCATGTTCCTTTCAAGGATATAGGCCATTTCCACATGCGGCGAGGGAATCGCTCCCTGCTGCTACTCACCGGATCTTCTGGCGGTCCGGTCCGGTCCGGTCCGGTCCGGGGTGAGGCAGAGCAGTGCATGGTTGTAGATCCGCACTGCTCCAGTGTCCAAAATGGCGGCTTCCGGTTGGTCGTGGGTCTCGACCAACCGCTGAAGCTTGCCAGCCTAAAGCCCACTCTCCGCAGATTGCAGGCTCGCATTGGTGCAAGCCTGCGAATCTGCATCAGAGAGTAGGCACACAATGGCGTGCGCCGTCATTTTGAAAGACCGGAAAAATCAGGTCTCTCAAAAACACACTGGAGGACCACTTGGGGTCATTCCGGAGCGGACTGAGGTGCGGATCTACGGTAAGTAGTCTGGACCCAGTCCACTCCATGGTGCAGATGTCCTCCGTGGAGGACACACTGCACTGTTTTACTTACCCAGTGCGGAAATGGCCATAGACAGTTTTCTACCCTCCACGGAGCCGCCACAACTCTAGAGAGTGTGGGGAAGGGGAAAGAAAGGAGCAGAGCACAGAAGACACATTTGTGTGAGAGAAAGAAGCACAGAGTGTTTGTCACTGTCATTGAAGTTTAAACCATCTGAGCAGAATGGCCTTCTCCCAGAGCTCTAACAGTCTTCTGTGCTTGGCTGCAGTATGGCTTATTTTGATTTTTATGTACCTCCCTGCTCTACTGGTGGCTCATAGGAAGACGGCACTAAATATGGAGCTACACAGAAAGAAAGAGACAGAAGGAAGAAGCTAATTCTCTCTCTCTCCACTCTACTGCCACCTCCTTTTCTTTTTCATGCTGATTAATCAATTTTCCATACTTCAGTTCCAATCTCCAGCCCTGGCTCCTTCCTTCCTTCCTTCCTTCCTTCCTTCCTTCCTTCCTTCCTTCCTTCCTTCCTTCTTTCCTTCCTTCTTCCCTCCCTCCCTCCCTCCCTCCGTTCCTTGTTTCCCTCCCTCCCACTTGACATTCTAATCTATTCTCCTTTTTAAAAAAGCCACACACACTTAAATTAATTGATTAAATTTTTGAAACATTAACTGCAGATAACCTCTTTCCCTCTCCCAAATCACCTTTTGTTTCTTTCAGTATTATTGCTCTGTTAAATTTTTGAAACCCCATTTGGGTGCAAAACTTGCCATCTTTGGGTATAGGTACATCTTTGTGAGAGAAAGTGCTTGCGGAAAAAGACCAATTGCTTTCTCTTTTTTACCTTGACTGCCGGTGAAACAAGACAGGACTGGATCGGACTGGCCCAACATTTTGATTTTGCCTAAGGCAGCTTCATACATTCATTGTACATCTATGGCAATACAGTGCTTCCTCCACATTTGCAGGTTTGACCTTTGAGAATTTTATTATTTGCGAGGCACATGCCTCTCCATTCCCCCCGCCTTTCCCACTCCAGGCCTACGAGGCTTATGTTTAAAATGGACATTTTCCCCCTTCTGGGTGAGTAAAGCCCCTTTCCCCACTGCTGGAGGCCCATCCTCTTTGCCATGTGGCTGCACATTCTACTGTGTAATGGCTGCTGATTGATCACGTGCTCGATGGCCACTGCAAGTATCTAGAATGCCAGAACTCTATTCTTCTCCATCTAAGGAGAAAGTACTGGTAAGCCCTTTGCCTTGTCCTCCCTCCACCCGAATGCCAGGGCTAGAGGCAAAGGAATAAGAGGGGGAGAGGAATCATGGGTGGGAGTTATTAGTAGTTTTTCCATTTTCGTGATGGTTCTGCACTCCAAACCCTCGTGAATGTGGAGGCGCTACTGTATAAGACCATATAGATATCAGTCTAGTTCCTGTAATTCATACTTCTTTTGGAAGTGGAAGAAAATGGTTAATCAGTGTTCTTTGGGGGCTCTTTCATATTATACAATTATAGTGCTATCCTGTAGGATCCTGAGATTTGCAGTATTAAGGAAGGATACTTAGAATTCTCAACCAGAGAATTCTAGTGCCTCCCTAAACTGCTAATCCTAGGATTCCAAAGACTGTTGCCATGGCAGTTAAGGTAGAGTCATAGTGCAATGACTGTGTGGTGCAAAAGGGCTCTCTGATGAAGATAGGCTGCTGTGGAATCCTGGGACAGGCAGTTTAGAGAGTGAGGTTTAGAGCTCTCTACCTGAGAAGTCCTCTAGTGCCTCATCTACAGCCACTGCAGCCACAGCAGTTAAAGTGGAATCATAGCACTATAGTTGTGCATTGTGAAAAGGCTCTAGGAATTAACCCTCCATAATATCTTCTCCATTTATTGGGAAAGAACCCCATTATTTTTCCTATGAGGTGAATTATCTCCTAAATAACTGTGTGAAGTCACCCTCAGAGACTGGGCCATGGTATTAGACTGTGTGAGAGAGCAGGGGAGAGGCTGATCTGACTTTAATTTGAATTACTGGGTATACAGATTTGTCAAGAATACACACACACACACACACACACACAAACAAAGGTAATGTCAAAATTTTATTGGTGTTGAGGTAGCCTGCCTTATTGTGAAATAATTAGCCGAGATTAGTTGCACACTTTGCTGATTGAAGTTTCCTTTTTTTAAAAAAAATAAAATAAACTTCTTTAACAATAACAAGCAAAGGAGCAGCAAGCGATATTAACTTTAGGTCACAATACATTGTTATCATCATCGTTATCATCATCATTCAGCAGCGGAAGTAAATGATGGCAACTGTAACAGGAAGCATTTGGCAGAGTCAGGCAGCACCCAAGGGACTGATGCTGTGTTAATTAATGGGGGAGGGAGGGACACAGGAAAATTTGGGTCATATGGATAGGTGATTCGTATATAAACTCTCTTGCTAGCCAAAAAAGTATAAAATGAGGCTATCAATGGCATGTATGGCTTCTTTTGGGTGGAATGGGGGATTGGTGTAAAGCTGTAGCAGCAAATGCACAATAAGCCGTAGCAAAATCTGTCAGTACTGCCTGATGTTTTTTGCCACTTACTGCTTCTGATTATCTCCCCTAGTGCTGTGTGAGAGAGAGAGAGCTCCTTGAACCATTTCTGATTTAGTTGGGTTGCTGAAGCATCTCTTCAGTGTGTGTGGATTCATTTGGCTGTGCTTAGTGCCAGAGGGAAACAGCAGACTACAGGTCCAGTCACAGGTGGGTCTTCGAGGAGACTAAAGATGCACGTTCTACATGAGGAAGACAAACATATACCTTTTTTTAAAAAAAACCACAATGTCTGAGGCTTGATTGCTTCAAAAATCAATTCAGACTTCCCATATATGATTCCATGATCTATTTGGAAACGATGGACTGACATGCTGATAAGTTTTTATTCATCCACATTGAAAAATTACTTAGCACCAACAGTTCATGTCTGTCTGGAAGGATATGAGCACTCTTGAAGAACCAGCAAATGTTATTTTCTAATTCTCTTTCATTTTCCAAGTGGCTTTGCTTTTGAGGTTGCAAGTATATAAATTGTGCTAGAGGTCTCAAAAACATTATATATGGGGAGAAGATATATAACCAACAGGCAAAGTAGCCATGATGTCACTATGAAGTGACCCTTCCCCATCGTTCTTTGGGTCCCCATTCTGCCCTGTCTTCTCCCCTTCCCTGTACTCTCAGCATGACAAAAGCAAAATACAGACATGGAAAAATCAGTTATGAAATATCAGTGTTGCATTTTCTGTGGTTCCAGGAAATCTTGATATCTTTTTCTTTTAGCATTTAATTGCTTTATCTTTCTTCATGTCAGGAACATTTATGTACATAACCATCATCATAACATTATTGCGATAAAATCGATACTGGGTATCACACAATCAAGATCACACTTAGGTTTTACTGAGCCCTGTTTTCATCTATTTGCGTGGATGGGCAGAAGATTAGACCACAGAGAGAAAATGATGGACCTGTTCAGGTCACCCATATCTTCATCAAGCCCTAACTCATACAGAGGGCTCATCACTGATGTAAGGGTGACAACTCATTCTTGGTTTTGTGGCCACTCTTTCTGCAGCTGCTCCAAGTTGTATGGAGTTCACCTGGAGCCAAATTTGTGTTGGAAATAGGAGCCAACACCTGGATGGCTCCTGTCCAACCCAGAACTGCTGAAAAGAAGGAGTGGATTCCCTGTCCCAACAACAGCAAATCCACTGGCCACCCCTAGTGTTCGCATTCCTGAGCAGCCTTCTCCCACTTGCCCACTGCAAATAATTTGGAGAATAGTTTCAATAATCCCTAGCCATCATGACCGATAGGCTGGGAAAAACAGCTCCAAAGCCTAAATATTTGTACAAATGGATGAAAGATGGATGGATGAAGATATGACAGACAGGCACAGATCACTCATTCATTCTAATGGCCCCTAATGTGCACCCGCCTGTACATCTGTCTGTTTGCATATATAAGAAAGTGGGAACAGAATTTTACGATTTTACATACTCTCTAAAGACCATATGCACCTGGATACCTATTGTGTTTATTTAACTAATTAAAAAAAACAACCCACAACTTTCAGTTTAGCACGTTACATTAAGAGTGTGGTCCCTAAAATGCCAAGATACTCCATCTCAAATGCAGTTGTTAAGAGCCACACCCATTACAGATGCATTATATTTAGGGACTACAGATACAGTATGCTATCCAGTGCTTGGTTACTTCCTGCTTCACCACTACCTTGGACTTGGATGGTTATCAGTGGTGATGTAAGGTCCAGATTTTCACCAGAACAGACATAAAGAATCTATCTACCAGAAGTTATCATGCAACTGAAGCTAACATTCCATATTACAAACCTTTAGCTGGCAACCGGTTATGATTTCTTAGCATTTGGGAGTTTGACTAAACGAGGATGATAAATTGCATTCTGAAGCAGTGGACAGGGACAGGAACGAACGAAAACAATTAAAAAAGATATTTGGCCTATATAAGTATTGAACCTGTGACCTTAATATTAATAAGCCTTTAAACCAGAGTTTCTCAGACTTTCTAACCTTGGGACCCCTTGAACATAGCTGAAAATATCTGAAGCCCATGAAACACAAAACAGTAGTGCAGGATGGAGCCAGTCACAAAGTGGTGGAAGAATGAGGTGGATTATCTAATCTGTTTTTGGAAATTACTGAATTCTTTGCCACTGTGACTTCCTCACAGCCAGGATTTCCTGAATTCCATGTTGCACAAGTTAAGTATATTCACTGACTGCAGAGGTATCAAGAAAATATGGAGATTCGGGACTTTATGTGTCCAAATCCTCCTATGGTATGTTCTTGTGTGAAAATGATGCTCCTCTGTACTTTTCTAAATATATATTTAGAGTTTATTCTGTTAATAATCAGATCAATATATTTAGGGTGAATAAGATATGTAGAGAACCCAGTGTAACAGCATAAAGGAGTAGGTTCATATCTACCTTTTAGATTTAAAATATTTATCCTGTCTTGAGGTAGAACAAAATAGGCCAGGCTGCCTGCCACGGTGCTATGCAACCAGAAGATCGGAAATACATTTTAAATAGAAGTGATACTAAGCCTGTTGGCCGTATTCACAGGAAGGCAAAGGTAAACTCCTCTGATTAAATCATGGCAAGAAAACCATATGATTGGGTCACCATAAGCTGGGGTCAACTTGAAGGCACATAACAAGAAACACATACTGCCTCTTATACAATTACAAGGCTGTAGCACATACCTCGCCTTTTCCCTGACCGAACACAACAAACCTGAGACGTTCTACAAACAGAGAACTCAGAAGGCAAATTTAATTCCAAAATAGACTATGGGAGGAAACAGATAACACTGTTAGACTGTTCAAAGTCATATTAAATAGGCAATGTTTTTTGCCTTGTTGCTCCAAAATTGGTACACATTGTCCCCAAACCAGTCTCTTTTACACTACGAAGTTTCATATCAATCTACTGAGCTCTTTTCTGAGACTAAGGCCTTTATTGCACAAAGTTATCATTCTGCAGAGCAATAAGTTGTTCCCAGTCCAGGACTCATGCTATCACACAATATTGTCACTAACCAGCTGCTATCACATTGCCATCCCTTGGAAATCTGCCCTTTTACAATGCTGAAGAAAAAGACAATAATGACTCCCCTTCCCACCACAATCCTGTCAGCTGTGTGAGTGTGGTTTCTCATTAGCGCTTGATAGCAGTTCCTTCTACAGCTGATCCACGAGTGGTTGTGATGTGGACTTTCTCAGGTTGTCTCTCCCTCAGCTACTCCCATGGCATATTACATTTGAAATCTATCACCCCTCTGCATTTATTTTAAATTCCTCCTTTGAGTTAAAATTTCAACTTTTTTTTTACATTTTTTAGCATTAAAGTGCAAAAATGCAATAGCGTACCAATGTGTCATGTGTCATGACACTGCAACACTGTTGCGCTAATATGGCTTTTTTAGAAAAATGACCAATCCAAAAGGATGTGCCAATGATGCTGTAATGTGCCGGGAACACCGGTGGCAATAATGCTACTCATCCGCTTAAGTCAAAAGGGTACAGTAGAGAGCATTCAGAACCCAATACCATCACTGAAATGGCAATGCTGGAATTGTAATGGAAGAATGCACTGTTGAGGTCTGCTGTGGTAAGGGCCTAAACCACAGCCCCTATCCCCTTGAACACTTTCAGATTATGATGATAGAATGTGACTAATTAAACTCACTCTTAACATACAGCCATGACTGTGGGTCTTCAATATAAAGAATTTTAGAAATATACTTCCACTTTGAACACATTTTTGGCTTATTATGCAGGATCTATATTTAACCTGGTAGTATCAACTGCACTGAGTATACTACAATCAAAAGTAAGCAATTTCAGCTCTGCCCTTTCCAAAGTTCACTGTATGGAGTAAATTTCTTCCATTGAAATCAACTGGATTTTAGAGTGCTTAATCCCTATATAAAACGCCTGAATCAATAGATGTAACTATTATCCAACTAAAACGTTGTCCTATTGCAGTTAGTACATGTTGCTAGAAATTTATATGCTTAGAAATACTGTATACTCGCTCCACTCTCTGCAATTCTTGGATCCTAAGAAACAGTTAAAAGACATAGGCCTGAATCCTATCATTAATCCCAAATAGGGTACACTCATTGAATCAGTGGGATTTATCTGTGTTGATTCAGCAGTCAACAGTTGATTCAATGGGTCTGTTCCAGTTAGACAAACCAACAGGATTAAGTCCATAATCAGTTATGTTTGCTAGTGACTGGTCTCACCCAGTAAGTTGTAACCATCCAGCCATACAACCAAAACTGAAATGGGCAAACTGCAGCCCAACTGTTGTCTTTTAAAAAATTGTGTTATGGTTTGCCACTGAAGTTCACTGGCAAACTCCTAAAAGTGCGATAACCAATGGAAAAAGGAACAAAATACTTTGTGGCCAACAGGATGGGGAGCCAGCGGGGTGTAGTGGTTTGACTGCCAGATTACAACCCTGGAGAACAGAGCTCAAATCCCTGCTTGGGCATGGAAACCCATTGGGGGCTTTATCACACAGGCTTTTCTCCTGCTAAACTAGTGCTGATGTTTTTGATGCTATTGAAGCAGGATTTGTCTCTTTGGTTCTGCACCTTTGGAACCATTCTTGGATTACAGCACTGGTATTTGCTGAAAGTTTATCACATACAGCATTTGGAACTGCCTCCTCCAAGACATGCTCCCTGCCCCTTTCTGTAGTTTGGCACATACATACACAAACACAGAGACACACTCCCCCGAAATATAAATAAAAACAGTCTTCTTTTAAAAAGTCTTTTATTGCTGGGGGGGAGGGGCGGGGGGAGCTTCCTGGTCGGGATGGCCAGACTTCTAGCTTCATACTTAACTAATCACTAGCAGATGAAAGTCAGCAGCTACCAGTGATGTAGACTCAAGTCGATTGACTTAGACTCAAGTCAGACTTAAGTCACCTCAGTGACTCGACTCAGACTCAACTCGGCAGCAAAGATACACTAACTCGCCTCGCCTCGCGCCTTGTATATTTTTTGGTGACTGATTTGCTGCCCTTGGTTCAGTAACATAACACCTTCATCCAGAAACTTTATGACTTTGAAAAACGCTTCCACCTCTTTTTGCCTACTGATCCCATGACAATCTGTCTCAAGCCCAAAGTATGGGCACATTTCTCAGAGGGGAACAGCAAATAGGTTAGGCAATGGGCTTAAGGTGAGGTTGAGGTCTGCTCAGCAGCCTGTCCTTGCTGCATATTGGAGGAGCCTTCTAAAACTTTTCCTAAGACCAAAAGACAAGACTTGTCCCCAAAGCATAGGGCAAGTTTCTCAGAGAACAGCAAGTGTGTTAGGCAGTGGGCTTGAGGAGAGAGGATCCTTTCTTCTACAGCTTTTGAAGCTTCAGTAATGGGGAATAAGAAGGATCCTATTCCCCACTTCTGAAAAAGCCTCCAGCTTGGAAATGGGAAATAAGAAGGATCCTATCCCCCGCTTCCAAAGCTGCAGACTCTTTTATGCCCATTGGCACAAAAGCCTCCAACTTCAGGAAGGCAGGGAGAATAAAAAGGATCCTATTCCTCACTTCTGAAGCTGCAGATGGCAAAATCGCATATGTGGAGGGCCAACTCTGCTTAAATTGTTAAAACTGACTTTATTCAACTCTGTCCAGAAGTTCTGGAATATAGGTTGTAGTATAAAGTTGGCTCTCAGACTTGAGACTTGACTTAGAAGTATCTTCAAGGACTTGAGACTTAACTTGAGACTTGAAGGTAGAGACTTGAGACTTGACTTGAGACTTGGAGTAGAAGACTTAAATACATCACTAGCAGCTATTGATCTAGCTGTCTTATCGATGCTGGCTTTCATCTGCCAGCAGTTCGTTAAGTCTGAAGCTAGAAGTAAGTAAAAATTAATAGATTAATAAAATAAATGGTTTTTAAAAGTATAAGATTCTATTCCACTTATATTTCCAGGCATATGTGAGTGTGTGTGTGGGGGAGAGAGAGAGAGAGAGAGAGAGAGAGACAGAGGTGGGGGCAGAGAGCAAAGTTTTGACTTCCCTGAGAAGCTGCAGTTGGGAGAGGGAAATAGCCATGTGGCAATAGATTTTTTTCTATAGGAAAAAAGTTTAAAAGTTTCTCTGTTACTCTGCCAAATGAAATGAAATCAAAGTGAAATTCCCACCCCTTCTCCTTCTTCTCTGATCACTGGAGGTGGACTGATATTTCCTCACCCATGGCATGCCCACTGAATACCCCTTCACCACCCAAAATTGGCGTAAAAGTACAATTGAACTTTCATATAGGAAATCATGCCACAATGGAAGTGGGAAAGGAGGTCATTAAAAGATTTTTTTGTGTTAATAAGAAGAAACACAAATGGTCTCCCATGGGAGAACAACAATGACATCATGTGATAAGTCCCAGCCAAATATGCTATTATCCTGCTGTAATTGCAATTTACCTGTCTCATGTGTTAAAGCCCTGGGTGACCTTGGGCACATCACACTCTTTCAGTCTCAGGGGAAGGCAATGGCAAACCTCTGAACAAATCATGCCAAGAAAACCCCGTGATAGGTTCCCCCTTAGGGCTTCCATATGACAGAAATGACTTGAATGCACACAAGCCAATAGGATAATCAATATCAGAGTCAATTCAGTTCATGTTACTTCAATATTACTAGTGATATCATAGGAAATAAAGTCAATTTAAGCACAAGTAAGGTTCATTTATATATATAGGTAAATTTGATGGCCAAATCCTTGCCTAAGAAGTGAAGTGGTGCATTTCCTGCAAGAGCTGAATATGTCTGTAACTACAAAGGCTGACTTTCTTTTTCCCTCTTCATCCACTGTTATGAGTTGAAAGCTGTTTGGAAAACAACACTGTGTAAGATCTGGAAACCTTAATTTCTGAATGTATAGATTTGGTTAGTGATTACCTGTTTCATTCTTTCATTGTCCTTGGGCAGCTAAACAGCTACATACAAATAAAGTTACTTTCTATAAACTTTAAAATAATGCATGGAGATATTTTATTTGTTAATAATGAATGGGGGATGTTAAAATAATGTTTAATGAGGAATTACTTTTGATTAATTTCAGCTTTTATAATTACTTGAGAGACAGAGAAGGAGAAAAGATGCTAATGTTAATGTATTTTAACTTCAAATATATAGTAAAAAAAAAAAAGTATAACCCTCAAGCACTTGGCCAACCAGAAAATTTGCCCTTGTGGCATTTTTCTACACCAATCTAGTGTAAGGTTTTATCTTTGGGAGTCACTATTTGGGACCCACAACCAGGACTCCATAACTATTAAAATCAAGGGTTATAATTCTTAGTTTCCTTTCAAGGGATCTTAAATCTTAATTACATATCCTCTAACCGGCCCGATTTGGCAGGGTGTTACTGTAGTTTCTAGTCCGAACTTGAGGGATATTAGATATCATTTGATATCAAGAATTTGGCCTTCACTACCCATTCCTCTCCACGTGCTTGCGAGGCCCCCGGGACAAGCACGCACACAGGCAGGGCCGAAAATAGCTGAACTATTCAAAACAAAATCCAGGCAGGCCAGTAATGGCCAGACTGCAGCTTTAGGAGACCTACAGGCAAGTACCTTCTTAAGATCACATTATGTATGCACACAGTTTACAAAAGATCCCCTGCCCCAAGCAGGCAGCTTGACGAGCGGAATATCCAACTCTCAAGCACTCCGCGTTTGCATACCGTCGACACTATTGACAATGCTGTCATAATTCAATCATCTAAAGTACTGACCTTTTGGAGGCTTTTTCTCCAGCCCGAAACCCACTGTTTTCCCCCGGAACGGACTAGCCTACAGCCACATTTTCCCCTATAAGAACCCCTGATTTTGAGTGTCTCATCAGATCGCTCTGACTTTCATCCCACCTTGCTGTCACTCCGTTCGACGAGCCTTCCCCTCAGCTCCCACGTGCTGAGAATCTCCGATACAAGGGACTTTTCTTCTGATAAACCGGGCTTCAGGATCAGGTGTAGTATTTCCCCTGAAAAATCCCTCTTAAACTCCTCTCTCCAACTCCTACCTTTCTTTCATTAAGTCTGTGTGAGTGGTTGCATACATACGTATTGACTGTGTTTCAAAATAAAGGAAAACAATTATTCTTAACTTCTGTTTGATTATTGACTCAGCTTGACCCCGTAGACATTGGGTTCAAGATCTCGCTACGTTGCCCTGCCTCTCGCACTGCTAACTAGTGCTCTAGCTAATTCCCATTCCCCATTATTTGTAGCACATTGAGGTGTCCCTCACGGGACCCCCAGAAATCAGGGTAACAAGGGACAGTCACAATTAATCCTGTCATCTCACTTTTTCAATAGCTTCCAAAATGGCCAAGTTTCTCTCTTCTCCTCCCATTTCCCTTTTTGTCCTCAGTTTACTTCAGTTGCTGCAGTCTGAGTTCAAAGTGCAAAAGTAGTTTGCACTCCACTCAGTAGGAGAAGGAAGAGACAGGAGACAGGAGCCTACTGTCTCTCCCAGTAGGCTCAGGCAAAAGCAAACTGCTGCCACCTCCCCTAGCTTGTATGTTCTTCCTCATTAGTAACTTTCCCCAAGTTGACCACAATCTGATGCTGCTTGATCACATGTGTCCAGGTTTTTATCTGTGAAATTTGGAGGGTATATAACTACCCATTATACAGTCAAACACATCTTCCATTCAAAACACTACTAAGAAAGTGAGATAGGAAAAGTCTGTTCTTGTAGTGCTACAAAAAAGCTGTGGAGTTGTCCTCCCTCCTGCTTGCAGTTGGGCTTCATATTATTTGCAATGGTCTATTGGTACAGAAAATTTTAAAAAGACATATACAAAAATATATATGCCCAAATTCTGTTGTTAGTCCTGATTACAGTCAATCCATTAAATCAGTGGAATTTACCCATGTGTTTTGACTTACCATTCCACAACTGATTGAATGACTCTGCTCTAGTCAGGAGTAACCATCAGCATGGAAGCTGTAATGTTTGCAAGAACATTATATAACATGTAGCATTCCATACAGATCAGCACACACAACAGGGAACAACAGAACTTAGGCAGCTGAAAAATATTAATAGTCTTTCCAGCAAGTCAACCATATCTTCCTTGCTGCAATAACAAAAAAGATATATTGCGTGAAATCCCTCAAAAGAACATCCCTCAGAAGAAATGTCACAATTTTCTGCAGTGATCTTTCTGCTAAGTTTGACAGATAGTGGCACAGAAATCTCCCTCTGGGGGTTCTTTTTCAATAGATAGTATAAAAGGTAATGGAGAAAATCTTAACTTTGCTCTATCTTGTGCCTATGTTATCTGCCAAAAACACAATTCATGTTAATGAATGCCTTGTCACTGGAAATATGAAATCTTTGAAACAACTCAGTCTGGTAAAGGCTTTCCACAAAGAAACCATACCAATACAATTGGACTTGTGGACTAAAAGTCTAACTTGCAGAGGGAGAGGACAATCTTCAGAGAACTCTAGGTGTGGGATGGGTTACATGTGCTCTTATAACCCTGAATTCCTCCCCACCTCACTTAAAAAAAAAAAAAATCCATAGGCACACAAGAGCTTGGAATACTCTTTTGATGAAAGGTCTGGGAATTCCTAAGCCTATATGACTGAGTACATGACTGAGGGATTCTTAAAGCTGTAGTCCAAAACTGTAACTTTTCCATATTCCAGTTAACACAAAGTAAACACGATGGGGAGCATAATGTTTGCTTTGTGCCATGTAATTCCTATCTAAGTTGAATCCCAAGTGAGGCAGAGGGCGATGGCTTCATCTTACTCCATGACATGAGGGGTTCAGATTAGGGTTACCAGATGTCTCAGGTCCTGGCCTGGAGCCTCCACCTTTCATGTATCATCTCCAGGGAGGAGATGAAGATACACATTCTCCAGTTTTGGCAGGCTCAGTGGAAGGCATTTCCACCATGTTTGGAAGCTCCCTGCTCCCTCAAAGGTAAAAATAATTCTAGGGACGTGAGATGCATTTCCACCACATTTTGCAGCACCCCTGGCAAATTTAGTCTTCTTGTTGTTGTGTGCCTTGCAGTTCTTTCCAACTTATGGTGAACCTAAGATGAACCTATTACAGGGTTTTTTGGGTACGAGAATGTGTGTTGTGCCCAAGGTCACTCAGTGGGTTTTCATGGTCGAACAAGGAGTCAAGCTCTGGTCTCCAGGGCCATAGTCCAACACTCAAAGCACTACAGCACACTGGCTCTCTAATTTAGGAATAGGACTTTTTTTGAAACCTGAGGCCCTCCATGGTCTCCTGGGGACTAATGTGGTCCCTTAGCCTTCCAGAGTCCTGATCTAAGTGCTCCATTTCTTGTGGTCGTCTGCTATAAAGCAAGAAGGTATTCTTTCTTAATATTGACATTCTTGGCAATACTTGCAAGTGCTGTAGAAATATTAATCATCTTCCTCTGTTTACAAAAACTACCAGAAACAGCTTTGTTAATGAAGGCTTAGTGAGCTGGTCTAACTTAATTATTTGCCACATTCTATTTTTAATATGTTTACTCTTGTGAATTGCTTTGGGTGATTTCTGTAAGAAAAAGACAAAGCACCTAACTTTTTTTTTTAATGCATTTCCCTTCACATCTCATGATGTTTTATTTTTTATACTTTTTCTGATTTGACTTTTTACTGGATTATTTTTTAATTTCTGTAACCCACCTTGAGTCCCAATGCTAAGGAAAAAAAACAGGAGGAGATGATAGTGATGATGACACTTTATTGTTGTCACGTACTTTTAAGTCATCACTGAGTTATGGTGACTCTACCATAAGTCTTTTTGTCACAATTTGTTCAGAGGAGGGTTGCCCCTGCCCTTTTCTGAGGCTGAGAGAGCATGACTTGCCCAAGGTCACCCAGTGGGTTTCCATGGCTGAGAGGGGATTCAAACCCTGGTCTCCCAATGTTCTACACCAAAAGTCAAACCGCTACACCACTCTGTCTTTCATCATCATCCTCATCATCAATATCTGTCATACACTTGGTAATGTCTTATACTTTTCCAAGTCTGTTTGCCTTCCTCCTCCATCTGTGCCAGAACCGTGTTGCTAGAAGTGCTGAGTCTCTGAGAGTGTCAGATAAAATTATCAGTCTTTGGGCAACTTTACACTTCAAAGGGAAATACCCTCTAAGGGCTCTTAGCTATACGAACAACACTGGAGACCAGCTTTGCTTCCCTGATTTTTAAAGGAACTATCAACGTCTTTGTAACAGCTAGTAACTTCTTCTGCATGTCTCGTAACCAATACACGTCCTACTAATGAAAGCAGCAATACTATCAGGCTTAAAAAATAGAGAAGTGCATGCTCAGGACACATGTAGCCTTGAAGATGCACAGAATAATCAGCACAGTCACTATCTGAAAAGACAACTAAGTAACAGCGCATGAAGGGAAGCCAAGATACATCCTCAAAAGTCTAGAGAAAAAAACCATCACAACAATGTCATTTTGGCAAGGACACAGCCATTTCTAGGCTACACATATAGTCATCTTGACAGTTTAACTAGAATTCTACCCAGTCAACACAAGGGATATCCTTTTGCCTACAAGCTAAACCAGATAAGATGTCGTTTACAAAATTAGCAATTGCCTGAATGGCTTTTACTATGCAATAGTAAGTACAGGGTGTCCGGTCTGAATCAAGAAACAGGGGCTCTCTAGTCCTTTACCAGTGCTAGAATCCCAGCTCTTGCACTGGAAGAAGAGTTGCAAATGGGAGCTATTTTTCCAATGCCAATAACAGGAGCATCCCCTCATCAATACCACACCTGTCAACATTTCACAGATGAAACTGGGACACGTGTGGCCAAGGAACATCAGAGTGTGGTCAAGATGACAAAAGTCATGAGGAAGAACAGAAAGGGTAGGAGATGGTGCAGCAGCTTGCTTTTGCTTAAGACTACTGGGAAAGGCAAGGTTCTGCCCTTCCTCTCCAGCCGCTGAATTAAGTGCAAGCTGCTTTTACACTTTGAACCCAGTTTGCAGCAACTGAAGTAAGCCAAGTACAAAAGGGGTAGTAGAAGGAAGCAGGAGAGACATGAGAGGTAGGAGAGAAATGGGAGGGGGATTTTAAAAGCTGAAGCAGCTGAAACAGTGGGACAAGAGAGGATTAATCAAGACTGTCCCTGCCAAATTGGAACGGTTGGAGGGTATGTAGAGACATATTAGGACTGCAAAGCAACAGGTTAGTACATATTCTCTCTGAGGTTCTGATCTAGATCAGCACTCTTCACACACCCACACAACCTCCTATTTACTGTTCTGGCTAGAGGATTCTGGAAGTCAGCTAAAGGATTCTGGAAGTTATAACACACACAAAAAGGTAACTTTTCCATGCTTTGTGACTTCGTGTTTTCCTCTGAAACTGTCTCTGAAATTAACTCAGTCTTATGGCCAGCACTTGAAAAAAAAGTAGCCATATTTGATTGGCCTCAACTATTTTATGATCTTCATTTTTCAAATGGAGTGATGGCTTTTTTCAAATGGAGTGATTGCTTTATGAATCTTCACACTTCATGCAAAATGTTTAATTGCCAAATACCAAGGAAAGTACAGCAAAAAGAGGCTTTCTTTGCCACATCTATTGACAACCACTTAATCATATGACAAAATTTGTCCATTATATATTGTATCTCCAAATCTACTGATGTTTCCAGACTCTCATATATCAAAGGTTTCAAAGTTTTCTGCCAGGTGTAAGTCCTCTTCATGCAGAAGGAAAAGAAAAGGACTGAACAGTTTGTGCCTCATCCAACTTCAAAAATGAAATGGTTCAAAATCACTGTGATTAGTTATGCTTGCTGCAGACCCACTGAAATCAATGTAGCATCACTTACTTATGACTAACGGAACTCCCACTGGTTTCAATATTCCACTGTGATACAGTGGTTAGAATGTTAGATTCAGACTCACTGGGCAACCTTAGAACTTGCAGTCAATATTTCTCAACCTAATCATAGAATACTAAAATCACAGAATTGAAAGGAACCTCAAGAGCCATCCAGTCAAACCCCTGCCATGCACGAACACACAACTAAAAAACCCCTGAAAGATGGCCATGACCCAACTCCTGTTTAACAGCCTTCAACGAAGGACAGTCCAGGCCAGGGTGCAGGTCTGCACACACTAATCCACCTGTGAGAAGGCCCCTCAAAACACAATGGGAATCCTCTACACATGCTGTACATGCACAGGACTGGGAATTAAGACATCAGGCTTCCTCATCAGTGACACACCTCCCCAAGTCTGCAAGCTGGGGAAGGCAATGTGGAGAGCGGGGATACAAAGTCTATCTTGTAGTGTTGTTGTGAGAATAAAAACGGGAAGGAAAATTATTCATGTTGCCTTTTGCTCTTGAGAGGAAAGCCAGGATATCAATGGCATATGCTTCTTCTATGGCTGCTTCAGACCCAGGAGCCATACACATGGATCATTTCAAACACAATCTGATGTGTGTCTACTTGGAAGTAAGTTCCCCTGTGCCTTAGGCAGCAATCCTATACAATTTCTCTCCACAGATGACAAATTATGCTTGGTTTTACATCTGCTTCTTCCACAGCTGCTCTTTGCTCCGTGGGAGTCCATTTTCACATTGCACAATGATAGTACTGTGATTCCTTTTTAACTACCATGGCAACATCTTGTGGAACCCTGGGGAGCGTAGTTTGCTCAGAGGCACCAGAGGAGCTCTCTGGCTGAGAATTCTAAGTGCCCCTCCCTCAACTTCAAATCCCAGGATTCCATGGGATGAAACTAAGGCAGTCAAAGTAGAATCATAGTCCTTATACCTGTGTAGTTGAAAGGCCCCTCTGATGAAGATGCAGTGATTTGGAATCCTGGAATTGGCAGCTTATGAAGGGGCATTTAGAATCCACAGCCACAGAGCTTCTCTACTACTGGTGACCAAACTACAAGCCCCAGGATGCAGCCACGACAGTTAAAGTGGACGCATACTGTTATAATTGTATGGCATGAATTGTGTAGTGCAAATTCAGTTATCAGTAGCCAGCATGGTTTGTCAAGAACAAAGCCTACCAAACTAATCTTCTATCTTTTGTTGATCAGTGGATTGTGGGAAACCTGTGGATATCATTCATTTGGATTTCAGAAAGCATTTGGCAAGGTTCCCCATAATATTTTGACTGGCAAACTGATTAAATGTGAAATAGATGGGAACGTGGTCAGATCGAGCCATAACGGGTTGGAAAAGTGTGGTCAAAGAGTTGTCATCAATGGCTGCTCTTCAACCTAGAAGGTCTCAAGTGGAGTGCCTCCATGTTCTATCCCAGGGCCATTACTCCTCAATATTTTTATCAGTTATTTAGATGATTGCATGGGAAGAATTCTTATCAAGTTTGCAGATGACACAAAACTGGGAGGGGAAACTAATACATGGGAAGATAGAATTCAGAAGAACTCAGACAAACTAGAAAACTGGGCAAAAAGTAATAAAATGAAATTCAATAGAGACAAATGAAAAAAAAATCTACATTTAGGCCACAGAAACCAAATGCACAGGTACAGGATGGGGGATACATGGATCAGGAGTACTACATGCAACTGCTATTTTAGCCTGCATCATTTCCAAGTCAAGGGAAGTAATAGTCCCATTATATTCTCTGCTGGTCAGGGCTCATCTGAAGTACTATGTTCAGTTCTGACTGCCTCATTTTAAAAACTATATAGACAAATTAGAGCAGGTTCAGAGAAGGGCAACAAGGATGTTAAGTCATATGGAAAACAAAATATATGATGAAAGGTTGAAGGAGTTGGACATGTTCAGCTTGATGGAGAAAAGACTGAGGGGTGCCATGACTGTATCCTTTCAATATCTCAAAGAAGAGGGGGCAAGCCTGTTCTTTGCTGCCCCAGAGCATAGGACCAGTTCTAGTGGTTTGATGTTACAGAAGAATAAGATTTTGATTGAACATTAGAAGGAACTTCTTGACAGTAAGAGTGATTTGGCAATGTAATCAATTTCCTAGCAAGGTGGTAGGGTCTCCTTCTTTGAACGTCTTCAAAAAGAGGCTGGACAGCTACCTGCTAGTGATGCTTTAGCTGGTGATCCTGCATTGAGCAGAGGGCTGGACTCTATGGCTCATGAGGACATTTCCAACTCTATGATTCTGTGGTCCCAGGTGCCGGACCCTATTTCCAACACAGGTTTTGGCACTGGAAGAGTTCCTATACAACCCATATCAGCTGTGGGAGGACAATCATAAAACCAAGAGTGGATTTGCCCTGCACCAGATCAATGGATCCATCAGTCACCAGGGGCAGACCTCACTGAATTCAGTGGGGCTTACCTCTCTTAGTAAGTATATATAAAAGATTACTATTTCTTGCTACAGTTTAAATATACCAGCACCACAAATCTAGGCATGACAGCTCAGATGCTGCAAACCCTACTTAATTTTGCAGAACTGACCCATACACACATAGGTGACGAGATACAGGATTGTAATCTTAACAGAAATAAGTCCAGCTAAACACCAGGAATTCTAAGTAAATGTGAAGACGATTACTCTCTGTATTTACATTTTCACAAACCTTATCCCCACAGACTCAAGATACACAATGCTGTTTTCCCAACAGAATGTATACTGTAGTTCAATTTCCTCAGATCTGTTTACCCCCAACCAAATTGTTTTCCTCCATTTATACTCTGTTTCCCCAACAATCTTTGGCTGCAATTCTGCACATACTTATACTAATGAAATCCCTACTGAAGGATGAAGAAAACTGGAGCGGGTGCAGGAACTGGACAGCACTGTGGGCCAGAACCTTAATTTCAATGATTTGTGGGAAACCTTTGCACACTTTTTGAATGGGAGAATTTAGCAGAAAATCAAACTGATGTCTGAGCCAAGGTTGCTCTGCCTCCTACAGAGGCAGCTGCCTGATCATTTAAATGAAGCTGCCAAAAAAACGCAATTACTAGACATAAAGTGAGATTCACTGGCAATTATTGTAAATGAATTTTATCTTCTACAGAAACCAAGTGCATGCTTCTGCATACAAATGGAAGTTTTACAAATGCAAGTATCTGCTTTAGTCTCAGATTCCTCCCTCCCACTGTGTACGCCTTCTCTGAAAACACAATGAAATTGAGATGGAGTAGTTATGGGTGGCCATTTTAAAAATATATTGCAGTGAGAATGTGCATTAGAATGAAAACTTCGTATAGCTTCAGCCCCCAAAAGCAGATAAAGCAGACAAGCACGCACACAGGCACAGCCGAAAATAGCTGAACTATTCAAAACAAAATCCAAGCAGGCCAGTAATGGCCAGACTGCAGCTTTAGGAGACCTCCAGGCAAGTACCTTCTTAAGATCACATTATGTATGCACGCAGTTTACAAAAGATCCCCTGCCCCAAGCAGGCAGCTTGACGAGTGGAATATCCAACTCTCAAGCACTCCGCGTTTGCATACTGTCTACGTTATTGACAATGCTGTCATAATTCAATCATCTAAAGTACTGACCTTTCGGAGGCTTTGTCTCCAGCCCAAAATCCTTTATTTTCCCCGGGAATGGACTAGCCTACAGGCACATTTTCCCCTATAAGAACCCCTGAGTTTGAGCGTCTCATTGGATTGCTCGTGACTTGCCTCCCGACTTGCTGCCTCTCCATTTGACGAGCCTCCCCTCAGCCTCCACGTGCTGAGAACCTACGCTCCCCAGCTTCTTTCCTTTTACCGGGCTACAGGACCAAGTGTAGTATTTCCCCACAAACTCCTTCTGAAAATCCCCTATCCATTTTCCTCTCTTTATTTCTTTAGGACTGTGTGCGTGACTGCGCAATTGTGCAGTATTTCTTAATTCTCTAACTGAGTGAGTGCATACGTTTGCTGTGATTTATAAATAAAGAAACACAATTATTCTTAACTTCTGTCTGATTATTGACTCGGCCTGACCCTGTAGACATTGGGTTCAAGATCTCGCTACGTTGCCCTGCCTCTCGCATTGCTAACTAGTGCTCTAGCTAATTCCCATTCCCCATTATTTGTAGCACATTGAGGTATCCCTCACGGGACCCCCAGAAATCAGGGTAACACTATCTACTTGTATCTTTCTACTTAGCCCGGCCCAATTTAAACTTTAAACAGGATTGAATCAGTGGATGTAAGAGACTAGGGAGCTAAACTGCTGTCCTAGACTTATCTGCCATGTTGATATTCTCTCTCTCCTTCCCAGCTCAGTCCTTAATAGGTTGCTCTATAGATTATCCCTTTGTGTCTCTGTTATTCCAAAGAGGACAGCTCTCTCTCACAAGACCTGAAGTGAAAATGTGTCTCAGCAGATTGAGAAAAGGGTCAACCCACTCTGAGGTTTGGTGGGGTTTTTTTTGTTTTTTGTTTTTGTTTTTGCATTTCAGGACTTTCTTTGCAAAATGTATTTTCTACACAAAATGTTTTTATCCCAGCCGCCCCCCATGTAACTTCTTGCAGAAACCAACTGTTCACAGAAAAGTTCAAAATGGAAGAAATCATTAAAAATTAACAAAATCTCTTGTATATTCACCCATCCAGCACAACAAAACTTTTGAAATTGCAGTGTGACCTCCATATATGCAGGGGTTCCTTTCCATGAACCCTCATGTAAAACAAAAAACGTGAGTGTTGCATCCTATTATAGTCAATAGATGTGACACGTGTGTGCCCACGGCAACATGGGTGTGCGCCCGCTGCATCCATTGATTGTAATGGGAAGCAATGCTTTGCACAACCTTCCATTCATGCATACAGATGTCACAGTAAGGGAGTATCCACTTTATTCATTCTTGCACACAAATAAACAAAGAAAGAAAAAGTCTGCATTCCTATTCTGTACAAGCAGGCAGCAGTAGTGGATCATATGTCCAACTGAGGCACTACTTTTTATTTCTGCTTCTAATAGTCAGGAGCAAACAAGCTCAGAGTAAGCAGAGCAGCTTAAAGTACTTCTGCTCTCCTTTTCCCAGCAAGTAAAGGCTTTTTAATTTAAATAGGTATTTGATGGTTGATTATTGCAAGGATTCTTTTTATGGTGTGTGAATGTGTGTATGCTTCATTATCTTTAATGTTATAGGTTGTTGGGGTTGGTTTTTTTTTTTTTAAGATTTGACACTATTTAAAATTAAACATATTCTAATATCTTGTTTAAGTGTGTTTTAATGTTCTTATCATCAGGTTTTTAGTTTTATCTTTCTTTTTTTTTAGGTTGTTTGAGAGACATCTTGCTTCAACACAGAAAGAAAGGTAGGATAGAAATTACCTACATAAAGAAAAAGAAATTTCCAGCCATCCCTTACAGTTGAGAGTTTGTTGCAGTGTTTTTAGTGTATATTACATCAGACACTGACTGCAGTGACTTCTGGCACTTGTTAGCTGGAAGTTAGTTAATGTGAAAATAAATTAATAATTAAATGTTTTTGTTTATTCTGAAGTCTGCAAAACATGGGATTGTTATACGATGATCAACTGTATCTATTCAAACCTAAAGGCACACAGTTTCATGTTTACACCCCTGTAAGGAAAAGAAAGCAAAGAAACCTACTTAGAAGTGATCATAGCTAATATGCTTCTCTGTACCATTGATTTTCCTTTTTAAATAGTTATTTACTTGGTTTTTAAAATGACACTCCCACATTAACAATCACACTCCCACATTAAGAATACATAACGCTTATTAATCAGCTTGGAAGGGATGGTAAATTATTTAAGACCCCATTCAAGCTATGTCATGGTTCTTGCTACTAGAAAAAAACAAACAAACACTGACAAATTAGGCTTTGCTCTGATTTCAAGTGAATTTGATCTGTGTGTGCGCACGCATATGCCCATGCGCAAATAGCCCTAAAGATATTATGGAGTTTTTGTTTGTTCAACTTAGATATGTTTTTAAGTTCTTTTTCAATTGCTTAGCAAACTTTAGTAAAACCTGCAGGCATACTCTTTAAACTCTTTTAGACATGTGAGTGGGGCCTTTTACTCAAAGGCAAACTTTACTGTTCAGGAGGGTTAAAAGAGAATTAACCTCCCCTACACACCCTATATGGCCAATCCACATGGAGAAATCCACTCAGGTAATCTGCATAATTTCAGGCTAATAGGTGCAGAGAGGTTATGCAAGAGGAATCTTTAAAGTTTTGGTTGGATAGAGGAATCTCCTTCATTCCTCCTAGTTTTATAATTATTTTGTATTGATGTATTATACTGTATAGCTGCATTTTGACCATCCTACTGGAAAGGAAACAATTTCATGAAGTCCCATGTTATAAAAGCCACCCACGGACAGTTTGCTTTTGATTGGTATAAGCATAACATCACAAGAGTACAAAGACCTTCAGGAATCAGAAATTCCTACAAAATCAAATTAATGTTGGGATATACAGTCAGGTAGGGATGAAAATTTGATAATCCGCATAGTGTTTCATGACCTACTAGAGAACCAGGAAACAAGACATTGTTTGGAAATGGGGGTAATCTATGGTATTAGCTCCACAGCTTGCTGTTGCCTTGACCATTGCCACACTGCACTGTTATAGTGCTATTATTCCACTTTCAACATTTTATGGAATCTTAGGGTTTGCAGTTTAAGGAGGGGCATTTAGAATTCTTAGCCAGAGAGCTCTTTGGCTTCAATAAACTACAAAGCCTAGAATTCCACAGGATGTTGAAAGTAGAATAAATAACACTATAACAGTGTAGTGCGGAAAGGCCCCTTGTTAAGAAAAAGAACTACTATGTCAACTAATGTGTGGTGGATGGGAAAAGTGCGAGAATTTAGGAAAAAAACAGAAAAACAAATCGCACAGAAACTTGATAAAAACAGGTTTTTTCAACAATTTGGGTACCATTTATAACCTTCACAGAATCTTCACCTTCAATTGCGAAAAAAGTATGTATACAATAAAAAAGATAGTACATGAAATGGTCAGTATTTGCATTGACAGGTTTTGTTTTCTTCTGTTATTTAAGTGGAGAAAGCTTTTATAGTTGTAGGTGGTAATAATTAAGTGAAAAGAACTATTACAGCAATTTAGTTACTAAGGAAATACACACCCAGAGTAATGAACGTGGCAGATGAGTAATGATAGACCAGGATATTCAAGTGAGGCGTGTCCATAGGAAATATTATCAACAGCTTCAATAATATTTGCTGAGGAAACATTTTTAATTAATTTCAGTTAAATTTTCATATATTTCACGCGTATGCCGCTAATTTTTAGGATATTTTTAACTTTTCAAAAGCATTAGAAGTCCCCCCCCCAAAAAAATACAGCCCTCAAGCACTTTTCTGTGCATACCCTCTATTTTAACAGGGATAATAGTCCTGATTAATCCTCTGCCGTCGCTCTTTCTCAGTTGCTTTTAAAATGTCCCACTTTGAGGATAGGTTGTTAAAAATTTTTGATGTGATGGAGGTAGAAAAGTTAACAATATTAGTGGAAGAAAAATCACTGCAAAAATTCAAAGATGAATGGAAACCTATAATGGATTATTGTAAAGAATGTTGGAGGTGATACAGCAATCATAAATCTGAGATAAATCTTCATTTTCTATTGTTTTACAGAAGAGTGTACAGAATGAATGAAGATGGTGGAATACAAGAATGTGAACTCATGTTAAAAAGAAGAAAAGAAGAGGATAGGAAAAGTGATTACATCCAAATTCGAAAACATGAATATGGAAGGAGGGAAGGGGAGAGATTTAGCATGTTTTAAGTTTACAGTCTTGTATTATAGTATGGTAGACAGAAAAAAAATTGTGAGTAAGACGCGAAGTGTTAATGGCAATGTTGTTTCTTGGAATCAGTAATAAACAAACAAACAAATTGCTCCAGTTTCTCCTCCTCCCATTTTCTCCCTTTGTCTTCCACTGACTTCAGTTGCTGCAGATGGAGTTCAAAGTGCAAAAGTAGTTTGCTCTCCGTTAACTCAGCCGAGGGGTGGAAGAGAGGAATCACTGGATTTTGCCTTCATGGGGTCACCATAAGACATGACTTGAAGGCAAATACACATGGCATACAGTCAAGTAAAGATAAACTGCTGCAGACTCTCCTAGCTTCCTTATTAATACTGTTTGCTATCTTGACCACACTCTGAAGTAGTTCAGCCACACAGATCCTACATCTGTGAAAGGTTGAGAGTAGGTAAGTGGCCCCTGCCCTGTGACAGTCCCCCAACTGCATGTGAAGATTTGTGTAATGGCCAAGAAAGAAAATTCTTAATTTGAAGCATAATTTGTTCATATGAGAGCTTTATATGTGTGCTTGTTCAGAGAAAAAACAAAGAACAACTAACAGAACAACCCACACAGCTTTTCCTTTGAAGATGTACTATTTGCAATCATTAGAGAATAACATGACTTCGAAGTTTGAAAACTCTGTCAAATAGCACCAAGCATCTTCTTGCAGCAGCCAAATGCTGTCTCTGTTTCTAAAAATGACGAAAGGAGAAAAGTCCTAATGGCTATTCTGGCACGAACTGAAATTCGGGTAGGCTCCAAAATGACTCCCGCAGAACTGAAGATCAGCAGAAAATGCAGTCGTACCAGCAGTTTCAGCATCAGCCAAACACCCATATATGATTAGAAAGGATGGTATCAACCTCTGCGTCCATCCTGAACAACAAAGCTCATTATCCATCTGGCAAAGCAGGATCAGTTGTATGCTCGTGCACTCACACATATCCCTCCCCAGCAAATGTCTATTACTGTGGCTGTTTCTGTTCCCCAATGTGTAGATGGTGGTGTTGAGGCTAGCTGAGCCATGATGCTGGGCACAAGACCAAAAAACTCAGCCCTGCCATCCCTCCCATATGCTTGTACAATAATACAAGTTGACTGATTTGAGAAGCCAAAAAGAAAAAGAAAAGAGGTTGCTTGGTTTATTATATTATTATTTTTCTATGAAGTGATTTTGTGCAGGCAATCACGTCACCTCACCCCAAATTAACTTTTCTGTTTACTAAATCTGAGAATGAGAGCCAGTGCAGTGTAATGGTTCAACCAGTGGACTGTGACTCCAGGGTTTTAATCTGTGCTCAGCCATGTAAATCTCCTGGGTGACCTTGGGCAAGTCACACTCTCTCAGCCTCACGGGAAGGCAAAGGCAAACCCCCTCTAAACAAATTTTGTCCAGAGAACCCAATAATAGGGTCGCCAGAAGTTAGAAATGACTCCAAGGCACACTAAACAACAAATCTGAGAATATACTCGATTAAAAATTGTTGTTGTTGCTGTGTGCCTTTAAGTCATTTCCAATTTGTGGAGATCCTAAGGCCTATCACAGAGTTTTCTGGGGCTGAGATTGTGTGATGCACCCAAGCTCACCCAGTAGGTTTCCATGGCCAAGAAGAGGATTAAACCCTGGTCTCCAGGGTTGTAATCCAACTATCAAACCACTATACCATGCCGGCTCAATAAAAATAATTGCCATGCCTTGAATAATGTTAGAAAGATGGAGTTCTCCAGATTGTGGAGATAAATAAGCCCTGCAAGTCTCTTCTCACAGCATCATTTTTCTCTACAGAAATTAAAGGGACAAGTCTCAAACTCGTGGAGGCTGGGACAGGTCACTGCCCATGGTACCTTCAACAAAATCAACCACTTACAGAAAGCTGGAAGAAAACTTGATGAGTTTACTCACTGATATCATGGCTCACCTCGACAACTGTAGAACCATATCAGTAAATCTGATTGAGGCCTGTCATATCCCTTCTATATCAGGTGAAAGAAAGCTAATGAACAATATATTGAAGGCTCTGTGATCTCGTCTAAAATGTGTGAAAAGTATTAAGATCTCGCTAGAGTATTGCTGGGTAACTGCATGTGAGCCAGGAGCCAATTTCTCTTCCACCATCGGTCCCCCCAACAGTAACCCCAAAATACATCCACGTTCCTTTTCATTCTTTCTCAAAATGGTATCTGGAAGTTGCATTGCATTACTTTCTGTCACCATGTTGAGAGGGATCACAGAAGAACATATACACATATTGTACTTGTGAGAGGTTTCTCTCCCGACCATGGGGGTCAGTTTGGGCAGAGGACATAGTATTTGTGTATGTCTTCACGCTTGTGTGGGAGGGGCTTTCTGCATATTTTAAGAGAAAAAAAGTGCCTGACAATCACAACAATTTTTTTTTAAATGGGGATTTGGCTTTGGGGAACCAGTGGGAAGCTCTGCGCACACAACAGTGGACTTGCAGTAGAACTAAATATTGTATACGGTGCTCAACTTGTGGAATCACAAATTGTATAGGGCAGGCCATGATCTAAGCTGATAGGGACTGAGAAAATTGTCACTTTTAAAAAACAACAGACATAAAACAATGAAATTCCCTCTCCACATATTTGATCATTACTAACCTCCAGAGAGGTAGTTCTACCCAGAGGTGCAAGTGCCTTTTTAAAGGACAGTAAGCTGATGCTGTGGACCTAAATATCCTAAAGGCACCATGTTCCATGTGACCTTGTGTGATAATGGGGCTTCCCATTATCTAGACTTGGCTGAAGGGGGATGCTTCCCTCAGTATGACACCTTGGAAGCTAAGTACACTGAGCTCTGGTTAGTATTTGGAAGGGAGACTGCCAATGAATACCAGGTGCTGTAAGTTTCAGAGGAAAGAACTGCCAAAACTACCTCTGAGTACTCCTTGCATAAGAAAAGTTTATGAAATTAATGAGGTTTCCATAAGTCAGCAGGTGACTTGAAAGTACACACATGCAAACAACTTCCAAAGAAGTTTCTAACAACAGGCATATACACTCTTTTGGTAGCAAACACTCTATACCTCTATCTGCACTCTGTATTCCCATTTAATTTCTGCCTTTACAGAATCCCTCAGTATTTGCTTTAAAACATTTAGACCCCTTCCCACTAATTATATCCAGGGTGGTTAAGAAAAATAAGACTTTTTTTAAAAAAAGCATGGCGGAAGAAACCCCTCACAAGTACAAAACTTAAAGGATTAAACCAAGGGTGGGAAACATGCCTTCCAGATGATGTTGGACTGCAGCTTCCAGCCTTCCTCATTGGCTGGGGCTGATAGGACCTGCAGTCCAGCAACACTTGCAGTTCCGCACGATTAAATTATCAGGTAAAATGTGAGGATTAAAAAAACAACAGAATAGCAGCCTCAGAGACTGCTACTCAGAAACTATTCTTCCTTTACAGCTCATTTTAACTGTAAAACTTCTTTAGTGTTCCAGTAACCACTTTACAAAACAACTCCTCTGACCAGAAGCATCCCACATTCTCCCCACAGCATCCAGGGGAGCAGAGCAGCATTCCCAATCTAGAGCCTGCATCACAATTTCCCCGCAGAAGTGCTTGACATGCACCAGACATTCCAGTAATGCAGCAATCCTGTACGGCTTTCAGTGCTCAGTACACTAGCAGAGATTAAGCCAGGTGCCAATATTTCTTAAGGAAACACAAAAATGTTATGACAGCTATCCAATCAGCATACATAGCTATACAGCTGGCAACATAACATTACACTTACTAGCATTTTGTGGGGAGGAAAGAGGGAAAAGACTAGGGCCATTTCTGCACTAGACTGTTTAGACTGTTATCCTGGAACCCCAGCATTCCATAGGATGTTGAAAGTGGAATAACAGCACTATAACAGCCTAGTGCCAAAATGGCCTAAGAAAAACATCAGAATGGAATTATGCCAGCTACTGATTTTGCTCTTGCTGATAATTTGAAGAAGTTAGTTTATTTAAGAGTGCTTGCTTGCCTGCTCCCTAACAAAAAGAATACCCAATTGCAAATGCTGAAGGAGAGCATACTCTAGCCCAGAAGCCACTGGCCCTTAGGCACTTCTGAAGGGCCTTGAGTACTGTCTGATGCACCCTGGACACTTCTGATGCACCTGGCACACTCCTGTTGCATTCCAGTATTGCTAGCCATTGTCCAGAGGTGCATTGGGAGTGTCTCCATGTACACTGGTGGCCACTTCACATCAGGGATGTGGCACACCGTTCACTCCATGGGCTACAGTTATACAATGGATGGTCATAAATGATAACATCATGGTAGCCCCTAGGCAAATACGAACACTGTCCAACTACTCAGTTCTATTTCCAACCTTTGCAAGTTCACTTGCAAAGATATAAGTCCCATGCTCAATTCCAGCCATAACTTTCTATAGTTCTGATCATGGGTGATTTTTATTCAGCACATTCCTCTGGATGTAATTGGTCTGAGCATCTACTCTCAACCAGTTCTAAGCCTTACAACTATTTGCCACCAACAGTTTCCTCTGAAGCTGTAAGACGCAGGAAGCAGCCTTATATGGTACCAAACCATATCATTCAGCATGGCCAACACTGACTAGTAGTGGTGATCCAGGTTTCAGGCAGTGTTCCTTCCCTGCCCTGCACAGAAGTACCAGGGACTGAATGCAGGTTCTTTTGCAGGCAGTCCATGTATTCTACCATAAGCTGCAGCCCTTCCCTGGTATACTGCAAAGACCTCTACCAGTCTCATCCTCACCTGTCCTGCCAGACAGTGAATGCAAGAAGCCCCAAATAACACTGTCATTTCAGGACAGTACTTGGAAACTTACTTTGAAGAAGAATGAACATAATGACAAGCCAAAGCCATCTATAAATGAGCAGTGGCAGGACGATGTTCTGAGTCCCACAGTAAAAGCAGAATGACGCTGAGAATGCAACATAGGCACTTTTTTGCTTATTTTTCATAATTTATTAATGCCAAGAATTCAGCTGTTCTTGCTTATTATTTTTTTAATTTGAAGGACAGAGTACATGTAGCTCTAGTTAAGATGTGATTTGCCACCTCACTTATCAATGACAAGGCTCTCTAACTTCACCATCCCCCAGAATCAAGCTTGTCTTCTTGAATTCCAATTGCAAGGGAAATTTGATTCTCTTCCTACTCTAACTTTACCAAGATTATCATGCTTTAAAAGAAATCTAGCAGAGCAGAAACAATTTTAGGTAAGCCATCAGTTCCTGCCAAAATTTGCCCATTCTGAGTATTTTTCTTAATGTATTATGATCCCAAATGAGCTCTGCTGAAGATGTGATTTAGCAAGAGCTCTAATGATAAATAACATTTACTTGCGCATACAAACTCCCATAGCAATTGCTTATCACTGGTTAAAAATGATAAAAAGGCTCTTTCCTGGATGCCATCCAGCCTTATATCATCCCCCAGTCTTTCAGATTCATCCTCTCATATTCCAGTCTTTTAAACCCAAAGGGAATTACATCTCCAATGCCAGCCTTAATTCATAACTCTGGGAGTGAAAAATCCCAACATATTAAGTCTTTAACTGATCTCTCTTTTTAATTGATACGTTCAAAAAAAAATTCACATTAAATTTAAGCAAGTTCATTTCAAGTAAATTTGGACAAATAAAATCCAGTACATATATTGAGAACTTGTTTAAAATCGGAGATGTACGGTTTCCTGAAACTCTGAGTTTTTCCTTTATTTTTCCTGGCCTTTATATCTCTAGTTCAAATACATGTTTAGCCATGGAACTCAGGGGGTGTCCTTTGGACAGTTATTCTCTTCAGTGTGTTTTTCACTACACAATTACAGCACTTTGACACTACATTAACTACCATGGCTGCATCCTATGGAATCTTATACTTCGTGGTTTTCTGCCAGAAAACTCTAGTGTCTCACCAAACTATAAATCCCAGGCTTCTAGAGGATGAACCCATGGCAGTTAAAGTAGAATCATAGTCCTGTAACTGTGTAGTGGGAAAGGACCCTTAGCCTATCCTACCTCACAGGGATGCTGGGAAGAGAAAATGGGTAGATGGAGTTCAAATTGTGCCACTCTGAAATACTCTGGGTCAGCAATGACGATGCTGCTGTAAAAGATGCTTTGCTTCATGGCTTGCTTCATGACTAGTTCTAGCCTGTTTATGTCTTCTCAGATGTAAGGGCCACAGAATTCAACAGGGCTCACTTTCAAGTAAGTAGCTACAGGGTTGCAGCCTCAGGCCTTCCTCCAAGTTAGTACCAATGGCCATCACGACTGTGCGTACGTTCATCTGAAGCATGGCAGGATGGGCAAGACTACTATGCATGCTGGCCTCCAGTGCAAAATCCATTAAATCAGTGTGGCTTATCTCTAAGCTGACATACATAGGATGACTTTTTATCACCAAGGTCATTTCTGCATTACACTGTTATAGTGCTATTATTCTACTTTCAACATCCTGTGCAATTCTGGGGTCTGTAGTTTTGGAAGGGGCATTTAGGATTCTCAGCCAGAGAGCTCTTTGGCCTCAGTAAACTACAAACCCCAGAATTCCACAGGAGGTTGAAAGTGGAATAATAGCACTGTAACAGTGTAGTGCAGAAATGGCCCTAGGAATGAAACAAGCTTATTTCTTTTTAGGATTGGGAGTACTCTGAATGTTCTGTCCAGATACTTTCCTATCCTATTCTTCTGCAGACATAAGCAGAATTGCTTATATACTTAAAGAATTTTAGAAAAGGAGACAACAATATAGGAAACTGCTGGCTCTTCTCTGCATTTTAACTGAATAATTTGAAAAAAAATTGAGTTTTTGTTCCAGGCACTTTAGTATCAGGCACAAGAATATTTTGGAGCTGCATTAGAGTGTAGTCTGTCATACACTTTGCAAAGTTTGTGGTCGCAGGGGTGGGGGGGCTTTAAAAATATCAGAAAAAAAATTGCGCTGAGTATACTGAAAAGATGTAACGGGTATATAAGAGCTACCAATTAATCCAAAAGCATTAAGAGGACTTTCTCCAGGCTTTGAACAAATCTTTGTCACTTTCAAACTTCCTGCAGAAAAAATAGAAGATGTACAGAAGGTTAATATGAGTCACCACCCACCGTCTACTTCCTGCACTCATAGAAGCCAAAGTTGTTATAATGAAACCTCTGAAAAAAATACTGGAAAAGACTCCATATTCTCAGGCTTACATCCTGCGCGAGGAAGGGACTGGTGTTGGTTATCAAAAGTCCCTCTACCCAGGAAGAAGCGTTTTTTGCTTTTAAGTCACTTGTACTTTACAGCTTCCATGAGTCTCTTTATGGAAACCAGCTTTGCCAGTTCTCATAAAATTGACACAAGCTTCACTCCCTTTGATTTTAGTCAAGAGAATGCTTATAATATATATATATAATATAAATATAAAGCAGCAATAAAATTGCACACCACATCTCACCCTGACACCTAGGACACAGAATATCACAGAACCATATTGCTGGCAGGGGACTCAGGAGTCCTCCAGTCCAATTCCCTACCAAGGTAGGAAATAATATTCACCTGTTTAAATGTTACCGTTTGTTATTCACTTCATTTTGCCTTGTGGGGTTTTCCGTCAAGATCAAAATCTACTTTTAGCTACTGTCTTCTTTGCTTATGAAACACCACCAGAAAAGGAATCCTTCACAAAATACTAATTTTATAACCACTTTTAAAATAAAAGTTGCAGATCTCTGAATGAATGAACATGGCTGCAGGGTAAGAAAAAAAGAGGGGGATTCTTTCATTGATGTTTCTTGAACATCTCTCCCTTACACATCTATTCACCTGGTATGTATAAGTATCATGGGTAGGAAATTTCAGCAGCTCCAGGAGGGGGCAATTTTTGCCCTCAGGGATGCTACTGTGGGTCATACCCTACCAAAAAGGGCATCTTTTTTTCCATTTTTCAAAATTAGAAAAACTGGAGGTTTGCTTCTGGTTCTGAACCAGAGAGAGGGAAGGAAGGAAACTCCAACACAGTCTGTGCCCTTCTTTAAAGGAAAATCACTGTCTTAGAAGCTTCTAGGAAAGAGGCAATTTTTGGAACCGATTTTTGTGTGTGCCGGGTGGAGGGATTTAGGTAGATTAGGGACCACAGATATGTAGGTGCTGTGTGTTGCCCATCCCTGACATACACATAGTTATTGTTGCGTGCCTTCAAGTCATTTCTGATTTATGGCAACCCTAATGTGAACTTATAACAGGGTTTCCTGGGACGGAGAGTGTGTGATTCACCCAATGGGTTTCCACGACTAAGCAGCAAATTGAAGCCTGGTCTCTAGGGTGATAGTTCAATACTCAAACCAGTACACCACACTGGCTCTCCTAGGATACATATACACAGACATACACACCAAAGTGGTATACATGCACCACCAGATGGCACACCTTGGATGAAACGGTGTTTCTAAAAGCATGCGAATATTCACACACACACACACACATATATCTGTTAAAACAACTAGCCACAGCTTTCAGAACAGTGTCCTCTATTGGCCCTAATATCTTATTTTCCACATTAACAGCAACCTGTAGGATTCTTGGAGATGAACAAATGGAGGAGAAGGCTGAATGGATAGTGGAAAGTAGGGAAAATGCCCTTTTACTACCAAGTAAAAGGAGCAACTATTTCCAAAGAAGTAAGGGATTTAAGTGGCTCTTGGGCTCTACCTCACACTAGCTGACAAGAATGCCTGCCACCTCCCTGTGTGTCTGGGAAGTGAAAAGTCCTGAGGTGTTTGTATGTGCCTTCAAATCACCTGTCGATTTTTGTGACTCCAGGAATTTCATAGTGTTTTCTTACTCAGAGATTATTTTGCCAGTTACTTCCTCTGAAATTTAGCCTTCAGTACCTGGTATTCACTGGAGGTCTCCTATCCACGTACAAACCTGAGCTGACCTAGCTTAGCTTCCAAGACCAGATGGGCTCTAGTACCCCTTCAGGGTATTTAGTCCAGATGAAAAGAACTGATAGCTCAAATAACGTACTTTGTTAGCATTACTGTAAGCTCTGAAGTGGCTATTTGTCAGAAATCAAAGTGATGGTTTCAAATGAAACATGAGCAAGAATACATAAGCAACCCACATCAGGGCTGTCCTAAAACATTCTCTTGCTATAGGCAAAGGGCAAGGTGATGTATCCCCTGAATCCAGTTCAATGAATCTGTCAATCCAATCTGAATTTAGCATTCACAGAAGGGAATGACTGCCAATGTTATAAGCACCCTTCGGTATTGGAGTGATCAATAGGATCTGTGTGTCTGTGAATTTAGAATGTGCTATTGTACCTCACAGCAAATTGACCATTTAGGGCAATCAAACATTTTATCATGAATGGTAGAGGTAATGGATAATACTTGGCTCATTCCTACCGAGGCAACAAAGATCAAACAAGACCTTTAGTATGGATTGATATCACTACAGTGTACAATTGAGAGAAGGTGGCACTTGCTGAGGCAAATAGGCCTGCTCTGAACACTTTAGAAATGAATCCATCAAGCCTAATTAAAATGAAGACCCTGGAGAGTAATATTGTTCTCCTTCGAGGCTACATGTCCAGCAATGATATTGAAACTGAGAACAGCCTGACAAAGTACAAACAAAAATAAAAAAAAATAAAGGAGGTTGATTGATGAAGGGGCACTTGAGTGTTATATATGTACACACACAGAGAGACACGCACCCATGCTTCAGTCTAGTAGGCCTATGGAAATGTTAAAATAAGCCAAAACTGCAAATTCCAACGACATAGCCTGTCGAAGCTTTAAGAACATTCCATCTGATAATCCCAAAACTGCTGCTGCTGCAATCATAATCTGGAGCATTAGAAACCCAACATGAAAAAGCTGTAGGGGCTCTGCTATCTATGCAACTGTATATGCTCTCATGCCTCCCTTCATAGTAATAAATTGTCCATGACCCTTTTTGATCTGGTTCACTGGAATGTTCCCTGCCACCCCCAACCACTGCAAACTGGACTCTGCCCTTTGCCTGCTACATGTAGCCAACACCAGACTTAGCAGAAGCTTTACATGACCAAACTAACTCAATCATAGAGTCATCAAGTAGCTAGGCATTGATGTGTTCAGGGAGCAGGGCTGAAAAAAGGATTTTTTTAAAAAATGATAATTTCCATATGAAAATTGCATAGATTCAGTAAAAAGTTCTGGAGGAGGCTGCCTGGTATTAACCATTCAGTCAGACTAGGAGGGAAATGTCGTTTGTATTCTCTCATTATTCTGTCCTTTCTCCAAGGAACTGAGGGCACGTACATGTTCCCTCCTATCCCCTATCCTCATAACAACCTTGCAAGGTACGTTAGGCGCAAACATGTTGGTTGCCCCAAGGCTATCATGTAAACTACTTGGTTCAGTGGGCATTCCAATCTGGGTCTGCCCTGCCTAAATCCATTAATGTAGCCATTATTTCAACCTGTCAATGCACTAGTTGGGGTCCCAGTTTGAGACCAGTTGGTAGACAGCTGCCAGGGAAGACTTGCAAGCAAAGCAACCAGGCAGGGAGACAGGAACAAAAAGACAAGCTTTCTGCAAATCATGTGGCTATCTTGCTTTCCACAAAAACAAACCAATAAAAAGCATGGCTTGTCAACACAACTATGGCTGACAGTGGGGAAGGCACTACTGCTCCAATCATCACTGGCAAAGTTCATCAGTAACTTCCTTTAAAGTCCTTACTAGAAAACATCTACACAACATGGGGGAATAAAGTTTGACATGTGCAAGACAATATTTTTCCTTGGATTTGGATCCATGGCTCGTAACTACGAACGTGTGTGTGTGTGAAAACATCCCATACTTGGTCCCCAGTAACACTTGTGCTTCTAGGTTTTTTTGTGCTGTATGTCTGCAGATTATATGGCAGATTAGTTCAGTGACAAGATTAGAATATTGAAGCAAAGATATATTGAAGGTTTCTAGCTTTTGTTCTTGACTAAAATGATGACAATTGCAACCTTTAATGTTTTATGAATCATTATTTCCTGTTTGGAACCGTCAACAAGCAATACGAAATGCCTTTTGCCATTGCACATTTCTATTCTGTAAGAAGTATGTGTATGGGTTTTGTCTGTGCTCTTAAGATCCAGTGTTCTTTGAGCAGTTTTGTGCTTGCTAGCATTTTGAGGTTGTCTGTCTGTGTAAATATCATCACACTGATGCACAGAGCAACTGCTAAAGGAGGGTACTTAGTTAAGCTGCAAGGTGTCAGCTGAGTGGTTCAACCGCCTTAAATGGAAGAACGGGGATCTGCCATTCTGCCATGAAGACCAAAAATGGTGCGCTCCAGCCACACCTCCTCTGTTGTTAGGTTCTGCAGTTCTGAAAGCTCTTGCTGCAGTACAGAATGTTCAACTTTATACAATAATTTAACATTCTGCAGGTGTTTACAAGAATTCCTATCCCCCCCCCTTTTTTTATGGGTGCCTGGTTGGCTGAAATCAGAGGCCATTGAAATTCTTGTTTACAATGTCATGGACAAAGAGGATAGCACTACAACTCCATTTTTGGCAAGCTCTGATAAATCTCTTTAACAGCGCCCGCAGTGACCAGAACTAATGTTTCATTTGCCTTGTCATGTGTCCTGTCATTATCACCAAAACAAAGGAAGCATATAAGGATAGAAACCTGAGTCTAAACGCAAGAGCAATCCTTTTGTCTCACCAAGGATTGAGAAGATAACTTGACATAGTCCACGGCACTTGCAGAACAGGGAAAACTGTGCTTTTTCCAAATCAAAAATGAAATTAAACACTTGAGAAAGATGTTAATTAAAAGATATGCAAGGATGGATTTCATCAAAATGTCAAAGGATCATAGGCATATTATTCTTTGCTAATTTCATTCTTGAGGGGAACAACAAGTAATTTTAGCAGTCACCTTCCCACTGCAAGAAACTCTTTGAAAACTACACACTGTAAGAACATCTTTGAAAATTATTCCATGGAAAGATGATATGTGGTATTTTTGTGCAGAAGAATTCTGCAAAGGAAATACCTCTTTGTGAATTAAAAAACAACACTTCTAATATTTTTGCACAGAAACAATATTTTCTGTGCAAAAAATATCATATTTGGAGACTTACTCTGCAAAATTCACACATTTTTGCACACAAAACATTATTTTTCTGTGCAGGAAACAGCATTTTCTATGCAGAAATGGTACTTATTTACAGAAAACTATTTATTTCTGTTTAGAAATAGCATTTATTTGCAGAAAATGGTGTTTTCTGTGCAAAAAATTCATGTGCAATTTTTTTGCAAAACAAGTCCCAAACTGAGAAAGCCTCTCCTCAGTCCAGGTTTCTCCTGATCAGGGTTTCCTGATGCTCTTGATGTTCAAGAAATACGTGTTTTGAACATTTTTTGAATATAGTCAAGCATTCTCTTCATCTTTATCTGAGTCACAGAAGACCAGCAGGGTTCCACAGATGGACCACTGCTGACCTGCTGAAGCCAGCTTGAGCCATTTGCACTGTCATGGGGTGCATTTCAGGACCTTTCAGGATTATAGCACTACAATTCCACTTTATTTGTCATGGTTCTGTCCTATGGAATTCTGGACTTTGCAGTTTAGGAAAAGGCATTTAGAGTTCCCAGCTAGAGAGCTCCTCTGGTGCTTCACGAAACTGCAAGTCCCAGGATTCCCTAGGATGGAGCCATGGCAGTTAAAGTGGAATCAAAGCACCATAATTGTGCAGTGTGAAGGAGCCCTTGTTTTCTCATCAAGAAACATTATGATCTGGGTTTGTATGGTTTGACCAGTGAATTCTGTGTCAGTATCCAAGGTCTATGGCTTTTTGGTTTCTTCCAGCTTTACTCTATTTTTAAAAAAGTCAATCAAGACAGTAAGTTAGAAGAAATAAATAGGAATGATCAGTTGCCTGATTGAGTGCTTTTCCTGCCATGTTTACCACACTGGTCTGTGGTGCAGGTCAGCTTCAGATATTAATAAAAGCAGCAATAAAGGGAGAACAACCAAAGCCTGGAAAAATGATCTTTTGAGGGGACCACAACTGACAGAATCCCCTCAGCCAAAGTGAAGGATTCTGAAAGATGTAATCCAAAAAGTAACCTTCTCAGGCTCTGAGCTGTGGCTGGTCCATGAAGTAGAAATTCCCACATCTCCTTGAGGTTCAGTCACCAGGAATCTACAACAGAAACAGTCAACTTGTGTCCTCTAGATAAATTTGTACAGCTGTTCCCAACCTGCCTGGTAAATGGTAAAGGAATATGGAACTTGTAGTCCAAACAAATGGAAGACACCCATTTGATTGCCCCCCATCTGCACTTTGCACTCTGTCTTTCGCTACTTTTGCTTAAAGCCTGAATTGTCTAACACACCAGATAAAGCCTAGAAGGACTGTAGCTGAGGAATGAACTACTTGCAAGGCTATCCTTAGCCTCAGAGTGTGTTGAGTATTAACATCAGATGCTAACAGCTCCCTGCTTTGGTTCAGGAATACTTGGTGTCTTAGTGAACTCCAGTTCATTTCATATGCGCTTACATTGTTTTCAGCAATATTTACACACAGGAATTTCACCTTCTTTGTGACAGACCTCCTATGTGCTAGTTATTTACCATTTCTTGAGAAGCAATCATTTCAAGCCACACATTCTTTAAAAGGTTATCAGTTCTGGCTGCTGGAACAAATGCACAATATCCTTTTCCTAAGTCATGTAAAGACTAAACCACCACGCACAGCGTATCTATCCTTAAGCCCCATCTAAACAGTAAAGAATGTGCGAGATCACCAGAGCAAAGAATGCCCTAATATGGCAGAGAGATAAACACCCTGAGAATTAAGTGCTCTTTAACAAAGCTGTGCTAATATTAGAAGGAAACAGTAAAGAAATTCAACTCATTTTCCTGTACCATTCTGGAAAGATGTTGTGTTATAAACATCATCAAGATCTTGGATACTGGAGGCGTCGGTTGAATCTTGATCATTGGCTACAATTCCTACAGAAGAAAGGCTAGAAATAAAGGAGTGCATCCTTTTTGCATAAATATCCCTAATGTTAAAATAAGGAAGCTCATTGGTCTTCTCCTTGGGGTCATTGTTGCAGTGGTCCACATCAATATCCTTCTGCTTCTGGTAGTATTTTGAAAACTTGTTGAAAATGATGGTGATGGGAAGAGCCACCACCAGGATTCCGCAGATAATGCAGGATGTGCCAATAATCTTTCCCGCAAGGGTGACCGGAAAGGTGTCCCCATAGCCAACCGTAGTCATGCTGATTGTGGCCCACCACCAGCAGATTGGGATGCTCTGCAGCTCTGATGTGTCATCATCTTTTTCCACTGAATAGACCAAAACAGAAAAAATAGAAATCCCAACAGCCAGGAACAAAAGCAGAAGTCCAACTTCATGGTAGCTGTGCCTTAAAGTTGCACCCAAGGAGCGGAGTCCAACAGAATGCCTAGCGAGCTTAAGTATTCGGAATATCCTCATTAAGCGTAGGATCTGAACCACCTTCCCCATGTTTTCAATGTCTTCACTTTCTTCCTCCTTTGTGTCCACAGCCAAAGTGGCATAGAATGGGATGATGGAGACAAAGTCAATAATGTTCAGGGGGTTCTTCCAGAACTTTTTTTGACTTGGAGCGGCAGCCAACCTGATCATCAGCTCAGAAGTGAACCAGACGATGCATATGATCTCCACAACTTCCAGAATAGGGTTTTCAATCTCTCTTTCGTTGGCATCCAGCTTTTGGAATTCTGGCATGCTGTGGATACACATGGTCACAATAGATGCAAGGACCACACTCAGGGAAGAAACAGCAATCAATTTGGCTGACAAACAAGATGCAGGGTTCTCCATAGTGATCCATATTTTCTTCCGCAAGTCCCCAAACCACTGTTTATCAAACTTCTCAAGCTCCTTCTCAAATACGGATGACTCTTCATCAGAAGAGTCCAGGCTTCCAGCATTGCTTTTATGGTCCCAGTCTTTATCCGGCCCCTCTTCTTTCCTTTCTTGGTACCTGTTGCTGCAGCAAGAATCAATGAAGAGTTCATTGATCCCCCAGTATTCTATTTCCTGACAGAAGGAGAAGACGCAAAGTTCTTCCATAACATGGAGTTTACCTGTGTAATAGAAATTCAGCACATATCTGAACAATGAAGGATTCCTGTCAAAGTAATATTCTTTGTCTGCAACACTGTAATCATCACACAGTTCCAGAATAGCTTCTTCTGAATGGCATTTGAGCAACTTCCCAAGTCTTGTGTGGGGAAATCTGAGTAAGGTACTTTGGCCAATGGACTGTTTGAAGCCACCTACATTCAAGTTGACAAGCTCTTCATCTTGTCCTGGTCTGTGGAAGAACTCACCATACACCATTTTGAACACTGCAAGGTCTGTGGCCTGCTTGCAAGGCACATAATATTCTGCTGCACCTAAAGAGGAATGCAAGATATACTTAGGGTAATTCAATCCATTCTTGTTCTCACAGCAATTACTTTTGATCTCTACTTACTGTGAGAAGTTTTATTTAAAAAAAACAAGGATGAAATAAAAATGTCACAGGCAGTGCTAAACGTTTTCAGCGAGACAAAATTAAATTACTTACAGAGTTTATTAAATCAGACTTAGCAAGCTTGAATAAAACAAAGCCTGGTTTATGCTCCCTCACTTCATCACCTCATCCATCCTGGAATGGGGGAAAGATGCTAAATTAATTAAGATTGTCCTGTAGTTGAATCATATTTAAATTAATGTTCATTCTTGAGAGAATTAAAGCATCCCTCAGGTAGGCTGCTCATAATGATTCCCTGCAGAAAAGAAGATTACTTAAGCCCCAAGTGATTTTTTTTTTACACATTTACCTAGTTATTTTCCATAAATATTATGGCTCTGTTCAAACAATTACTTGGATTTCAAAGCCTAAATCCAATTGCTAGTCCCAAATGGAGTAGACCCACTGAGTCAATTGAACCTATGGACGTGTTGACTTAACAAATGCACATTGATTAAGGAAGTCCGCTCTTGCTGGGACTTGCATTTGATTTAGCCTCATGTTCCTTTCCTTTGCTGAAAGTGTGTGTGGGTGCTCTGTCTTTCAATCACACAATTCCCATGGTATAAAAACAACATACCCAGTATCTGGGAGCTATCTCTGGTGTTGCAGATCCTGCCTTTTGACTTGTCTACATTTTTGCTTTCTAAGTGCAACTTTAATTTTCTTAACGATAAGTCCCAAAATTTGGAATCCCTTCTAAATCTCTGCTAAATTTTATAACTGCATTGCGATGTTTTGCAACAGAATTCCTGTGTTCTGCAAGGCCCCCCCCCCCAACCGAGATTCAGACATATCAACCTAGGGTTCCTAGTAAACACTCAAAACCCCAACATTGGCCAATTTGCTGTAGACATATGCCAAAGTTTTGTAATTGTTTTGCAACTATTTGCAATAAAAACCCACTTTTGTGGTGCCCCCAAAACTGACTAATGGGTGTCTCAAACTAGCTTTCCTAGTAAATCCTAATATTCTAAGATTGTTCAATTTACCCCAGATCTGGGTCAAAGTAAAAAATAAAATAAGAATCTAAAAGTTAATACCTTAAAGGCACCAGAAGCCAACTGATCTTGGAAGCTAAGATCAAGGTCAGCCCTGGTAAGCACTTGGATAGGAGACTGCCAGTGATTACAAGATGCTATAGGCGATATTTCAGAGGAAGGAACTGGGTAATTAAATTCATAATATTTGATTACTCACCAGAACTGATACAAAGTCTCTTCTTAAGGCATATGCCAGTTCCAGAAGCATTTCTTGTTGTAGTAGATTCTGTCTACAAGCATATTGGTAAGGCATACAAAGCGGGATTGAAATGATTTTTCTAAATAAGGACAGCTGCCAGCAATACTCAAGGTCAGCAGAATGGTAGGGCACCTGCAGGCAAAAAGAAGCAACAGCCATTTTACTATCAGTACTCTCCTAGGAAAGACTGGCCAGGAGCACAGGGTAAGGTGAAGAAAAGGAATAGAACATATATCATGACTGGAGTAAAGAAGGTTAAAGTAGCCTTGGGTTACAGGTAAAGAGACTCCAAACCACCAGAGCTTTTGTGACATCAGAACTGAATGATACGGGCACAGTAAACAATGGTTTGGAAATCAGGAATTGGGAACCAACTTATATTCTGTCCACTTGGACATGCAGATTCCCCCATCAATGTTTTCCAGTAACCATAGTCTGTTGTGACATTCAGCTTCCACAAACCATATGATTAATGCAAACAATGATCCAAAAACCCAATCTTGTTCATATTTTCCAGGTTGCAGTAGCCAGATTCTGACATCATTATAAAAGGTGGTCGTTGTAAATCATGGAAAGGAAGAAGAACTCTGAATAAAAAGGAGTAAGGAATATGAGTGTGTGCACAAGCCCGCACAACACGTTCCCATGGTTTTGGGACTGAGTTTTGTGATCCAACCTGAGCCATGCTGTAGCTTGTCACTGACGGGCCTTGAGTTCCTGGTTTCTTCATGGAATTCTTGCTTCTCATTGAAGAGATAAAAGCTTTTGCAAAATCCCAATCATTTAGTTATTGTTTTACCCTCCTTCACTCACACCTAATTTCCCTTTCACCTAATTTCATCCTATAACTGAAGCTTTAAAAAAAACCTGTCCATCCCGGGATCCTACAAAAGGAGATAAGAAGGCTATGGAAGAGTTAAATTAGGTATAAAGAGAAGGAACTAGCAAAACAACTTCTGACTATTCCTTGCTGTCCTTGAAATTCATGGAGTCACATAAATTGACAGGTGACTTCAAGGCACATTCATAAGCTAGGAGAAGTGAAAGTCTGAAGAACAGGGCTCAGATCACATAATGAAACCCTAGCTCCTGATTTGAAAAACTATAAATTTAATAATCACCAGGAATCTTGCAATCTCAATCCAAGAATCTTGCAATTGTATAATTAGTCATCCTATCCCAAAATACAATTTGTGTTATAGGACAGTGTTCCAGTTACATTATTTTTCAAAACTCTTTAATTACTATCTGAAAAGAAAAGCTTCATAGCATATCACTGAATAACTGCTCTGGAGCAAGAAGGTAATACGATCTAAAATTAGATGATGTCCTTTTACCATGGCTTTTACTGGAATTCTCTAACTAGCATCTTCCTGCCATTTAATTTCATTGGGTATGCATCTGAGAGATTTCCACATGCCATGGGCAGGACTAATCATCTGCTGATGGAAAGGGAGAATTGAACTGAGTTCTCTAAAAGCCAAGCAGATGATCAGCTCAGTCAAAACTGAGAGCAGTAACCATCACTTAAGAGTGTTCCAACCTCACAATACTAGAATTCATAACATCTAATGTACTCACCGAGAAAAAACAGTCACACAGCACATATTCTATGTTGAATACAAGCCAGAAACTGCAGAAAGCATCTCTTTATGCATGGAGGCCCAATGGTATGAAGAGAGGTACCATTAGCCTATTCTGACAGTAACAAACACTCTCCTTTCCTAATACTAGCATATGCTAGAATTTTCTTCTGCTCAATCCCATTATTTTTCTCTTTTGTATCAAACCATGTTTTTATGCATTTGCCTTAGAATGAACTTTACTTTTTTATATATCCCAGTGATAGAAGAGGAGAAATCTGGTTCTATTGGTAAGTCTCTAGGTAATTTGCAGCAAGTAGTTCAGCAAGACACTTCTAACTTCCAATTGTACAACAACAGCAGTCACAAAATGGCTCCACTCAACCACAAATACAGGTGTGATATGAACAAAGGTTAGAGTAGTGGGGAGAGGGAATTTGAGAGTGGAAGGGATGGGAGCTCCACTGAACTCTAGTATTCAAACTCCAAGGTTCAGAATTCTTTCAATGTATGTCTTTTGCACCAGATTTCAATGGGTGTAGCTCAGGTATCCAGAAACAAAATAGGTCCTGGAAACATACCCTCACTATACACTTCACAGATAAACTGAGGCACGGGTGGCCAAGCAACACTAAAGTGTGGTCAAGATGGCAAAAGTTATTAATGAAGAAAAACACACAAGCTAAGAGAGGCTGAAACAGTTTCCTTTTGCCTTAGCACACTGGGAAGGACAAAATTTTGCCTTCTCTACTACCACTAAGTTAATTGAGCATGAATACTTTGCTGAAATTTATGTAAGTCAAGGAGAAAGGAAGAAAATGGGAGCAGGAGGAAAAAACTGGCACATTTTAAAAACAGCTAAAATTGGAATGACAGAGACAGTTGGAGGTTATGCAGAAACTTGATGTTTCTTTACTCTCCCAAGTTTACAAGCAGAGTGCAGGTTATATGAGTCTACCATATGAGCCTACCAAGCTTTGAGATATTAGGAAAGCCTGCCCTCAGAGGGACATCTTGTAGCGATGTAAAAGATGTTTTTGATGGCTGTTCCCAGGCTCCAAACTCCCTTTCAATAAAAGCTAGAATGACCCCTCTCTGTTGCCCTTTGCTGGCAGGAAAATGCCTTTTTATGTAATCAACCTCTGGGTAATTTCTTGCTGAAGAAGGGCTCCTGATGGGTGAGTGCTACACTTTGTTAATTTTACAACACTTTTAATTTAAGTGTGTTCTATATTATAATTATATGTTATGTATTATTCTGTAATTTGTGCTTGTATCCTTTTAAAGTCAACCCTGTTCTGAACTGCTTTGTGTCCCAGTGTTTTCTGGATAAATTTGCTGTCTCTTCGGACTTGTCTGTCCACCTCTCTAACTCCTTTTTAATCTAAGCCACATCCATAACAAAGGCTTTCAGAGAATTATGTGGCTTCAATGTTTGCAGTTCCCATTGCCTTTCCAAAACACCCATTCTCAAATGGAAAAAACCTGAACGATAGCTCAACAAATACTTCACTGCTGACTTTCTGAACATCATGCCTATTAGATCAATCCTGTACGATTCAGCCAAATATGGAACTCTCACCAGTTTGAAAGTATCCAATAAAACTGCTTTTCAGATATAGAGAACAGACCTGGGCCTGGCCAGAACTTGAAACAAAAGCTTCTTGGGTTACCACAGGAAATCCTATTTGGCTATACGGTTGTTGTGTGCTTCCAAGTCATTTCCAACTTACGGCAACTCTAAGGTGAACCTCTCATGGAGTATTCTGGGGCTGAGAGTGTGTGACATAACCCAGCGAGCTTCCATGGCCAAGCAGGGAATGGAACCCTAGTCTCTGGGGTCATAGTTGAACACTCAGACTGCTACCCTGTTTCCCCGAAAATAAGACATACCCATAAAATAAGCCATAGCAGGATTTCTAAGCATTTGCGCAATATAAGCCATACCCCGAAAATAAGACATAGTGATAGGCGTGGCTATGCAGCGTACCGGCTGAGGCATAGAAAGTGAAAGTAAAAGTCTCCTCAGTGAAGTGAGGAGCAGGACGCTCTGCTTTAGGTATTGTGTGTCCTCAGGGGGAAGAAGTAAAGCTGTGGCTGCTGTTCTACTCAGCACTGTGGGTCTCTCTCCCCCAGCACCAACCAGCAACAGTCTGTGGGTCTCTCTCACCCCACACAAACAGCAGGGGATAGGGGAAAAGCTTCAGCAAGCAGTCTGTTACTGAGCCCAGAGAGATCATCCCAGCTCCACTGTGCAGATTGGACCCAGTTCTCACTGGATCCCTGATAAATAAGCCAGCCCTTACACATCAGCTTAGCTGGCCTATCTCTGCTTTTCCTGAGTATCTGTACCCCCAGACAAGATGAGTGCAAAAAGAAAGAGTTATTCTGTTGAGTACAAGAAAGGAATTGTGGAGGACTCCCAGGGCAAGAATCTTACGGCTTTCTGCAAAGAGAAGAAGTTGGATATCCGAATGGTCCAAAAATGGCGGGCAGAATACGATAACCTCAGTCTACAAGTGGGCAGAGGAAATGCTAAGAAGCGCAAGTGTGGTTCAGGTCGACAACCTTTATTTCCTGAGCTGGAAGACATGATCAGTGAATGGATTGCTGACAGGAGAGCATAGGCTTTGGTTGTGCGCAGGGCTGATGTTCAAGCATTTGCCCTTGCAACGGCACCACAATTCGAAATATCCCCAGAATTCAAAGCATCACAACACTGGCTGGATGGCTTCCTTCAGCGATATGAACTGTCTCTCAGAAAATCAGCAACACTGTTTAAGTTGGAAGATGCTGAAGTTATTAAGTGAGCATTTGCATTCAAGTCCTTTGTTGATGGCATCGACTTTTCTAAATACCAACTTTGCAACATGATTGCTATGGATGAAACTGCAGTGTTTATGGGTCAAGGAGCCCAAACGACAATTGAACAGAGGGGTGCCTCCTCAATCTACGTTCCCTCCACTGGTCACGAAAGTTCGCGTGTTACCTGTATTTTGGCAATTCGTCTGGATGGAAAGAAAGCCACACCTCTTATCATCACTAAGGGCAGGAAAGATAAGATTGAACGTGTTTCTGGCATTTATGTTCTTGAAACCGAAAAAGCCTGGTGCACACAAGCAGTTATAAGGAAGTGGCTTGATTTAATGCTGCCACTTGTTTGCGAGGTGGCCAAAGAGGTCTGCTAGTCTGGGATTCAGCCAGCACTCACCGTGCTAAAGACATGAAGAACTTCCTTGCAGAGAGAAGAATAGATCAAATAATGATTCCTGCAGGAATGACTGCCTATCTGCAGACTCTTGATATTGCAATAAACAAGCCATTCAAAGACCATTTGCGTATGGAAATTAACGACTACATTGAAAATAGAATGACAAGAAATCAGCGTGGAAACTTTGTGAAACCTAGCCTGCAAGAGGTCGTGATTTGGGTGAAGAATTCATGGGATAAAATCACTGACAGTGTTGACGCCGATGCACTCCGAGCAGGTTACATGGATAAGAGCTGCTCATTTAATGAGAGCTCTGTTGCTCGACATGAAAGATTGGGGCCAATGGTTCTAAAGGAAATGGAGTCGCAAGAAATTCAGGATGGAATTCCGGGTTTGGAGAGTTATGACGATGTTCCAGAAGAAGACGACTTAACTATATTTGAATAAATGTAGATTGTTGTACCATACTTAATAAAAATAAGACATCCCCTGAAAATAAGCCATACTGTGTCTTTTTGAGGAAAAATAAATATAAGACAGTGTCTTATTTTCGGGGAAACACGGTACATCATGCTGGCTCTCATTTGGCTATATATCCAGTTATAAATTTCTCATAAAAGGGCAGATGTAAAATTTTTAAAAACCGCAAACTGAGAATAGTTTAAGAGTCAACCTCCAGTTTCTTATTAATTGAGATAGAATTGAAAGGGGGAAAGCTTGGGCTGTGAAATAGATTCATATCTGGAAAATGCATATACAATATTGTTAACACCAATTTTATTATAGGAAATATTCAGGGCTCAGCAGTCTTCTGGAATGCTAGGCTATGATTCACTGTTGAGACTGCATTAATACCACCCATTATTGATTGTGGAAGTCTGGCTTACCTAGTCTGAATCATCCACTCAATTAGTTAATGGATACAAGTTTAAGCAATTGGAAAAGTTCTTTTCTTCTAGAAGGATTATATCACAATGTACACTGCACCCAACTGAGGAAAGCATATTCTGACTCCAAGATCTTTTTCTAAAGATCTCTACTTTAATTGGATTTGCTTTGTCCATAGGATATCATTCTCATTGCTGTTCAATGGCCATTTCCCAGAACAAATGTTTAAGAAACATGAATCATGATTACAACGTTTACAGGACCAGAGAAGAAAATATGAAATCTACTCCCTTGTTTGAGACTATTCGGCTGTAAATATATTATTACTCAAAGGTCTGTATAAATAGGTCAATTAGCAGCTGGATCAGAATCTGGAGCATATATCGATTTAGGGTTTTTTCATAAAAAAAAAAAAATCTAAAATCTATTATAAACGCCCCCTTTATTCTAGCCATAATCTTCATCATATTTAGTGTAAATCCACTGAAATTAATGGGACTAAAGTTAGGAAAAGCATTTCCTAGAAAATGTCTCAGCTTGCCTATTAAATATCAGTGCATCTCATTCACCCACTAGTGTAGGGACGGGGGAGCGGTGCACCTCTGGCGGCAATTTTTTGAGGGCGCCGCTGCTCCTTATTTTCCCTCCCCCATGCATCATAGCCTTGCCCCCATACATCATAGCTCCGCCCCTTCCAGCATAGCCCCACCTCCCATACCATAGCCACACCCCCACATACCGTAGCCACACTACGACCCCTCTGCCTGCCCCTCAACCCGCTCCTCCTTCCGTGCACTCCAAGCTCCGCCACTGCATTCACTAGAGAAAACTATCCTGGATACAACAGAGAAATAACTTTCAAATATCAAATGATATTTCATATTTCTAAAGATCTTTGCATTTTCTGAAAGGTTAGAAAACACAAATCAGACAAGGCCACTTTCTCAGTTTACTGATTAAAAAATATATATAGCAATCACCCAATTCTAATTTAATAATGAACAGCTTTTCAATTGTGTAGCACTTTAGAAGGGTTAAACTCCTTCACAACTGCCATTAATTCTTACAGTCCTGCAAGATAGACAAATTATCACCAGCATTTCCCCCCAGTACAGATGAGGAGGAGGAGACATGGTGGCTTATGGTGATTATCATTAAGTAATCTTATGAGTTAATGACTATGATGAACCAGGATTTTCAGACTTAAATATTAGCACCTTGCCCTGGTTGGTACTGTAAATGCAGCTAAGATAGGTCACATTAAATTTGTTCTTGCTGTTAAGTGCCTTCAATTTGTTTTTGACTTATGGCAACCCTTGTTTTTTGTTTTTGTTTTGGTGAGTTTCATTCAGAGGATATTTGCCATTGTCTTGTTCTGAAGCTGGGAAAATGTGACTTGCTCAACCTTGATTTCCCAGAGTCCTAGGGCCTTTCTGCACTACACTGTTACAATGCTATTAATTCCACTTTCAACGTCCTATGGAATCCCGAGGTTTGCAGTTTAGGGAGGGGCATTTAGAATTCTCAGCTAGAGAGCTCTTGGGCCTCAGTAAACTGCAAATCCCAGGATTCCACAGGAGATTGAAAGTGGAATAATAGCACTATGACAGTGTAGTGCGGAAAGGCTCTCTCAGTCAGCCCTCAAACCACTATACCACACTGGTTTTGTGTGTTAAATTTATATCTTCTTATTGAAGTTCATGACCGATAAGAATTTATCACACAGGAGAGAGTTCCTCATATGCTAGACGAAGACCATGTTGTGTGCAAGTTCCTTGAACAGAAGAATGTAGACAGGAGTTGACTTCCAAGCAGGATGGTGGACAGATGCTTCTAGCCTGTCGTCTGCATCTAGAATTACTTTCACAGTTAAAGTCCTGAACAGAGGAATCTCTGGCTGGTGAAACTCACCCTGGATTAAAGGGAGAGTGAAGGGATTGCCCACCGATTCCTGTTGTTTGCATTTACTTGTGAGTGAGTGCAGAATGAACAAGAAAGGAGTGAGAGGTACATTTTTGACTTTGCCATGAAATGCAGTTGTTTGGATCTGAGAGATCTGACAGACACTAAGATGGCAGGTGACTTTTTAAAAAATCTCTGAAAAAACTCTTGGGAGTACTTAGTGAAGGATCCTTCTGATTAAGATGGTTGTAAAGAGCCTTGCCCTGCTGTGTTCTTTTTTGCAACTAAGAACTGAGTGTGTTTACCTATGAAATCGAGACTGAAAATAAAAGAATAGGATGTTCATCTTTTACTGGGAATTAGCAAATAATTTAAGGCATGTGTTCTTGTGGATGATTGAATTTTCTTACCTATATGACTGAGCTGAATTTTAGTAAAGAGAAAATGCAGCACAGGAAAGTGGAGGCATTATCTCTCTGTAGTAGATAAAATATGTCAAGATAACAGTCTGTTAACTATTTAAATGCTGGACTGAAGAAAGATGGAATCCTAGATTTTTTTTACAATTGTCTGAGATCTGTTCTTTGAGAGACCATGAACTTCCAAACATGATTAAAAGATTGTGAGCAGGTTTGATAGCAGATTTGAAGCTAGAGATTTCTGGATTTAAGAAGGAACTGTTGGGGGATGCTGTGCAAGGGGGGAAGGAATGTGGAATAAATACTGAAATGTTGGATGGTGAAAACTGTATGGATAAACAAATTCAAGTTGCCTTAATGGAAGAATTAGCCTATAAAAGAGGGGAGAAAAACATTCAAGTAGTACTGGATTGTAAAATGGGAAGTGTTGTACAATGAAGGGGGCAGAGGAAGACTAGTCAGGAATAGATGTCTCAGAAATTTATACTGATGGACAGACTCATGAGACTTTAATGAAATGATTGGCTTATAAGAATTATGACGGTGAGAGCAGGCTGAAAAATGAAGGTACTCTGCTCCAAGATAATTCTTTTAAAGCAGGAATTCGAAGCAGGAAATAATAAAACGGCAGAAACCAGAGAAGTTGAGCAGATTTGGGGGAAGAAGGTCATGCTCACAACAGAGAAAGAAGAAAACAGAGGTTAAATTCAAATTCCAGATGAAATGAAAGAATTAATGTGGCTTAAAATGAGGTTATGAGATGTTACTACACATAAAGGAGAAATGGACACAGGGATGATTTTCATATATTATATGATAAAATTTGATAGATATTGGATTTCAAACACAATGGAAATTTTATTGTTCTAAGAGTGTTTAATGAGTGAATGGATTTAATAAGGTTAATTAACTTCTAAGACATTTAGGGTAATATTCAGAGAAAATGAAATACTACTTATTATGATGTAATATAACGTAATGGTTTAGAATAATAGAAAGCTATTGATTGATACTTTAATGCTAGATATATCCTTGATAAGAAAGAAAATATTTTTGGTTGTGAAAAAATAAAATAATGCAGAATGGACAAAAGAGAATGATTGGATTTTTATTTAGTGAAGTTGGAAATATTTTGAAAAGAAGAATGGAAGTGATTTTTTTTTCAACTTTCTATCTTTTTCCTTTTCTTTTTTCTTTCTCTTTCTCCTTTCTTTCTTTCTTTCTCTAAAGTGCATTTGTAGAATTTTAGTACATTTGAAAACTTTCAGTAAAAATATTAAAAAATAGATTAATGTAGATACATACAAGTATATTCAGTGTACTAATGTTTGATATTTAGTCGTCAGCAGATAGGAGGAGGGAAGAAAGAGGTGGCTTTCTACTGCAATAATATTTAGAAATCAACACAGTGTAATAAGAGGCTGACTCTATTCATAATCTAATACAAGTATTTCTGTTTCACAAATTTTGTCACCCAAGAGAAGAAGACAACACTACAGAATTGTCTGAATGTAATACTCAAGCCAATCAGAAGCCTTTTGTTGAATACAAAGTTTTTTCCTGATGGCCTGATGTTAACAATACTTGCACTTTAAATTGATGGTCCAGTCATCTGTATTCTGTTTTTATTAAATGCAGCAAACTCAATGGCTCAGTGCAAATTTAAAGATAACTACCAAACTATCCTACAGCCCTTTTCAAATAGCTGGGCGCAGTTGAGAGATGACCTGTAAATCTCTGTCTCTTCAAGTTAAACAACAGTCACAAGGTCATCATGATCTTTTAAGACAGTAAATGATCCTGTAACCATGGTGTAGTGGCCTGGCCCTAGACAATGACTCTGGAGAACAGGGTTCCAATTCCACCTTGGCCATGGAAACCCATGGGTAGCCTTGGCCAAATCGCTGTCTCTCAGCCTCAGATGAAGGCAAGGCAAACCCTCTCTGAACAAATCTTGCCAATTAAATCCTCTAATTGGTTCACCTTAGGGCTCCCATAGGTTGGAAAAAACTTAAAGGCACACAACAACAACAACAAGTGATCTTGAGACAGATAAGTCCAATTGCAAATTTCTCTTTAGTCTGTTGTCCTTCAGTTATAGGTCTCTGCAATGACTGAGGAAGGCCAGAGTAGCCAGAAAGCTTCATTATGAAGTACAGTACACTCTGACACTAAAAGAAAATCCCTCTCTCAAAACTAATTTTAAGACAGTAATCTCATTTTTCAGTTTCTTTTAACAATATTCAGCTGCTTGCTAGGGGCAACACCAACAAATCAGTATTGTTTGACACGAGCCATGAATGCTACAGGTGGAGTGAGTTCCTATTGGTCCTCTTGGATCTTTCTTCAACCATGGTATTGCTCTGGATTATCTGGCTGATATGAGACTTGCAGGCATTGATTTGCAGTGGTTCTGGACTTTCTTGGGTGTACTGGGGAACTGCTATTCAGCCTTTTTGCTGGGGTAAAAACTCTGTGTTTTTCAATATCTACATGAAGCCACTGGGAGAGGTAATTTGGAGATTTGGGGTTGGGTGTCAACAGTATGTTGATGATACCCAGCTCCTTTATAACTGATGCTGAAGAGGCAGTGGCAGTACTGAATTGTTTTCTGGAGGCAGTAAAGGACTGGATGCAGGTGAATAGACTGAGGATCAATCCAGACAAGACAGAAATGCTGCTGGTCAGTAGGAAAACTAATCTGGGACTGGAATCAGAGCCTGTTCTGGATGGGTTTGCTCTCCCTCTGAAAGATCAGATTTGTAGCTTGGGAGTCCTCTTGGACCTGGCATTGCTACTGGAAAGCCAGGTTGCTGTATTGGCCAGGAGCACCCTTACCCAGCTTCGGTTGGTGTACCAGCTGCACCCTTGCTTGGGGAAGGCAGATCTGGCCTTGATGGTTCATGCCTTAGTTACTTCTTGATTAGACTACTGTAATACACTCCACGTGGGATGCTCTTGAAAAGTGTTTGGAAGCTGAAGCTAGTGCAAAATGAAGCCATAAGACTGGTGTCAGGTGTGCATTTTAGAAGCCATAAAGCACGGGTCCTGCAAGAACTACACTGGCTTCCAATTTGCTTCTGAGCTCAATTCAAGGTGCTGGTGATGACTACAAAGCCCTAAATAACTTGGGCCAAGATATCTGAAAGACTGCCTCCTCCCATACAAGCCTGACAGAAATCTGAGATATTCAAAGGAGGCCCTGTTGTGTGTTCCAACACCTCATGAAGTTAGGTTGGTGGGTAAACATAACAGGGCTCTCTCTGTAGTAGTGCTTCAACTGTGGAACTCCCTACCCAAGAAAATTAGGCTGGTCACATCTCTTTTAAGCTTCTGGCCGGCAACCAAAATTGGGGTGTTCCACATGGCCTTCAGTGTTTGAAACTGCTGTTTTAACTGTTTCAAAACTGGGGTCTACAATTGTTTTTGGGCTGCTCTTGGGACTTTTTAAAAAGTATTTGAATGTGTTTTTAAAACGTGTTTATCTTTGCATTGTTTTAATTGGTTTTTATTTGCTCATTGCTTTGTGGGCCCTTGTGGACTGTGAGGATCTAAAGAAATACTTTATTTTATTTAAAAAATATATTTTTGGCTGATTTTCACAACAAACTTTTCAGGGTTGGGCACCTATAGTAGGCCTAGGGCTAGGTTTTGGCCCATACAACTGAAGCATTTTGATATTACTGTGACTGTCATGGCTCCACCCTATGGAATCCTGGGAATTTTAGGATCTTACAATTTAAAATTAGAATTTTTAGACTTAGAATTCTTTGTCAGAAGGTTCTAATGCTGTAGTTCAAGGGGAGACACTAGAGAAGCCTAAGTACCCCCTCCTCACACACACACAAAAATCAAAGGATACCATGGGATGGAACCATGATAGCTCATCTAGGATCAAAAGGATATAATTTTACAATGTGGGTACATCCTTAGTCTGTTTTAATATTTTTATCCATGTCTTTAATTATTTAATGTTTTTATCTGTTGTACATTGTAGATGGTGCCAGAGCGGTGGACAGGGCAGAGGAGCCTTTGACCTATATAAAAGAAGGCTTCCAGGACTCATCATTCACTATTTTTCTCCTGCAAAATGTATATTGGGATAGAGGAATCTGGAGAGAGCCTTGGGGATAAAATATAGCCTCATCTTGCCAAACCTTGTTTTAAATGGTGTTACTGCCCTGGCTAGCCCGAGCTTTGGGGATATAAAAGATATCTTTTGATATCACTAATTCGGCTTCACATATCCCTTCCACGTGCTTGCGAGGCCCCGGACAAGCACGCATACAGGCTCGGCCGATAATCGCCGTAATATTCCTAGACAATACAGGCAGGCCAGAAAACAGCCGACTCGCCACTTTAGGAGACCTCAAGGCAAGTACCTCCATTAGGTATGCAAGCAACTCTCAAAAGATCCTCTGCCTCGCACTGGCAGCTTGATGATCGAGCTATACAACACTCAAGAACTCCGCGTTTGCATACCGGCTACTCTATTGATAAATTCAGCTCTAATTCAATCATTCAGATTCTGACCTTTTGGAGGCTTTGTCTCCAACTCCAAATCTATTGTTTTCCCAAAGTCCCACCTAGCCTGCAGTCACAATTCTCCTTATAAAAACCCCTGACTTTGAGCGCTTCTTTGGATCGCTCCCGAGTTCCAGACCGCCTTGCTGCCGCATCGCTTGGCGAGCTTCCCCTCAGCTCCACGTGCTGAGATACATCGAACCCCAGCCTCGCTCTCCATCTTCTTCTGGGCTTCAGGAACAGGTTTCGTATCACCCAAATCAACTATCCCTCTGAAAATCCCGCTATCTTACTCACACCTTTATTTTCCTTAGTTATCTGTGTGCTTGTGTTGCTTACATTGTGTGCCTGTCTTTAATAAACATCATTCATTACGTTCAAACCGGTCTGCTTCTTGACTTGGCCTGACCCCGTAAACACTGGGTTACAAGATTCCGCTGCGTTACCCTGCCTCTCGTTTTGCCAACCAGTGCCCTTGACTAATTTCCCCAATTTGTGTAATTGCAAGGTTATTTAGGTGTCCCTCCTGGGACCCCCAGAATACAGGGTAACAATGGAACTCCCAATGACATGTTACACATTAAAACAAATAATCTTGGAACAAACCAGTGGCAAAAAATAGATAAGATAAGATAAGATAAGATAAGATAAGATAATAAATGTAATTTGGTTAACATAATCAGTAGTGCCATTTTTAGTGAAGAAAAGCACAGTATTTTTACAATTCTGACCTAGCTTACTGCTCTGACATAATCAAAAGCAATGCAAAAAGACTATGACGATAATAAAAAAGATTTGTTTATGTTCCAGATATCGTCTTATAACTGAAGAACTATCGACTGGTAAGCAGTGAAACAGATAGAGGAAAAAATGTAACAGAGACGGTTCATTACATTAGTATATAGACCATTAGCTTTGCATTTTTCTTAGCCTCTAAAACTGCAAGGTCAATCCCATAAAATCTAAAATGTGCGAATGTAGAAAATATCTGGCTGCAGATTTATAAGACAAATATAAATATAATATAAAAAGCAAACATAAATTTGAACTTGCCATCAATAGATATCTACAATGTATATGGCACAATAATATAAAACAACCTTGTTTCTATTTCATAATAGACATCATTATTTTGCTCGAGCTATGCATGCATTAAAGCGAAATGGAACCACTGGCACAGGAGAAAAGTTTATAATCATGAGATCATGTACTTAATTAAAAGGATAACCTCACATACTTAATTAGAAAGATATGAGAGAATACATTAACAAACTTGGTTATCTTATTACCTCAGAGGGAATGGTTTCCTCAGAGATATGAGTTATTCCAAAAATTTATTTTAGGGCATAGGGCAAAGAAATTTGTTAAGCTTATTACATTCCTTCTCAAATTTACTTAATTTCCCATTGTTTGTGTTCAGAAGATGAGGTCCTACAACACGACTAAAAAGAGGGGTGCCAAGACTTTTCACCTAATAGAATTGTTAAAAGGGAGAAAAGAATTAAAACATATTCCCATCTACTGCCTGATGCATGAAGAAGGGTCAGAAAAATTCAGTTGTATGCATGGTACACTGCATATCACCCTCCAGCCACAGTGTATGATGAACCCGTATTCATAATTTTGGCCACATTGGATAAATACAGCCATATCTAATGTAGGATCATCACTCCCGCATCTGGCTAGAGGCATTTGTTTGTTCTGAGAGTGAATCTTGTACAGGAAGGCTGTGCAGGCTAGTGAATGTTACTCTGTTGTTAAGGATTATTAAATATATTTTACCAAGTTCAAAAAATTAAACAATAACAGCTATTGTCTTTGGCTCTGTGTTCCATAAGCAACATAAATACATATAAACAAAATATGACTACTAGCCAAATAATAGTTAACTGAGAGAAATATAAATCAAAGGGTTAAGGGTTATTATGCAGGGAGATAAGGCTAAACCACCAACACTAAAGAGACTTTTCCGTGTGGCATATACTTTGAGTGTGATACACAGATAGGACTCACACTATGGAAGTCTTAATGAATTTTCCCTAAAAAATCCAGATCCTGGAATAAAAATAGAAAACACCATATTTATAAAGAAAACAATGAATAACCATGGTACAAGTTCCGGACAAAACTCAGCTCCTTTCTGAGTTTGAGAAGAGATGTGCTTCCCAGTGTTATGCATGTTTATTTTAACACAAGGGTGGGCAACTTCAGTGGGTCTGGGGGCCAGTATTCTGCCCTGGGACTTTCAAGGGGCCACAGAGACTGCCAAAAAAGATGAAAAGCAGTCTGGAAATGAGCAGAAGTCAATGCTGGGTTTTCAAAAATGGGTAATTTTGGATGTTAAACAGAGCGGGAGGGTCCTATAACTTATCTAAAGAGGTTGAAACACCAGTCTTGGAGCCTTGCAGGATAGGCAATTTGCTCCCCTTTTGGTGAGGGGCAGAAAAGTTAAGTCCAAGACAGTCTGGGTCTATAAAAACACCAAGCCCTCTACCCTTATCACCAGTACAGTACCCACCATGTTTCTGTTCATTTTGTTTCTTCCTGAACCAAAGAAATCAAGGATGCAAAGGGTCATGGTAAGGTTTCACTTGAATCAAATTAAGAGAGGGTTTTTACAGATTGATACTTATTAAGCTATGAGTTACCAAAGACAGAGCAGTTCCTCTAGACGCTGATGGATTAGGTGCTGTCTAGATTTTGCTGGACTCCAAGTTCCAGTAGCCTGAGCCAGTGGAAAAAGATGATGAGTGTGATAGTTCATCAACATCAGGAGGACCATAAATTCCCCAGCCCTGCCTTAAAAGTTTTTTTTTTCTCCACACAATCCATCAAATCAAGTATTGTAATTTCTAATGTTGCTTTGCACTTAGAATTCTCACTGGCTTACCTCAAGCATTTTGGTGCCTTCTGGCTGGACTAATAAAGCTATTATCCTAGTGTGGATGTTACAGTCAAGTAACATTCCTGCTCATCCGATAGGCAATGCCTGCCAATTCTAGACTGATTCATAATGTTACAATGAGCGAAGATGTGAAAACCAAACAAACCATTTCAATTAAGTGTCCAGAAACTTTCTGACCCCAATAGAATCCTTTCATATTCTATCCATCCATAGCTGTTTTTAAAAAGACGAGAATCAATTTCTGCCCTATGATCGCTGTTCTCATGGGACACCGCTTATGGATTCATCTTTACCTTATTGGTGAGCTGAGAAATTCCATGTAAAAGTGCAGAGTCAATGTTTCCAGTGAAATTTTCCCTGGAACACAGGATCACTTCTTGAGAAGGAAGGTACTTGCGCTCAAATAGGAGTAATTCTCCAGTACACCATACAGTTAAATTCATTTAACACAGATTTTGATCTATCTTTTTGGATTCTGGTCCATCCTTTGGGATTTTGATATTTGTAGTTTGGAGACATACTTGGAATTTGCTGGTAATTGATTAATTAACTAACTAATTACATTTACAACCTGACCTTTTCCAGCACAGGATCCAAAGCAGCATGCAACATTTTAAAGCACAATACAATTTAAAAACTCTTAGCACAGAAGTTAAAATTTCTACTTAGAAAACCCAAGTTAAAGACAACACTAAAGGACACTTAAAACAATAAAATAAAAACACAACCCCCTACCTTTAAAAGTTCTATGACAGCATACTAAAAAGCAAAAGATTCCTTAAATAAAAAGGTCTTTATCTACCAGCAGAAAGACAGCAAGGAAGGGGAGTCCATCATAACTCCCAGGAAACAGAGTTCCACAAGCTGGGAGCAGCCACTGAGAAGGCCCTCTCTTGTGTCCTCACCAGATATGCCCAAAACAGTGATGGGATTAAAAAAATAAAGTCTTCCTTTCCAGATCTTAGGGTATGGACAGGCTCATATAGGGAGATTTTTCAAACAGTCTGGACCCAAGCTATGTAGGGCTTTAAAGATCATGGCCAGCACTTTGAACATAAAGCTATAGCACTCTTTTGTTGTTGTTGTATGCCTTCAAATCATTTCTGACTTATGGTGTTACTAAGGCAAACTTATGGGATTTTCTGGGAACAGTGCCATAGAATTCTTTTCCTGGGAAATGAATTTGAAGTATGAGTGCATGTATTCACTTATATAGCAGAAGTCCGATACCATTTTGCCTACCAGGGTTCCATCATCCTGCAGAATCCTGTGTTGTGAATTTGGTGCAGGATTTGGAATTCTCTGCTAGACACATCTACAGCTGTAGTTCAAGGGAGAGAGCTAATAAAGCTCCAAATCAGAGAATTCTAAATACCTCCTCAAACTACAAATCCCATGATTACATGGGGGGACTCCTGACAGTTTAATTAGTATCAAACATTTATGTCTGTGTAATCTTAGAACAGTTCTGGACACTTTATATGGCCCTTCCTCATTTCCTTGGCATAATTTGCAAAGCAAAGTATGTCCTTATACCTCACCTCAGCAGATAAACATGATGAATATAAACAGAAGAGCTGATAGGTAGTTTAAGTGGATAATCATGCTTCCATAAGCCTGCTAACGGACCATTCAGACAACAATTCCAGCTCCACTAGATTTTGGGCACTTCAGCCTCCTCTTCAGTTTTCTTTTTATTTTCAGTGGCAGAGGATGGAAACATTATTGGCCATACTAACTTGGAGATTAAGGGAGCTGCTGTTCAAAAGATTGTTCAACTGTTGTCCACACTACAGATGGATTGATTCAATAAAGGAAGCAATGGCCCTGAGTTTGCAAAACAGAGCAGGACTGTTGACGACTGAGGCCATTTCCACACTAGCCTGCTATAGTGCTAAAAGGCCCCTCCCTAAACTACAAACCCCAGGATTCCATAGGATGGTGAAAGTAGAATACTAGCGCTATAAGAATCTAGTGTGGAAATGGCCTGAGGTTCATCATTCACAGGGTGGCCATCAACGAAGGCTGATTTGATGGTAAATAACATCAACATGTCCAAAGGAGAACCTTTGCCAGGTTTTTCCAAATTCTGTTCACTAGTATTTGCAAAAGTCCATTTAAGGTATGCTGCTAGGTGCAGTTTAGTGTGCCTAAAACCACAGAGCTGAGAGGGTATACATAGGTTTTAAAAACTGTGCCTAACTCAACTTGACAGTAGACAGTTCCTATGGTGCAGGAAATGGGCAAGGTGGACCTGAAAGCTGTTTTCTGTCAGGGAGTGCCTGAAAGCTACTTTGGACAAGATAACCCTGGGCTATTATTATAAGGCTGCAGCCTAAAAATATACTTATTTGGGACCAAATCACATTGAACTCACTTCTGAGCAAGGCTGCTAGAGATTGCTGTCCACAATTCCTGTCCAATGTCATTATCTTTTCTTTGCAAATCAAGTATGTGGTTGGAGAACTGTAGACTGCCTATGCTTCCGTGACCAACACATCAAGAAGCGATTTTACCCTATAATTAGCTCCAGATGAATCAATAAACCCAGGTTCAGTTTATCTGCAATCCTGCCATGAAGCTCCTAGAGCTGAAACTGAAAGCTGGAGCTACGGCTTGCTTTTTATTCTGCTGCATGAAGAGAACCAATTATTAGAACTGCCATTTTCATAGTCTAAGCCTAACTTATAACCCTATTTAGTTTCACTCAAGATGCAATAAAGCTAACAAAGAGCTACAAGCTAGAGAAATATAGTGTGTTTTACCCTGCAGCACACACTTTCCATTTACAGCAAATAAGGCTGTGAGTGCCATTAAGGCAAATGTTAGCACAGCATTAAGAAGTCAAAAAGAACTGGGATTTGCCCCTTTCAATTCTCTGTGGGACTCTTGCAACTAAGAGAGTGAGAGACTGATTAAAGCTCATCGAGACTGATGATTTCTACCAGTGTGTGCACACCGTTTAATCTCATTGCTTGTTGTTTCTTGTCACTTTCCTATCGAAATTCCATGCTATTTTTCACAAACTTCAATAAAAAGGCCACACATTTCAGTTCGCTTGTGGGTATCTTGCTTGTGATACAGGTTGCAACATAGGTTGGTGAGCGTGTGTCTAACCTGCATAACATCCTTCTTCATCTTGCCTCCTGAAGTAAGGTAATGTTTACATGGGTTTCCTTCTTTCTCACCGCCCAAAGCATCCATATTATTTTGCAATTTTAAAAAAAATTTCTCTAGAATTTTAGTGCTATAAGGTGCTATGCTTGTGTGTATATGTGTTCATGTTCAAGTTGTCTGTCAACTTATGCTGATTCCATGAATTTTGCAGGGTTTTCTTAGGCAAGAAATACTCAGAGATGCTTTTACCACTCCCTTCCTCTGAAATATAGTCTACAGCACCTGGTATTCCTTGGTGGCCCACAATCTAAATAACCCAGCTTGACCCTGCTTAGCTTCCAAGATCTCATAGGTTCTACTGCCTCCAGACTGATTGAAAAGTCCCAGATTTTGTTCCAGGTCTTTCTGATTTTATACTGAGTTAAAATAAAATGGCTTGGAGAGCTGCTATAGAAAGTCTCTGATTGTACTGGAAGTTGACAGAAAATATTCTGATACAAACAAAACATGTACGGACTTCCAAAATAAAATGGAAAAGAACAAGAACAAAATTTCTGGTCTTTTTAATCAGTCTGAATGCAACCTAGTCTCCTTGTGTGAAATGAGGCCCTGAGGGAGACTGATGACAGAGGAAACATCTTTAGCTCTTTCACACTATTCTTACAAGGGACTATGGTGGTATCATTGAAACAAGGGCCGGCTACGGGCTGCCAAGCATTGCTTGGGTTTCCCAAGGACTGGCCAGATGACAAAGTCTTGAAATAAAAGAAAGGGAGCAAAGTATGCATTTACTCTCCATTATGATGGCTCCCTCTTTGCTTTTCCATTTGTAACAATTTTTTGCTTAGATATGGGCAGACTGCCTCTCCTTCTTCCTAGCTATTCCATGTCTTGTCAGGGGAATGATTCTAGGCAGCCATATTTGCAAGCTCCATCCATACCATACATTCCCAAGTTCCTTCACCCATTTCCTTTCAAATGAAGCATGGGAGGCAGATTATACTTGAAGCTGGAAAAGTTAATACCCAGAGGCCATAGCACTGCATATGAGAAGCCCAAGTCAAAACACAGTGAACCTGAACAGCAGGTGCACTTGTGGATTTGGAATTCAAAATGTACCAAGATATACCAGACAGGAAAAAAAGGCTTGTATTTGTGTAAGAGATATGAAGCTGGGATAACACCTGGGAATTATTGGGAAATATACTGGGACAAGTGAAACACTGTTTGGAAATAAAAGCAGTAAGTACAGCAGTGAAAAACTCACCTTTTGGTCAGACAAAATGAGCCCTAAGTTTAGATCTTCTCTGCTCTTCACATCTGTTCTTGCAGTTTAACCATTGCTATCAAAAATGAATGTTATTCTTTTTTAAGAAACAAAAAGGAACATCTAAAACCCTAGCATCTTGATGTATACCAACTGCCAGTCCAGTGTAGTGGTTAGTTAACTTTTCTCTAAACTGGTGCCCTTTATGTTTTGAACTACAACACCCATCAGTCTCATCCAGCACGACCAATGGTCAAAGATTATGGGAGCCATAGTCCAAAATATGTGGAGGGCACCAAATGTGGAAGGCTGGAGTAGCGTGTTAGACTATGGCTGGGACAAATCACGGTGAACACTCTGAGTTCCTTGGAGAAAGAACAGGATATAAATTAATAAAGAAATATTATAATACAATCCCCATCCATGCCACTTTAGGATTAAAAAAAAAAAAGAAGGCCATTTGACAGACTGACAATGTAGAAAATGACATCAATGAAACATAGGATGTGGCTTCATATCGTATGAGCAACCACAAGTCACATGCTGTATTCTGTCCACAATTTACTAACAATATAGCTGTGAAGTAAACAACATAACTGTGCAGCAGATCATTGTTTAACCGGTATCTTGCAAACTGTCAACATCAGTAAACAATGATATTGGGAGCTTTTTTCAAACTAGGCATGAGACGAATCCAGAATTTTCTGAATCTGAACTGATCTGAATCCCTAGAAGGTTCTGGGAATCCACGAATCTCATGAAACTCGAATCTTTCAAATCCTTTTTTAAAAAAGCGTTTAAAAAGTAAGAGAGAAAAAGCACCTCTATTGAAAAGTGTTTTTCAAGCAGAATTTAACATCTTTGTTTAGTGAATAAATAAATAAATAAATAAATAATAGTTTTTGATTTCAGGAAAACTTTCGGGATCCCCGGATCACCCCGGCCCTGGCAGGAGAAGAGCCGGTGGTGGGTGGGAAAAGAGTGAGGAGCAAGATTTTCATGCCCGCTCGGGGCAGGATCAGGCCAGCAGCAGGCAGGAAAACAGTGGGGAGCATGGGACTGCACTCCTCGCAAGCTTTTGCCACCTACTGGGGGCAGGATTGGGCTGGTAGTGGGCGGGAAAAGGGTGGGGAGTGCAGGATCGCACTCCTAACAAGCTTCTCACGCCCATCTGGGGCAGGATCCGGCTGGCAGTGGATGGGAAAAGAGCAGAGAGCATGAGATCCTGCTCCCTGCTACCTTCTCCTGCCCGCCACCAGCAGGATTCAAAAGATTTGGTTCACTTATTTTGGCAGGAAGATTCAGCTGCCCGAATCTCGAATCCTTGCCCAGGATTCAAGAATTTGGTTGGCCCATCCCTATCAAAAACACTCTTGGGAGTGATACATACTTTCTTGCTGTGTGTCTTCACATTGCTTCCGAGTTAACAGTGACACTTTTGTAAAGTATCTTGGCAAAATTTATTCAGAGGAGGTTTGTCATTGCTTTCCTCTCAGGCTGAGACTTGCCCTAGAGACTTGCCACTGGTCTTCTACAGCTCAGTAGGGATTCACACCCTGGTCTCCTAGAGTTCCGGTCCAGTGCTCACACTATACCATGCTGGCTCTTGAAACACACATCCATACAGAGATACGGGTAAAGAGAAGCAGAATAGAATGCTGTTGCTGAATTAAAAGTGTGTTTATGTACTTTTAACTTTAGATAGATAGAGACATAGATACAGAATTTTCAAAATATTAATACAGAAACTTTCAATGTGTGTGAGAGAGAACCTTCTAATTAACCAGCAATGCCATTCTACTTCCCCTTGCCTGTGCACAACAGCAGTACCTTTTCTATTCTCATTCCATATTTAGCCTCTGCAAGGCTAGGTCAAGGTATTTGAAGACCTGGGGCAGTTCCAAAAACAGAGCTCCCATGTGGGAGTTTCCTTTTAAGGACCAAGAGCTGGTGTGGCACTGGGCATCCCCCTGCTTGGCCCCTAGCTGGTGCAAAGCAGGGCTGAGTCTCAGAGGCTATAACGGCAGTGCCCCACCCACCTTTTCACTTGCTCAGCACCTGGAAAATGGGACCAGGGTAGTGATTAAAGTTTACCAGCTCTTGGAGAGGAGAGAGACAGAGTGACCTACAACCCCCCTTTCTCCTGAAGCTTTTCTTCCTTGGCAGCATCACAATGTGTGAGTCTCTCTGTGGGTGTGGCAGTAGCAACAACAATAATGCCCCCTCCTCCAACCACTGATGGCTCTGAAGCAATGCTCAGAAGCATTTGTTCCAAGTGCACTATTAATAAGCCAGCCTCGTGCATCTGGTTAACCTGCCCCAGCTGAAAAGTGTGCACTGGTTCTACAGCAGCAGCATGCTGATGGGCAAGCAGGTCTGGTGCTAAACATCCTGCACCACAGCTCAGTTGCATAACAGTTACTGTGTGCATACTCATTTCTCAAGAAGCTAAACCACAGAAAACACAGTGGGTACTGGAGGTAATCCAGCCTCAGCACAGGGGCCTTTCTAATGCTAGGATGTCTTGCAGCAGGCTGCCACAAATGCAACCACATTATACCATTTTCTTTCCCCTGTGCTGCACTAAATGACACAGACCACCTAAGACGTTTCATGTAAATTGGGTGTTGTTTGTTTCCTTGTAAAAATAAAACTTGGCATAATATTAAGAGACTAGTAATGTATTTCACAAGCTGTCAGATCCTATAGCCAATTAAGCAGAGTATTTTAATACTGAGATGGAAGCATTCTGGAGCTAGCCATACAACAAAGGGACCCTTTCACATTGCACAATTATAGCACTATGATACCACTTTGATTGCCATGGTTTCATCCTATAGCATCTTGGGATTTGCAGTTTGCAGAGCATATTAAAAATTCTAAAACAAAGCTCCCCTAGTACCTCACCAAGTTGTGAACACCACATTTTCACTGCATGCTACCATGGCAGTTAAAGTAGATTCACAGTGCTACAACTGTGCTGTGTGAAAGGGTCCCAGACTGGACACCATGTGGCCCTCCACGTGTTGTGAATTGTAACTGTCATCACACTGCACCATTACTAGGCAGACTGCACTCAACAACATCTGGAGGGCCACATGCTTGCCAGCCTGGCATCTAACATCTCACTGTTGTATTACTATTACTATTACGTTGTTGCCCTTACTATTGTATCAGCAAGGCCTTGAGACTTGCTGGCAGACCATAAGTGTGCAGTGGTGGTACCTGATTTCTGTCCTCTGGAACACTAGGATCCCTGCTTTATCTCAGAAAGCCATTCCATAGAGATGCCTCCTCAGCAAAATAAAAAAAGCTCCTATTTATTGGAAGAAATACACTGTGATGCAAAATAGGATAGAAATCTCTAATTCTGTCACACTGAGTTTTGCAGCTTCTACAGCTGAAGCAAAGATGCCTCCTTTTTAAACTAGGAGTGGAAAATTATGCAACTCTCCAGTGCTGTTAGACTGCAGTTCAACTGCCAGCATCCCTAGGCAGCATAATCAATGGTTACGAATGTAGTCCAACAACATTTGGACACCTGCATGATTGTCGTTATCTGTTCCAAGAGGCTCAGATCTGGAGAAAGATGAAGTGATATTAGTCACCCTAACAATATGCACTGGAGGGTGGAAGAAAGTTAAAAAAAAAAAAAAGGTGAAGGACAGCCTAGGAAATCTGAGAAGGTTGATTTTCTTCTCTCTTTCTCTCCTCCCCCTGGCCATGCATTGTATGCATGCTCAGTGGCAGCTGGCCAGTATCATCATTTTCAACAAGACAGGCAAACAACTATTTGGGTGGAAAGGCACCTGCAGGGTTTCACATGCATGTTGAAACTGGTGGTATGCTAGGATTTCTCTTCCCATTGGTGTGTTCTATTCCTTACCCGCAAATTTGCCCCTAAATAATTAGATACTCTATGAAACACAGAATAAGGTGTTTCCACTGCTCCTAAAAACTTTTAGAGCAGTGCTACTCAAAGTGGTGATCCGTGGACTTGTGCTGGTCTGTGAGCCATCACTTGCCAGTGTGCAGAGAGTTTCCAGGAAAGAAAGAAACAGTTGTAGCCAATGGACACAAATGTGGTGCTGATCCCTGGCAGACTGGCAAAAAAAAAAAAAAAAAACCAAAAACACCTGCTTGCCCCCTTATCAGTTAGCTTAAGAAGCTCTGATATAGCAGACAGAAGAAATATGAGAGAAAAGGAAGATGTAGATGAGAAAGAGGAAGAAACACTGAAACATCAAAGATGTCAGGAAGAAGTGGCAATGTGTCAGTATGGTGGTAAATCAGTTGTGAGTTTTAGTCTGAACTTTAAAGGAACTATTCAAGGTTTTGAACCCTAACACACATACACACTTCCATAGACTTAGCACCTTGGAAAAGTCAGTTAAATTTTAGACTAAAATCTGCAGTTGATTGCCTGCTCCATGGACATGGAATCTGTCACTGTCACATGAGGTAAACAAATGAACAGACCTAACACCATGTTACAAAGTCAGGCTTTGTAATCTGGGACTTCTGGGTTCATGTCCCAACTTTAGCATGGATTCATAATGTCATCTTCAGTAAACCACCTCCTCTCAGACTGCGGGGATAGGAATAGGTAACCCTGAGCTACCACAGAATGACTGTAAAGTTAAAACCCAGCGCTGATTGTAATGTTCTCTGTAAATTTAAACACAAGGAGTAGTAGAATGGTTAGATTGTTTTAAAACTAAGAGCTAGTGTGGTATCACGGTCAGACTGCTGGACAGTGACTTGGGTTCAAGTTGCCACTGAGCCGTGAAGCAGACTGAGTTAACATGGCACAGTGACATTTTGCCAGAGATACACCATCAGAGCTTCTCTCTCTCAGGCTCAGCTTGACCTACCTGATGTTGGAAAAATAAAATTGGAAGGAATGGTGCATTGTCTACTACCCTGAGCTCCCTGCAGAAAAGGTGGGGATACGAACAGAAAAACTGCTGGTCATAATAAAATGGGATTTGACAAATTAATGGATTGCAGATTTATCACCAACAGTTACACAGAACCTTTAGATGCAGAGAGGAAACATAACAGTGAATACCAATTAATAAAGAACAACAGCATCAGAGTGTAACTGGCTACAAGAGTTTATGGCTTGTCAGTATCGGGAGGATGATACTGGGGTAGACGCACCTGGGGTCTATCATAGCTTGGAAAAATTACTTTTTTGGACTATAATCCATGACTGGAGGATTCTGGGAGTTGTGGTACAAACAGGCTCACTCAGTGCACCAGCTTGGAGACTGAGTTTCCAGCCTAAATGTGGCGTTTGGAATGAAGGAAGGGAGAGAAGGAGAAGGATGGACCTGAGACCCTACATGTAGCTCTGCTCATGGAGTTCCATGTCCTCTCACTGCCTGTCAGCTGCCAAGCCCTGGGAGAGGCCTCTGCTGCTCCTTCTTACCTGTGTGTGTGGCAGCAGCTGGGGGGGGAAGGTATCAATCCATATAGAAGCAGCTCAGCTGGAGAGGAGAAATGAGCATGCACTCTCAAACAGAGTACACCTGCCTTTTCTTTCCCCCAGGACTTCACAGCAACTTCTTATTCGTGGTCTGAATACTTTCCCCTGGATACTTCCCACTGGAAAGAAGGAGCAGCTCTTTCCAGGTCTGCTGGATGGTTGGAGGTTTTTCTGGATGGAGCTGCAAGGGCAAAAGAATATCCCTCTGTGGCCCATCCAGTAAGAAACTTATGCTGGTGCAAATGCCCAGCAGGATATGGCTCCTGTCTGTCTTACCCAGTAGCAAATGCTGGTTTCCATATCAGTAGAGAAACTATCCAAGGTGCTGAAACCTATCTCCACAAAAGTGCCTTTAAGTCTCAGACTAAGCCCCTGAATGGATTCACAGACATGGGAAGGGGTATGAGACCCACAGACTGCCACTGGTTTTACATTCTTTTGTTTATTATCTTGTTTTGGCTACAAGGCACCAGAAACCCCAATCAAGAGCACCAAGTGCTACTGTATAAGCAATTTCAATTTTGCATTTAATTCTCACAGCAATAGAACAGCATTTTTCTCTGATTCAATTCCAGCAGCTGTGAGAGAAAAATATTCTCACAACTGCAGTCTGGAACAGATGTTTAAAGTCATCAAATGTAATCAGACCACAGGTCATACAGGGGGAAGAATACCTCCCCACACCACAGAAATACAAACCTCACTCACCTAGGAGCTTCCAGAACTGCCAGCAGGGAAATGAGTCATTTTTGTAGTCAGAGAGCAATGGGAAATCTATGTTCCTTCTGTTAACATCACCTCCTGGCCATGGCTACCAAGTGAGCTGACTACAGGTTTTGCTGTGGTGCTACTTCCAAAGCTTCAGTCGGGCTGTCTCATAAGGGGGGGGGGGAATGGTAGAAACAGACGTAACCTCAGTTGACTGCAGAGATGGGGCAAACTTTCTTGAATGCAGAATTTAGAAAGAGGAATTTTGTGGGTCATGATCCTCTGGCTTTGCTTATTGCATGGAGGAAAGGGGTCACTCTGTCACACAGATGGTAAGCCTTCCAACCCAACACCAATCTGCAGTCTGAGGGCCTATGCAATTTCCTCTGCCATCATATCACCAGCCAGGCCTGCTAAGCCCTCAGTTCTCTCACTGCAGATGCTTTCTTGAAGCAAAAAGTTTAGTCATCCCATCCTACATCATATCTGATGTTACTGCCCTGGCTAGTCCGAGCTTTGGGGATATTAAAAGATATCCTTTTGATATCACAATTCGGCGTCACTTATCTATTCCCTTCCACGTGCTTGCGAGGCCCCCGGACAAGCACGCATACAGGCTCGGCCGTTAATTGCCGTAATATTCCTAGACAATACAGGCAGGCCAGAAAATAGCTGACTCGCTGCTTTAGGAGACCTCCAGGCAAGTACTCTAATTAGGTATGCACGCAACCTACAAAAGAGCCTCTGACCCGCGCTGGCAGCTTGATGGGTAAACTATGCAATATCCAAGTACTCTGCGTTTGCATACTGGCTACTCTATTGAGAACCTCTACGATAACTCAATCATTCAGATTCTGACCTTTCGGAGGCTTTGTCTCCAACTCCAAATCTATTGTTTTCCCCCAAGTACGGCATAGCCTGCAGTCACATTCTCCTTATCAAAACCCTTGATTCCGAGACCTTCCTCAGATCGCTCCCGAGTTTCATCCTGCCTTGCTGCCGCTTTGCTTGGCAAGCCTCCCCTCAGCTCCACGTGCTAAGCTACATCGCACCCCAGCTTCGCTCTCAATTTTTCCGGGCTTCAGGACAGGTGAAGTATCACCCAAACCAGCAACTCCTCTAAAAATCCCTCTATACCACTCCAACATTTATTTCTTTAGTTATCTTGTGTGAGTGTGTCGCATACACTGTCTTGCTTGTGTTTTTAATAAAACATCATTTATTGCTTCAACTTCTGTGTGCTCCTTGACTCGACCCGACCCCGTAGACATAGGGTTCAAGATCTCGCTACGTTACCCTGCCTCTCGTAACGCTAAGCAGTGCTCTGAGCTAATTTTGCCCACCTTTAGTTGAGCACATTTTGGTGTCCCTCCCGGGACCCCCAGTATACAGGGTAACACTGATTTGCAGCCAGAACCTCCATGCTATTGCACTTCATAAGCGACATTACCTTGGCCACATTATGACTTTCTACTGCCCTGGACGATTTAGCCAAATAATAAGGATTGCCTTGAAGGCCCAATACCAGTTATTCATTTACCCCTTTCCAAACGTGCTTTCCTACTCTTCTGCTGGGAAATGTTGACATGTCTTTGGAATGATCACTGTGAGAATGTTTCCTGATATAGGATCGTTCTGCTTTCTTCACAGGGTCACCACAGGACAAATTCTGACCTCTCATCTATACTTTGGCCTCCAGAGAATTACTTTAATTTTAACCAGACATTTCTCATCTCTTTTCAGCTTTCCTTCTGTTTACAGCCCAGTAGCATTCTTGTTGCTTTATTACTATAGATGACAGATCCTTTACTCATACAACGAAAAGTGCAGTAGGAAAAACAGAACCTGAGGAGCATTTTACAAACTCTTATGTCCAATTTTAAAGTATTCATGATAGTTTTAAAGTATTCACAGTAATTTTTCATCTGCCTGGCAAGATCTATTGCAGGAGTTGAGAACCTCAGGGTCAGGGGGTGAATCGTCCCCCTTGAAAGTCCCAATCCAGCAATCTGAGCTTTGCCAGCTGGCCACCGCCCTCTTCCACATGATATCATTGTTTAAGGTCTTCTTCTCCCCCAGCTTCTGTACAAGCATTGCTCCATTCTAAAAGAGTAAAATGTCTCTCCTAAGACTTTTTAGCCTACAAAAATGCCCTAAAGCACCAGATCCTGTCTGATCTTGGAAACTAAGCAGGGTCAGCCCTGGTTAGTACTTAGATGCAAAACTAATACCAGGTGCTATATGCTATTCCAAAGGAAAAAATTGGCAAACCACCTCTGAGTTTTCCTTGCCTAAGAAAACTCTGTGAAATTCATAGGGTCAGCATAAGTTGATAGGTGACTTGACACACACACACAGCTTGTTCACTGGCAGTAAAAGATTTTTAAAAAATGTCTAGCATTTTTGTTTCTATGCCTTTTTCCTTTGGTTGCATCAACCATGGAATGTGATCCCACAAACTATTCTGAAACTGACTTTGACCCTGAACTGAAAAACGTCTCCTACAGTATTAATTCCCACAGCAAGGTCATCATGATTTTATTTTATTTATTTTGCTCTTCAAAGCAGAAGGAAAAGAAAGAGACAATATTACAGATGAATTGATTCAATCAAGGAAGCCACAGCCGTCTTGAGTTTGCAAGACCTGAGCAGGTTTTACATCCAGGGCTCTTCGAATTCCTTCATTCACAGAGTCTCCATGAGTCTAAACTGACTTGTTGGCAAATAATAAAACAAAACCCTATGCAATTTAAGCTAGTATTTCATTGTCAAAGAGTAACTCCCAAAGCAAGCATCATGTATATCTATAGGATGCAGTTAAAACTGTTACTCTCTTAGGTTTCACTAATGGGTACTTAAAATTATATTTTTAATTTGTAGGTGTACTCCTAAAAATCTAACGTATCTGTATGCATGAGTGCAAGATAAAATACAAAAGGCTAGGGTTGTTCATAGGTCACCATGCTGCATGATCACGCAGTGGAAAATATGCATTTGCAACCATGTCAGTTACAAAGAGGTCCTACGGAATACCTTTTCCTGGAAGCATCTTTGCTTGTGATCTACTTTGTTAGTTCTAGCCCCTACAATGAAAACAGAACACCCTTGGCTCACCCTGCATGCACAGGAAGGGGCCATTTCATAACTTAGCTATGAAGTGTAAATTGGTGCTGATTTGGAATTCTGTGTACACAGACCCAGACAGAAGCACCAATGAACATAATGGGAATATACTCTGAAATACAGTAGAGTCTCGATTATCCGACATAAACGGGCGGGCTGATAGTTGGATAACCGAAAATGTCGGATAATCCGGAGGGTCTAAGGGGGCCTGGCTGTGCCCGTCGCCTTCCCCGTTGCCATGCTTTGGCCCTTGTTTTGGGGCCTGGAGGTACTCGCCCTGCTCGCTGCCGCCGCCACCGCCGCGCTTGGGGCCGTGTTTTGGGGCGAGGCTTCACTCGCCTTTCTCTCCTTGCCCGTTGCGGCTGCCATGTTTGGGGGCATGTCTGGGGGAGCGGAAATGCCTACAGCCACGCCCCCAAGCAGCCGTGACGTCGGATAATCCAGAATGTCCGATGACCGAAGGACGGTTAATCGGGACTCTACTGTACATCAAACTGAGTCTACTGGGAGAGGAAAGATTACAATCCCTTCCTCTCCTCTTTCCCTGCTGATTGCGTGTGAGCAACTTTTGCACTTTGGATTCCGTTTGCATCAATGGAAGGAAGCTGAGGACAAAGCGGGAAAATGGGACGAGGAAAAAGAAACTGTGACATTTTAAAAGCAGCTGAAAAAGAGGATAACAGAGGATTAATCGGGACTCTCCCTGCTAAATTGGGACAATTGGAGAGCATGCCAGCATGGTGGAGAGGTTTGAATGTTGGGCCAGGATGCTGGGAGATCAGGATTCAAATCCCTTCTCAGCCCTGGGTAATTGAGTAACTTTGGGTAAGTCACACTATCTCACCCTAAGAGGGTGACAATGGCAAACCATCTCTGGATAAATCTGGCCAAGAAAATCCTATGACAGAGTTGCCATAATTGGAGTTAACATGAAGATACATAACAACCAAAACATATCAGTTTAAAATAAAAGCAAGAATGAGGTGCTTCTTTAGATCCATTGCCAGTCGCATAGGGACAGAGGGGTGATGGATGTGGTTCGCCCCCGGCAGCAATGTTTTTGGGGTGTCCCAGCTCATAGCCATGCCCCTGCGCACCGCAGCCACACCTCCACACACTGTGGCCGTGCCCCACACACCACAGCCACGCCCCCGCACTGTAACCCCGCCCCCTCTCCATGCGCTCGAAGCTCCGCCGCTGTCCATTGCACATCCATACTCAGATTTCCTAGATTCAACTAGGGATGACAGAATCTGACACCTTTATTTTCTCTCATATTCACTTTATAACAATTTAGAGGTCTTTTCCATCAAATGGCTAAAGAAACTTCAAAACTGTGGTAAGTAAATTCTTTACCATCTGAACTAGCACACTACCCAAATACACAAAGTATAGGATATCCCTTGCATGGAGAAGATCATGTTCTATCTGACTCTCCGTAGCTTTAAAGATAAGGAACCAGGGAAAAGATAAGAATTCAGGGGTGAAAAAAAAAAGTGACAACCCTAATAAAGCACCACAAACATGTTTGTTTTAGTACACAAGACTCAAAGCCAGATCTAAGGACTCAAAGCACTCTGTTTGGCCACACAAATCATTTTCATTTACTCCAACATCCAAATTTTTAAAGTTTTGTGTTCTTTCTATGTAGTTTGCAAATATTGGAGGTTCTGTTTTAAAAGAACCGAATGAAATCCTCACACTTTCCCAGTTACAACTTCTCAAAGTATTCAATGACCTTCTCACTGTTTTTGTTATCCTCAATTGTTTTATACCTCCAACTCATTTCTGATATACGGGAACCCTAAGGCAACCCTATCACAGGTTTTCTTGCCAAGATTTGTACAGAGGGAGGTTAGCCTTTGCCTTTCCTTGAGGTTGAGAGAGTTTTACTTGCCCAGTATTACCCAGTAGGTTTCCATGGCCAAGCGACAAATTGAACTTTGGTCTCCAGAGTCTTAGACCGATGTTCAAATCATTATACCATGCTGGCTCTCTTTTCTCATATTTTGGTCCTAGGTTCAAAGGCTGGCAGCTTAAATGGTAACGAATTTTTATGTTGATTTCAAAAATCCTACTTCTCTCCAGTAATCTTAAGGCGGTGTACAGGGCTCTCCTCTTTACTACAGTCATCCCTCCACATTTGCTAGGGTTAGGGCCACAGAACCCCTGTGAACGTGGAAAACCGTAAATAATTCTGGGCCCTCACAAACCATATTTAAAACACAAAACAGTATGATCACCATATTCAACCCACTGTGGATCCCTTTGAGGCATCAGGGTTCCTTCACAAGGCAGAAGTGGGTGGCTGGTGGAGCTTACTGCCACCTCCACCGCTGCCCCAAACCATTTTTAAAAGGGACTTACAAGCCTCGTTTGCAGTTTCTCAGTCTCACGAGGCTGGCAGACCCCATTAAAAATGGCATAGAGAAGCAGCAGAGGTGACAGCAAATAATCTGTGAATAATCAAATCTGCAAAAGTGAAACCCACAAATATGGAGGGCTGACTGTACTTTATTTTTGCAACAATCCTGCGAGATAAGTCAGAAGCCAGTGTCACCCTACAGATATTTTGTTTCTGCATAAACGTGAATCTAGATTTCTGAGTCCTCTTGACTCATAACTACCACATCACATAGTGCATCTTCCTAACTGGCTCTACGCTAACTTTGCAGATGACAAGGGAAAGTTGATCAGTCCAACAGGGCAGCTTGAATAGGACAATCTAGCAAGATACTTACCCTGACCCATGTAAGTAGCCTGAAGGCATCAGATCCCAGCTGATTCTGGAAACAAATCAGGGTCTGGACTGATTAGTACTTGGATAGGGGACCTCCAGGAAATATCAGGAGATTCTGTTTAGGAAGACAGCAATGGCAAAAACCTGTGATTGTTTCTTGCCTCAGAAAAACCCTATGAAATTTATGGGGTTGCTGTAAGTTGACAGGCCACTTGAAGTGACATGTACACACTCACCTAGAAGGTAATTTAGCATGTCTGGCAGCAAACCAACACCTACTGACAATTTCTGAGTAAATAGAAACTTGCACAACAGGACTGTGCTACATGTCCACCACAAACAATGCAATGGCACATCAGAATACATCAAAGGTAACCCAATGGGCATAAGCAAATCTCTCCACTGGACCCAAACTCTGACTTCTGAGCTTGATATTTGCTCTCACCATCTCTCCTCTCAACAAAATGAGGAAGAGAGAGAGATCCACCTGCTATGCCAATAATAAACACACATAACTTAGAGCCAAATCATAAATTATGTTAATAGGGTGCTTCCTCTAATCTGCTTAGTACAAAGCATGGGACTTTCTCCCCCGAAAAATCCTAAAGAACACATGCAGAATGGCAGTGAGAAATCTAGGGGGGCTTTCACACTACACAGTTACAATGCTATCATTTCACTTTAACTGCCATATGGAAATCATTCCTATAGTTCTGTCCTATAAAATTCTGAGATTTGTTTTTTTTGGAAGGGGCCTTCAACATTCTCAGCGAGAGAGCTCTGTTGCCGCAGACCGAACTACAAACTCCAGGATCCCATAAGACGCAGTCATGGCAGTTAAAGTGGAATCATAAACACTATAATTATGTTGTGTGAAAGCCTCCTAGGTCAGGAATGCGGCATAAAGAGAAAGAGTAAGCCCTTTCCCCTTAGGATACATTCTCACCAAACATCAATTCCCCTCTCCACAAAGAGACTAACTGCTACAGAAAAGGTCTAGATATCTCCATCTCCCTCCACATACACATCACATCTGCTGTTTGTCAAGAGAAAATAGGCCCAATGCTACACACACAACGGAAATAATATACAACTATTGTAAGGTTCACTTTATTTCTTAGAAATCCCATCAGTTTTTGTGGGATTTCCTAACAAGTATATCTGGAACAGAGCTTGGAAACATTCCATCTTTAGACTACAGTGCCCAGCATTCTTCAGCCAGGATATCCAGAGGCCACTCTGCCTAGGAGATTCTGGGAATTACCATTCAAGGCCCCAATTCATTTCTTAGTCCCAGGTAAAGTAGAATCCTTGAATCAATGGAGCTTACATAAGCGTTAACATTATGAAGTTCCCATTGATTCCACGGGCTAAGACTTGGATTTAAACTTCTCCCTTATAATTTTGCCAAATTCTGGTACAGAACTGCACTGTAAGGTTTTTCTAAAAGAAATGCACACAAAACATTTAACAGGAACATTGAAATTCTTTTCCTTCTGTAATACACAGACACAAATAGCCAACATGCCTGCAGTCTTTTCTTACATTCCACTTAGTTCTTCCCAGCCTTGGGACCAAGGAGGATGTTTTTCTTTTCTTTTCTTTTTTCCCAGAGCCTCTTCTTGTAATTAATTGCTTCCCAATGCTTTTGCTGACAAACTGGACCACATACTCAGCAAAGCAAAGCAGCCAATGTGACTTCTTGCCAATCCCATTGCAGGAATGAGGGCCAAAGGCTGCAGAAACAGAAGATTTCTTACTAATGGGTTACAGCAAGCCCTCCAACACCCATAGTGACTCTTTCAAGGCTAGGAGAATTAGCAAAGATAGACACTGTAGTGAATTTCTGAATTTTCTGCATCCTCTACCAATCAAGTTGCCACAGGGATTGGGGTTTGCCTGGGATTTTTGTTTTGGTTTGGTTTGTACTTTGCAACAAAATTCATTTTAGGACTTATAAGAAGGCTTTTAGAATAAATCCACCCCCCAACTATATATACAGCAAAATTTGAAAAACCACACAACATAATGAAATGAGAAGAAAACTATAAAATCAGGTATCTAAACACAACTGTTAGACTCAGCTAGGATCAACAGAACTTACATAAGTGCTAACTTGAGACACTTCCTTAGATTCATGGATCTATTTTAGTTGAGGCTAACAACTGGATTTAAGCCAGAATTAACAGTTACAACCAGACAGCATCACCACAAGCACCCGCTTCAGCTTGTTCACACTGTCACTCTCTCTGTCTTTGCTTTCCACTATCCATTCTCTCACTGGTACAAGGTCCCCATTCTATGCAATAAACAGGACACCTGAGCAGAATGTTTTAGGCTGCTCCTCTGCCTTACCAGCTCCAGGCAGGCTGTTGCACCTTGATGAGCTGCATGAAAGTTATGCAACAGGTAAAAGATGCTCCCAGAAACAGCACATTTACAACATCTCAAGCATAACCTAAAAGTCTAAGTTGGATCTAGAGGCAGTTACGAAGACCTACTTGAACCCAAGGGGAAAAGCTGTTTGTTACCAACTTACTCTGCATGGGTTTCAGTGGGTCTACTCTAAATATGACCAAGTCTCAAAACCAGGGCCAACATGCGAAGCAGCAAGGGGTGACATAAAAGGAGAAAAGAAAGAACTGGGAGGTCCTTTGATGGTTAAAACATTCCAGTCTCAGGACTGCTTATAATCATTTTGTTTCCCCCGTAGAATAATCCATAATTTAATCTTATCTTTTCCCATTGCTTCTCAGTTTTGTTGCAAAATCTCAGCTGAAACCTTGCTAGAAGGGTAAATGCTTAAAAGAGACTGTCCTGAGATCCGAGGAAAATAAACAAATAAATAAATAAATAGGTTGGCTCCAAATTTTGGTACTGCTAGCAAAAAGGAGACAGTTTATGTAAACACGCGGATGGAATAATCTGCAGCCAATAGAAGTTCAACAGCCCCAAGTAAAAGCACAGGGAGAAAATGAAGAGAAGGTATAAAGAAAACAAACCTGAAGATCATCAGTTTGAAAGGAATCAATCTGCACCCAGTGCGGCAATTATATCACTATCCAACATATTGTGTACGCAAGCCATAGTATACTCATGCTAGAAGGGAAATCGACCTAGACTACTTATTAATTTTGGAAAGGTTGTACAGGGCTCTGCAGTGTGAAAGGGATCTGAAGAAGTTTCCATTGATTTTTCCCCCCTTTTCGATCACAAACCCTTGTTTCATAACAACAGCAGAAACTACCGCCAGCATTGGAAACTGTTTAGACCAAGTTCAGAGAGTTCTCCCACCAAAGCAAAGCACAGAAATACAGCCACAAAGCCCAATCTAACAGAGAGCTTCTAATCCAAGGTGGCTTCATGCCAGAAGACATCTTTCTGCCTTGGGTCCCATACAGGAAGAAAGGCAGCACAGAAATTAACTAAATAAAAAGAAAGAAAGAAAGAGAGAAAGAAATTTCCTTGAATGAACAGAATACCTACTGTCTAAAGCAGAAACCAAAATACTTTTTATAAAGAAGTTTGCTACCTTTTTCCACCACTCTTCTATTATACAAATATTTTAGCAGCTTCCTCTCTTCCTTCCTTTTTAAACCCAAGCATAAAAAAGGTTTGGCTCTTCTCGAATCCCACTGAAATAACAGTATCTCTAGGAAGCTGTGCGCATACCACGGCTGACATCATACTATACCTTCCAGCACGCGTTAGCTGGAACTGTACTGTACTGACATAAGCCTGTCCCCTAGACGACAAGAATATTGCCTCTGAGCACGTGCAGTGCGCCTCCCCTCTCTCAAAGTCAACCAGAGCCGCTCCTCACGCAATCCAGAATTGCAAAACGGAGTTGCCAGATTAATTTGGAGTTTCCTGCGGACTCTGCCCAGGCACCTCCTAGCTGCTGTCATTACAGTGAGAGATTCTGCCTGCCTTCCCGATCCCCTTCGACTTTTATTTTGGTTCATTCAGGAGTGGGAAAGGGGGTGGCTTTCCGAAGGGGCTAGGAAATCCCACCTGGCTCCCTCTCCTTCCTCTCTGCCTGGGGGAAAACTTGCAAGGAAGGGGAGAAGGGCAAAGAGGGCGCGGAGCTGCAAAGCGTGGCGCGAAGAGAGGCGCAAGGCAACAGCAGCGACGAGGCAGGGTGGGAGACAATGGGAGAGAGAGACTCTGAATCTGCACTAGACTGTTATAGCGCTATGATTCCACTTTCAACATCCTGTGGAATCCTGGGGTTTGCAGTTTAGGGAGGGGCCTGGGCAGGCCCCTCCCTAAACTGCAAACCCCAGGATTCCACAGTATGTTGAAAGTGGAATCATAGCGCTATCGCCGTCTAGCGCGGAAATGGCCAGAGAGACGCGTCCGCTGAAACTTGAGCGCGGCCAGACGCATCCAAGAGGAAAGAAAGGCGATGGGAAGGGGAAGAAGGGGGCGCGGCGCTTGCCGACGGAGAGGGCGGTGTCTCCGTCTGTGGGGAGGGGAGGTACCTGGAGCTCAATGCGACTGAACTCGCAGGGGACGAAGGAGAGCGGGGCGGCCACGGAGCGCACCGGTCCCTCGGAGCAGCGGGCCGCCTTTGGAAGGCTGGCCGCCAGTCGCGGCAACTGCGGCGGGCGGGAGGGGAAAGGGCGGGGACAGAGGGACCGCGGCTCTCCTCCTCCTCCTCCCCCCCTCCCCAGCGCAGCTTGGGCTTCCCCCTCCATCCCCCACTGCGGGGAAGGACGCGCCCGCGCCTGCAGGTGGCTGCGGGCAAAGTCCCGACTGCTCCGGGGGAGAAGCGAGGCAGAGCTGCGGGCGCCCGAGAGCGAAGGAGCCGAGCCGCCAAACAGAGGTTGGGCCGATGCCGCCGCCGCCGCCGCCGCCGCCAGTAGCAAGTAAACCCGCCTCCCTTGCGAAGAGCTTCCCAAACTTCCAGAGCAGCAGCCTTAGTAGGTCTCCTCGGAAGTAAGTCCCGCGGAGTTCCAGTAGCGTGGGATATAAAATCACAGTCCCTAATCCAGCGGTCGGAAGGGGGACTATCCCGCGGCTTTGCAGAAGTTGAGCGACAGCTCTCTCGCCGTTGAGCGTGCTGGGGATGATAGGAACTGGAATCCAGCAATTTGGGCCACGGGTTCCCCAGCCCCATCATACCCACCGTGTGGATGCCGTTTCAGTCCTTGAAGAGAGGACTCTCTGTTGTGATGCTGAGCTGCGTTCTCTCCACCCCTTCTCCCCTGAACCCAAGAAGCCAAGGAAATAAAATAACTTTAAAAAAAAAAAAAAACACATGCGTTTGGACACCAAGGGGGAGGAAGTACAAAAAAAAAAAATGCCTGTCGGAAGGACCCACCTTCGATCTAGCGCCGGCTGCCCTGTTAGGCAGAGTGAGGCGCCATCCTCCGGCCTCAGGTGCCCTGGAGCGCGCAAGAAGGTGCTGGAGGACAGAGCTCTGTTTGCCCCCTAAACTGCCTTGTTGTTCTCAAGTGTGGCAGAGGAGGCACTGTCTCGTCCAGGGTGCCGAACCTCCCTCCACAAACACATCTACACATCCTGCATAGCTGTGTCGGAGAGCCACGTGCTTTGCCTGCAGAAAGTCCTAGGTTCAGTCTGGGACAGCTCTCCAGGTAAGACTGGGGGAAGCTCCTCCCTCAGAGCCTAGAGAGCCACCACCAGACAGTGTGAACTCTGCCTACGGGTGTTTTCTGATGCTCTGAATCTGAACTGCTCTGATTTTCAGGACCATCCCTCCCATGAAACAGCTGCCTCTGCATGGTGTCATTACTGTGAAAGAGCAGCAAAGTATTATTTTCTTACCACTGTGTTTTTATCATCAGGGATGGGGAAGAGGTACTGGTGAAATTTTCATAATGTGCACTCCCCATGCTTGATGAACCAAGGCTATGCTGGCTGTGTTAAGACAGCTTCCTATGTGTTTCTGAAGATAATGAGATTCTGAAGGGCAGCCGCCTAGAAGAGGATTCTGCAGTGGCTTGTGGGGAGTAGCCCCCTTTTCATCATCTGTAAAAAATGCTTTGATCTGCCTGGTTGTTGTTTGAAAAAATAAACTGGGAGGTTTCCAGAATGGTTCTCCCACCACCCTCACTCTTCCACTTGCCAAATGGACGGCAGTTCACTGCAGTTCCAAAGTGATAAAGGCAGCCATTGGAGTTGAACATATTCTCCATTCTGTGGATGCTGAGCTGTGTGGACTGAACAGAGCATCCTTCTCTTTTCCAGCACTATCACTAACATTCCCTTAATGTATCTTTAGACAATTAAAAGGCTTCCTTTTCCACCATAAGGCTGTTCTCTCCCGGACAAAGATGGATTCTTCCTTTTCTTCGTTGAAATCTGATAAATGTCCAGTCTTACTGAAGCCACATTGAGGCCTGAGGTATTGCAGCAGAGAATAGAGGGCAATTAACTCAGTATAGAAACCTTATGCTTAAGCAGTATCAAAACCTGGCTTGACTGCTTCCATGGGCAGGCAAGTGCTGCTGATGAGAATGAGACAGACAAGTATTTGAGAAAAAGAACATTGAGTCACGTTCCCATTCTGTTCTTATAAATAATGGAAATAAGTCGCCCTTCCTTTTTTATTATCCTGATGAGGAAATGTGGATAAGAGGCTCTGATTTTCAGGGCCATCCCTACCACGAGGGACAGAGAGGCAGCCATCTCAGACAGTAAATTATGGGTATTGTGAAAGGGTACTGTTTGTGTTTTGTTTGTTTTTTAAATCATTGTGTTTGTACCATTAGGGACAGGGAAGAGGTACTTGTGAAATTTTCTCCAAATAATTTAGCTGGTTTTAGTTACTTGGGTGACCTTAGGGAGTGCCACTACTTTGCCTTTCTTGGAAAAATGTCTTGGATTGGTCCTGTGAATCACACTGTCCCAAGATGCTCACTTCTTCACTACTGGGCTTTGTTTGGCTGAGCTTGGACAGCACTGGAGAATGACTAATGCATCTTTGTAAAATTTACTCTGTTGGTATATGTATGGACAGGAGCATAAGTGAAAGCAAATATCATTTCAGGGTGTTCTTAGTTGAAAGCTTTTATTGTACAGTTACCCAAACCTTTTCACAAAATTGTTTCATAGAATGTTATTGGGAAGGGGACAGAGGATGTCAGCTTCTACTCGAAACCCTCGTCTAGTAGAGTTTCATGTACTGCTTCATGCATCTTTTTTTTTTCTTTTCCCACATACACATACGCAAGTAATACAGGAAAGAAGAGCAAGCTGCACAGTGTCTTCCTCTTGGTAGCACTAGCTCATTTCTGCGTGGAATCCCATTTATAAGTGGATATCACAGAGTGCCTGCCACTCCTAGACAGGAGCTATGGTAGCCAGTTCCACTATCATTTTCTTCCAGTTTTGCTAGAATAAGGGCCATACTACATGTGATATATTCACTCCTAGCTTTTGTGTGGCTGAGCTATTGTCAATGGAAGTGTCCTACCATGGATAACAGCAGGTGTGTGTGCAGGTTTTTCTGTTCAGGACCAAAGCAGGGGGACAAAGTTGTTTTTGTAGTTGTGTGCTTTCAAGTAATTTCCAATTTACGGTGAGCCTATGATGAGGTGTTCTGGGGCTGAGAGTGTGTGATGCGCCCAAGGTCATCCAGTGGGTTCCCATGGAGAAGTGGCAAAATGACACTCAACACTCAAACCATTACACCATGCTGGCTCAAAAAGGGGACGAGATACCCCTTCCCAATATGCCACAGTTCCAATCCAGTTTTCTCTTTTTGTGCTGCCTATTTATATGCTGTTTTTTATTTGAGTTTTTACTGGCAGGAATGAGGAAGATGTGCCTGTAGAAACCAAGGGACACAGGAGGCTGTCTTTTCTTGAGACAGACTATCAGTCCATCTAATCCAGTAGTGTTGACACTGAATGGCAGCAGCTCTTAAGAATTTCAGGCAGGATTATTTCCTCTCCTTACTGGGAGACGATAGGGACTGAATTTTTGGCTCTTCTGCAAGAAAAGCTTGTGCTCTGCAAACAGAGCTTGGAAAAGTCACTTTTGGCCTACAACCCCAAGAATCCCAAAGTTAGCTTGTCTAGTGGCCAGATTGATTCTGGAAACTGTAGTTCAAAAGTTAACATTTCCAAGTTCCAACATGAATAACATTGTGTATATTCAGATAAGTTCTCCCCTTCTGCTTCCATTCCCTAAACAGTTCTGCCCTGCAAAAGAGTGATCAAAGACCCCAGTTCATCTCACTGCACCCAGCAGGTGAACTGCCCATTCAGTAAAGCTTCATCATCATTAAAACAACATCAAGATCCCTTTTTGCCAAATTCCAGATTCCCATCAGACATTACCTGAGTGGAGCCATAAAAAGAGACTATTTAAAACTTTCAACATTATCTGGGCAAACTTGTGTGTTTCAGCATCTTCTTTATCTTATGTTTATGATACTATTTGTTTGCTTCTTTATGTGGTCATTTATATCCCTATGATAAAATCAAGCACCAGGCAGGTTGCAACAAGACTGTGTAACTCAGTACAAAATTAAAAGCAAGCTTAAGGTAATCTGGTACTAAACACAACATCATAAACAGCACATGATATGGGAGAGAAAAACGTGGGGCCAAACCACAAAAGCTCTAATGTGCTGTAATAATTAAAATAAGAAGTCCTAGAACTGGGCCCCTGTGTGCAGAGCCCTCACGCTATCAAAGGACCATGCAGTTGCTTTCAATATCATTCATACTGGAGGAGTCCTGACTTTGCAAGGGTAGCTGGCAGAACAAAGAAGGAAGGAATACCTTCTAAGCAAGCTTTAAATTGGTTTTCAGAAGGACTGTCACTAGGCCTAGGTCCATCTAGTCCCAGTCCAAAATCTATTCCTCAAGTTCCAGTCTTTCTCTACATATATGAGAGAGAGAGAGGGACAGAGCTATTCCTGTATGCAGATTTCCAGAACTTGGAAAGGTTGCCATTTTGAACCACAACTCCCAGGTCATTGCCCATTCTGGTTGGGGGATTCTGGGAATTATAGTTCTGAAAGGCAACACCTGAACCCCTAAATCTCATAAGTGCCTAGCAATACCCCAAAACATGGACAAGTGAAGAGTGAACAGGACTATACCAGAACACAGAAGGAGCTCTTTCACTCAATCTAATTATAACACTGTGATTCTTTTTTAATTGTCATGGCTTCATCCTACAGAATTCTAGCTTGGTGAGGCACTAGGGGAGCTCTCCGGCTGAGAATTCTAAATTCCTTTCCCTAAACTGCAAACGACCGGGGCTCATTCACACCACACAATTATAGCTGCAAGTTCCAGTTTATCTTCCAGGGGTGCATCCTATGGAATCCTGAGGTTTGCAGGTTGGTTAGGTACTAGCCAACATGGTGTAGTGATTTGAGTGTTGGCCTGTGACCCTGGAGACCAGGGTTGAATGCCCTTTTTGGCCGTGGAAACCCACTGGGTGACCTTGGGCATGCCATACACTCTCAGCCCCCAGAAAACTCAGTGATAGCTTTGTCTTAGGATCACCCCAAATTGGAAATACTTGGAGGCACATAACATCAACAACAAGGCACTAGAGGAGTGCTCCAGCAGAGAATTCAAAATGCCTCCCTTTAAACTACAAATCCCTGGATTCCATAGTATATAATCAGGGCAGTTGATATAGAATCATTCTGCTATAATATAATTGGGTGATGTGAATGGGCTGCTGGATTCTGTAGCAGTTAAAGTGAAATCATAGCACTATAATTGTGTGATGTAAAAGAGAACTGGGTGGTACTCTGTAATTGCTCTTGTCAGACTGATTCTGTGGCCATCTACCATACCAGATCTATCATACGTATGCCCACGACCTGCAGTGTACCCTGATAGATAGATAGATAGATAGATAGATAGATAGATAGATAGATAGATAGTTGTTCTGTGCCTTCAGTTCATTTCCAACTTATGGCAACTCTAAAATAAAACTGTCACAAGGTTTTCTTGAAAAGATTGGTTCAGAGGCTGAGACAGTATGCCCTGCCCAAGGTTACCCAGTGAATTTCCATGGCTGACTGAGGATTCAAGCAGTGGTCTCCAGAGTCATAGCTCAACGGTCAAACGATTACACTGTACTAGCTCCCATTACACACACACCCATGTGTGTAAAGACTGCTGCCTAAATTTGGCTGTACTACCAAATAATTTGGTGGTTACTACTAAACGGAAAATGACATTAAATGCACTATTGTAGATCATTGTTATTCTCAATTTAGTTCCTTTCCATTTGATATCAATAGTCAATATATTAATTTAAGTCAATTGAAGTATATACAGTGCTCCCTCTTCTGGTGTGAGCTCTGCAGACATGAATGCGAGGTTGCACAAAGCATCACTCCTATTATAGTCAATGGCCACTCATTGACTACAATGGGATGTGGGTCTCACATTTTCTGTTTTACACTGAGGGCCCTGGAATGGAACCCCAAAATATGCATTGAGCACAATGTATATATTAATAATATTAATCAAGCATGAGTGGATGGATCTTATTTGTTAATAATGAGTGAGAGGAAGTTTAATTACTTTAATAATATTTAATGGAGAATTACTTTTAATTCACATCAGCTATTTTTAAAATTTATTTTACATATATAAAGAAAAAAATAAGTATTTTTAACTTCTTAACAAACTTAACCCCACCTCCCATGCAAGACACCCAGAAAAAAAACGCAGCCTTGACCTCTTGGCCAAATTAAAAAATAGACACCAACACCCTTGTCAATTGTGTCTTCCATGCTAATAGGGAGGTGGATCTGCCCTTAATTTTCATTGAGACTTTACAGGACCTGTCCAAGGTGCTGAACTCTATCTCCAAACTAGTTTCAGCACCTGATTCTGCTCCTTTTGTTCACTCCTTCCATTAACATGGAAACTACTTTCCTTTTCACATGGCATTTCTTAAGCGAAAGGTCCCCTTGAGTGTCGCGTAAATGTAAGGAGTGGTCTGCATGACACACTCACATTTATGCAACACTCAAGAGCCGGATGTGCAGCGCATATGCACCTTTTTATTTTCGGCTTTTAGCTGAAAATGGTGCACACTTGCACACCAGTCAGGGGCCTGGGGCGAACTTGTTGGGGGATGATAGGAGTTTCAGCCCCACAGAAATGCAGCGGAAAAGCCAGAGGACAGCGAGCCAACAGCAGCAGCCTTGTTCCCCAGTAAGGATACTCACACACGGAGGAGTTTCTTCCAAACAGGAGGCACTTTATCTTGCAGCAAAGTTCCGTTATGTACACAACATGGAACAGATGGACAAAGGCTTGCGCCAGACACCGGTTTGGTCAACAGACAAATACATACTGGGGATTGCTTTCTTATATACATATTTACAACCAATCAGGTAGAGGTTTGCACACCTCCCTCTACCATCTGCACACGACCCCAGATTCTTATGCAACCTTGCAATTACCCACAGCTGGGGCATGATGCAAGATCTTTGCAGTGGGCTGATCATTTTCCCAGGGTTCCCTGCCTGGAATCCCTGACAGAACTTACCTGCCCTGCGGAGCCTCTGGAGCCAGGCCGGTCGCGCTTCCTGTCCTCAGTGCAGCCTACAGCTCCCAGGCTGCACTGCGGAAGGAAGAGGCAGGGCGTGGGCGGGGCGCTCACGCAACCAGGAAGCTGCTACGGAGCCCAAGCAGCAGGAATGCGAAAGCCTTCCTCCGAAGGCTTCTCGTGCGAGCGCCGCCTCCCACCTCCGCAAAAAGGTAAGGTGCGGAAAGGGCCTATGAACTGCCACTGATCATCACAGTTACACATCTCTGCTCTAAGCCATGAATTTCAATGGAACATGAGGATGATTTTGCTCAGAAAGGTCTTATGTGAGGAAACAGATAAGGGGGTGTAAAAAGAAGAAGAAGATACTATAGAAGAAAGCTGAGATAACTGAAGCCCCTGTCAAAGCTGCTGATGACGAGCAGCAGCTGTTGGTCCCTGTTGCTCAGGGTGGAGATGACGAGCAGCAGCTGTTGGTCCCTGTGGCTCTGGCTGGGGTTGAGTCCTGCAGCTCAAGAGCTCCCCCTGCTGCCATGGACCAAGCAGGCTTGGATGTTCCTCTGCCTGCTCCTTTAGGGCAACAGGGATCCAGCTGTGATTCCGAGGATGCCTTGGAGCCTGCTTCAATCAGCCCACAAACAAGGCGGAGACTCAAGAGAGCTGAGCAAAGGGAGGCTTCCTTGATTAAGTTCAAGAAGCAGTGATTAGCCACACCTGTGTCTTGGTCTATATAACTGCCTGCCTGGAAGCTTTGCTTTGCTTGTGGCAAACTCTCTACAAGCCCTCCCCTTGCCTGTTCATTGCTTCCAGCACCCGACTCCTGATACCCTGGATTGATCTCTTGGCTTCTGACCTCTGGATTTTGGACTCTGATTACAGCTTTCACTTGTCGGTCTGGCTTAGGTAAATGGACTGCCTATGAGTAATTGCTTGCTTTGACTCCTCCTGGTGGGACTCTGCTATCTCTCCCTCTCCCTTCTCCGGGCTGGCTTGACGCCCAGGTCTCTGACCCTGACAAAAGCAGAATCAGGATGGAGATAGCATAGGGAGGGGGAAAATGTGCCTCCTGAAGCCTGTTGCCAGTCTACTAAAGCCCCTGAACCCTCTCTTGTTTTTATTTTTTCACATAATTTTGGGTCATATTTATCTGAAAATTGTACCAGAGGAAGTCAAAACACACATACACACAATAAAACTTCTCATGACCCTACCCCCTGTCAGCCATATATTGGCTAAAATAGTGACATGTAGTTGCATTTTTCAATCACCATTTAGGCTGAGATACGAACAACAATAACAACAAAAAGGTATATTTTGCATGCTGATGGGAAGATGTGAGCTGTGCCCCCCCAACATCCCTACCACAGAGTTAATAGCTTGCATGCACTACATATACACACACATATACCCCCAAATTCTACTCAATATCACAATATTGTGGAGGAGGCAAATTTGAGTAGCATCACTGCAGTGGGTCTGAAGTTAAAACCCTCCATCCCAGAAATCCTTGGTCTTTCCCCAGCACATTAGCTATCAGTGCACATAAGCGACATGCACCGTCTCCCTCTGCATCCTATTGAGTGAGCATAATGAGGCTTCTGTCAGCCTGCCAAACAACTCTCTAATGGGCTAGTAGGACCCCAGTTCTGGTTCGAAATGGGGAATCTACTGTGGGCCCTGTGGGGCAGGGGGAAATGGGGATCAGAATCTGCACAGTAGGTTGCATAAATAGCCTCTGGAATCCAGATACACTCTGTGGGTCATGCTTACTGATCCTTGGTATGCTGCCTGAAGACAAACACATATGCTGGACATATTCTGTCTGATTAATGTGTATGTTGTTGTTGTTGTTTTAATTCAAGTATATTTCATATTTTCCAAGGTATCTATGCATTAACGTGGAAGAAAATGCTCCTTTCTCTTGCAGACTCTCAGGGTTGGGGAGCCACACCATTAGGCAGAGTGAGATGCTTGCTTTAGGTGGAAGATTCTGGAGGGAAAAAGTGTTGGAGGACTAAGCTGTGAGTGCCATGGGACCTACCCTGTGGCCTGTTTGCAGCAAGGCAGGCCCCTGTGTTGAAAGAAGACCCATTTGCCAGTTCAGCCTAGTTCTATCCATTGAAGGCAGGATGAGTGGGCTTCTTGTCCTTCATCTTAGGCAGCACATTCTGATCCCAAACTCTGTTGCATCATCACATCACTTAAGATTGTTTAGTCCATTCCCAGCAATAGAAAACCCAACCAGCTTGCACCATTGCTTTATTGCAGTGGTTATACAACCAGTCGTGTTGCGACAGAGGATGATGAGTGCAGTTTGCCCCGGGCAGCAATGTTTTTTTGGGGTGTCCCAGCCCATAGCCACATCCCGCACACCTTGGCCATGCTCCCTCCCACCCCCCCTCCACACACTCCAAGCTCCGCCGCTGTCTATAACTACTAGTGAACTATAAGTACCAGAATCCTTCACCTCTAGCCGTACTTGCAGGGACTCCTGGAAGCAGAAGTCCAAAAATAATACTGAGGAATCTAGGATTTAGGTTGAATGCTCTGTAGAGCACTCTTGCATCATTATACCACCCCAGTTATCTTGTGCTTAGTGGCCTAAGGCAATTAATGTTTATCCATACCAACTTCCCCACACGCCTGAGATCAAGCCCTTCATATCTCTTGTGTTCATTTTCCACTCCATTCAGAAACATTCTCTTACACCAAGCAGGAAATTGTGCCCTTGTCTACCATTGCTTAGCAGGGAGAGGTGAGGGAAGGATTTCAAGTCATTCTTAAACACAGAAGAGTTTTAAACTACAGAAGGCATTCAAGAGGAAAATCAATCTGGCTACTATCTATACTGCTTCTTTTCCTGGAAGGTATCCCTGCTGTAATAAGTTTTGTACTCTAAAGAGACCGCTGCGGAATTGGAAACAGACTTCTTTGTAACAATACAGGATTCACTGACATCTCTCAACTGTTGTAAGAGTAGCCTTGGGACTTGTGTGATAGTGCTTGGAATCTTCCTGGAATACACAATGAGCTTTAAGTGCTGGGCGATCAGTTCTGGGAGAGATTATGGACTGTGGCTTCAAATTAATATAAGACAACATGGAAAACACAACATGTAAATTTTGTCTCACAGGGATAAAGCTTCTTGTCTTTCTCTGTCCCTTTTTTTCTTGTAATTCTGTCCTGTTCCTCTTGAACATGTACAGTTGTATACTGTTCTTTCTCATTCCTTCCAAAGTAAAGACCAGCTACCCGTGCTAGACTAGGGAAACCAGGCATTTTTAAGGGCTCACAAGAGACCCCCAAACCAAGTATCATAAAGTTAAAACACCAAATTTTGGGAACAGATGGGAATATAAACCTACCAGCAGGATCTTTGGATGCTGGTGTGCTATTAATTTTAACCTTTCTAGTTAGTTTTTGAAATGTCTTAATGTTTTGATTCTCTGCTGGTTTATGATATGATGATGTTTATTTGTTTTGTAATGGCACCTTAATGTTATAGCTTATTGGCTTTTAGCAGTATTGTTTGGATTGGTTGTAAGCAACCATGAACCTGCACTGGAGTCAAAAGCAATATATTAAATAACCAAGTAAATAAATACATTAAATTGAGTATAGTAGTTAGAGGGGTGGACCAGGACTGGGTCTAGATCCCTATGAAGGCCCTGTCACTGTCTACCAGCCTAGCCTACCTCAAAAAATTATTGTGAGGATAAAATTGAGGAGAAGGCCCCTTGGGAAGAAAGGCATTAGTAGAAATGCAGACTCTGGCCTTGTGGAAACACCTTGGAAGTCTCAGTCTCCCACAGTAAAGTTTTTACGCATTCCTCTTTCTCATTAACCCAAGCTAGAGAATGGTCTTCCATTCCACATAAACATATGACAGCATATTGTATCAAGAATTTAGCCTTAAAATCATGTGGAAATATTACAAAGCCAACCCTCCTATCCGGCTAAATGAGTCAGTGGGCTCAAGTGGCAGGTGCTCAGATGGCATAGAGGAGTGGTAACATGTTGGAGGACAAAAGCTGTGGGTGCCACAGAGCTTGTCCTCTGTCCCCTCAACTAGAGTGTTGCTCTCAGGATGCTGGCCATTGCCAGTGCTGAGATAAGATTCAGCTGCTGCTCTGGCCAGGTTCTGTCCATGAAATGGGAGAGGACACCATCTTGTCCTTCATCTCGGGCAGTAAGATGTTTTGGGCTGTGTCATTCAAGAGCTGAACAAATCTCTACTGTTAAATTTGTAAGGATACATTTTTGTTTCTTATTTTTTTAAAAAAAATTTTTAAAAAAAATGTACCATGCTATCTTTATAAAATAAGGCCAAAGAAGCTCCCTGCAAAAGTTGACAACATATATAAAAATGGTAAAGAAGAAAATCCATATGATTTATTTCAGTCCACTTAAATCAATTGACAATGGAAAGCTTGCCATGACTTGAGAAATTCCTGTAATTGTTCAGTGATTTCTTGTTCGCATTGACATGCTTCCAAATGATGTAACAGATAGCTGAGGAGATAGATTGTGTGTTTACTACAATGGAAGAACCACTGTCTTAATCCTTAAAATAAATCATCCTTTTTTTTTTCCCTAGAAGTTTTCTGTATTACTTTCTGAACCTCAACTCTTAGAAACTCCATGGCAAGAGGATTCTGGGAGGTATAGTCCAAAAAAGCATGGAAAGATTGCGACCATAAGCCTTAAAACAAATAACCTTTTTTCCACAGAGACTGGGAAGGTTACTTTATGTAACTTCAACTCTCAGCATGCCCTGAATAGAGGATTCTGGGAGTTGTCATCCAAAAGAGTAATATAGCCAAGCTCTAGGTTCTTCTCGCACAGTTGGTGTTTGTTATTTTCACAACCATTTATTTTGTTCAACAGGTTTGTGCTCCTGACGTATGGTGGAGTTCACAAGCCTTTCTCAAGCAAGATTTCTACCTGGAAATTTTTCTCCTTATCTATAATCATGCAGTGTTTATAAAACAGTATGTTATATAACAGAATCTGGCAATCGAGAAAAAAAAAGACTTCTCCCACTTATCTGACAGGTTAGAGACCAGAACACTGTCAGAAAATGGAATTGGTTGAAAAGCAGAACCCATGCACTGAAATATAGGGAGCATGAAAGACTTATGGAGACCCATTTGGGATAGACTGTGCACATGCTGCTTGCAGAACCTCTCAGCCAGCTTGGTGCCCATTTTCCCCCTCTCAGCTTGCTTTGCAAGCAGTGTAACACATGTGAGGAGTTCCAAGGGAGACTCCATAGGCAAGAAAAACTGTTGAAAGGGTGGAACCTTTGTCAGATTAATGGAACTTGTCCTTAATTTGGAAGCATCACAACAGCAAGTCATCAGATAGCAGGGCATCAAAAGGCAGGGGCAAACCAGGGTCAAGTTGGCTTTCTTGGAAGCCTGCAGGACCAGCAGGTTTATCTTTCAAATAGGTAGCAGGGCTGCCTGCCCAGTTTAATATAAAAAGTAGAACTTTGGCTTGATAAATTATTTAATAATGTTAAACAGTGAAATTGGAAAATTAATTCATTACCATCAACACTAATTGTTGAAGTAATTTAATTGATTGTGTTCTCATTAATTCTCTCTTTTCTTTCCACTCCCAAAATACATACCCTTCACTCACTCTTCAAATATCTTGTTTTTTTAAGGGCCAATAAGCAGTGATTTATTTCAGCTAGAGGGCACCCATCCACTGCAATAAATGAGTAGTTAAATTAGCCAGTGAATTAAGAGTGGAGAATTCTTAACCAGAAATTTTTGAGCATCTCTGATTGTCTACAGAACATTTTTCTACACAACAGAATCTCTGCATTCTTACTGCCTCCCTACTTCTAATCATGAAGTGTGGTCTACAGAGATCAGATACAATACATTTTTGCACATGGGATCCCAAACTCAGTCGATGGCATCTTTAGTTTTAATTATCAGGTATCGAACAAGTCCACTCTTCTCTGTACCCATCCCACTTTAATGTTATAATTAACAGGAGATGGGTAAAAACCAGAATGGGAGGAGAGTAGATGGGAAGAAGCCGAAAAGGGATGGGCTTGAGGGAAACTTTTCACTCGGTTATCCAAATACGTAATGCTATGTAATACCATTGTACATTATATGAATTTCATAGGGTTTTCTTAGGCAAGGAATCCTCAGAGGTGGTTTTGTCAGTTCTTTCCTCTGAAATATAGCCAATAATACCTGGTATTCTTTGTCAGTCTCATCCAAGTACTAACCAGGACTGGACTTTCTTAGTTTCCAAGATCATGTGGGATCTGATGCATTTAGGTTAGTTAGGCCATTCCAGCCCTTTTATAACACCCATATTCTACTGTCTACTACAGCGTGCCTCACTCTGACTAAGGGTAGAGATGGCTTTGTCTAAAAGAAGTATTAGAGATTTCCTACTACCTCAGAAAATTGGTGCAAATAATGCTGAGAAATCAAAAGCAAAGAAACAACAACCATCCCACAAATAACCCTACAGTTTTGGGGAAGGACTTGAAAAATAATTTGCTGATGCAGTTCTAACTTTAAAAAAAAAGAAAAAAGAAGAAGCTTGTCTCACTTACCACATAATTACTGCAGCAACCAGAGCAATACAAGTAAAGGCAAATTAGCTGAACATAAGCACAACTTGATGAGTGAAGAGTCAAAGTGGCAATTAAGCAGAAAACACACAAAATCCATTAAGGCCACATGTGTATCCATTGGCAGTGAGCAATTCCTCTTCCTATTCAGCCTGCACCACAATCGTTAGCAATTTCACAGCCGTCTAATTCCTTTTGTCTAGTCATCATCAGCTTCATTGCTTAGGAAGTACTATGAAGTCTTCATGCAACATTTGGTTGTGCCTCATTATATTGTAAGCCAATCCACGGAAAATGAAGACTGAATATCATCTGTGATAGGATTTTTCAGTCTCTCCTTGCAATTTAGATGCACCATCGTAAAATTCTGCCTGGTATCATTGTTTTCATTTTCATCATGTTGCTTATATTATCCAATTATAGAAGGCATCACATCCAGCCAGAATCAGCCAGAAGTACTAGCAATAAAAGTTCTGGATGCAGTAGTTAGCATATTGTGCAGATGTCTTAGAGAACATTGGGACCATTTTATTTCCTCTCCCCCAGCTTCACATTGTCTCCCACTAGAGCAATCTTCCCCAAGCCAGTGATATTCGGATGTATTAGACTACAGCCCCCATCATCTAGACAGCTCCAAGCTGAAGGGCATCAGGCTGGACAAGTCTGTCCCACCATCTCAGACAAGTGTGATTTTGAAATGGGAGAAGACCGGAAGTCAGATTTTAGGAAAATAGGCTTGTATTGACATGGATAGTTTCATGGTGGCCAAAATACCTTGAGGAGTCCTAGAAAAGAAGCTAAATTGAATCTTATCATCCACACCTCCTACTGAGCAATTTTATCCAGTAGGGCCACACCTAATCCAAGGGTGAAGGAGGTGGCTTTCATGACCTCGTACCAGGGGCAGCACGCTATTGATTGTGTTGCACCTAGTGGGCATTTGGATTTCATAGTTTGCCAGAATATTGCAGCTGTGCTTTTCTCTTGAATACTGCATTCTGTCCCCGTACCCACCCCACATGCTTAAACCCGGTTTAGAGATGGTACATCTTATTTAAAAAAAAAAAAATTCTGATGGAAGTCAAACAATGAGGCAATTGTTTGTCCAATGGCTTCAAGACACTTGCAAATCTCTCCTCCTGCAGTGATGGGAAACTGTGCAGCTATTCCATAAAATTTGTACAACTTGCCAGAAAACAATGTAGTTTTCAAGGAACTATGCAGCTTTCAGCACATAAAGCAAAATCATGCAGCTTTTAGCACGCAGAGGAAATCATGCAACATTAAAACCGACAAAGACTGCAGATTCAATCAGCCCAGGTTTCTTTTTCAGCCACGTAACATTTGAGTTGTGTAACATTCAAACCAGTAGAGGCTACAGCCTCGGTTGGCCTGAGTTTCTTTTCCTGCTATGTATAGGTTGTACAACATTCTGACCAGCAAAGGCTTCAGCCATGATGTTGAACCCTTCACAACATTGTCTGCATAGAACTATAGCATGCAATTTAGTTTTGCACTTTTCCTGAATACATAACAAAAAATGGCATAAGCAGGTGGAGTTGGGCCAAGAAACACTAGTAGCTGGTCTAGAATCTGGGCCAGAGCATTATCAAAATATAATTTTATAACTAGTAATCAGAGAGAGAGGAGGGGTCAGCTCTGGTTAATACTTGGAGGGGAGACTGCCAATGACTGTCAGGTGCTGTAGGCTCTGTTTCAGAGGAAGCAAGCATAGAACCATAGAATCATAGAGCTGGAAGAGACCACAGGGGCCATCGAGTCCAACCCCCTGCCTTGGAGGAATATACCATCAAAGCATTCCTGACAGATGGCCATCCAACCTCTGTCTAAAAACTTCCAAAGAAGGAGACTCCACCACACTCCAAGGCAGCATGTTCCACTGTTGAACTACGCTGACCATCAGGAAGTACTTCCTAATGTTTAGATGGAATCTATTTTCCTGAAGTTTGAAGAAACTGCTCCATGTCCTAGTCTCTGGAGCAGCAGAAATCAGGCTTGCGTCATTCTCCATAAGACATCCCTTCAAATATTTAAACATATCTATCATGTTACCTCTTAACCTTCTGACAAAACCACCTCTGAGTAATCCTATGAAATTTATGAGGTCACTATAAGTCAACAGGCAACTTGAAGGTACAAGTACACACAAGATGCTGGACCACAGCCATCTCTCTCTGCCCTACTGTGGGACTTTAAAGAAGGATGTAGAAATTAGAACAGTTCATTATATTCTAAATGTACAATGTACAATGTACAGTGCTGTCATAAATAAATAAAAGCCAAGGGTGTTATCATCAATAAGTTTTTGTTGTATTATTCAGCAATGAAATGTAAACTGTCTGAGGAGAATTATTAATTATTATCATGTATAATTTAGCAGGCATCACTTGATAGGATGCTAGTTTTACAGAGGTGTTCCATGTTGTAGAGTTAAAATCCAGGGGAAAGCAAAGTTCTGCCCAGACAGAAATGCAGGAGGCAAGTCCAACAAATAGAAACCATGCTGTGTCTGGAACAGTTTGTTTGATATAGCCAAGGACATTCATAATAAATTTAAGAAGCAGAGAAAAAGTGGGGTAAGCGGTTAGAAATACATCTCCCCTAGTCATTCCTTTGCTTGAGGACAAAATTACGAATTTTCAAGAGGTGTGGGGTTCCCTCTGGAGGGCACCAGTGGTAACTCCACACTACTCACAAAGTGCAGAATGCTTCATTGCTAGAATAGAATGCAAGGGCAAGGTGGCAGAATAGTAAAAAAAAAAAATCATCATTAATTAATTAAAAAAATTAAAAAATGTAGTTAATCTTTGGTTTTTTTTATAAGGCTTTATGCTAAGAATTTTTTAAGATGTTGTTAAGGGATCAAAGAATAAAAATACCTTTATAAAAGTCACATCATGACTCCTAAGACGGCGAACAGAGGCCAGGAATACATCCATATTACACAGTGAGGGGGCTTTGATACTGCTTTAACTGCCATGGCTCCTTCCTGTGGAATCCTGGGATTTGTAGTTTGGTGAGGGACTGGGAATACTCTGCTAAAGCGTTCTAGTGTTCCAGCTCAGGGGAGTGGATTGGGTGAATGCCAAGTCCCTTCCCAAAGTACAAATGCCAGGACTCTGTAGGATTGGCATATGGTGTCAGACTGCTATAATTTTATGGTGTGGATACAGTCTTGGGTTCCAAAAGTTTTCAGAAATATTCACATCAGTCTATTTCAGTGTGAAAAGAGGGAGGGGAATAAAAAGGGGGAAGTGGTAAGAATCTAACAGAACCTTTGAAACTAGGGCCTTTTCAGCACCTTACTTGCATTCCGTGACGTCCCAGTGTCATCTTGGCAGTGCCTTTGTCAGGATGGGAGCACGTGTCAAATGCTCCCCTCTGCACCTGGCCGGCTGCCGACAGATGCACTCGGGACACGCTCCTTCCTTCCGCAGTGCAGCCAGCTGCTTCCTGTGCTGCACTGAGTAAGAAAATGTATAAGTAGCACTTCTGCCCTTTTCACATGGTCCCGGTCAATGTGATCATTGCACAAAAGAGGCCAGTTTTTTTTCTGGTAATAGTATAACATGCAATTGTGACAGCTGGAGATGCAACAGGAGTGGGACTTTGATGACATCATTGTGAAGTAGCGCATATTGCTGCCTGGCTTCAATGCATCCCCATGCCAGGATGGGGGCCACAGTACAGAAATGGCCTGATTTATTTTAGCATGCCCTTTTGTCTTCATCATTGCATCTGAAAAATGATTTGATATGCAGAGAAGTTTATGCTTTAAAAATCAGTCTCAGAGGTAATGCTAGATTCTTCCCCTTGCCCCAACACATCCCTTTTTTACTCTTTTTAGGATTCAGATCTAACTGAAAGCCACATCTATTGAGATAGCAATATATGCTCTTACCTTCTTGATAGTACCCGGTGTTGCAGGGTTGCTGAAAGATAGTAATAACCTTTTCCACGTGGATAAAAGAAATTATTTACTTGCTATAAGTTAGGGCCTTTCCCTCCACATAAGAATTATACCCCCAATTAAATTTTACTTCTGTACCCAAACTTCTAGCATTGCAGAGAGTGAGACATTAAAAATCATTCACGCCTTGAACTGTTCTATTTGCTGTGTTTGCATTCTCTTGATAACTTTAGTCATTTCCACACTACACTGTTATAGTGCTATTACTCCACTTTCAACATCCTATGGAATCCTGGGGTTTGCAGTTTAAGGAGAGTCCCTTAGAATTCTCAGCCAGAGAGCTCTTTGGCCTCAGTAAACTGCAAACCCCAGAACTCCACAAGATGTTGAAAGTAGAATAACAGCAGTATAACAGTGTAGGGCGGAAATTGCCTGCCTTTTTTCTCTGGATGCCTAAACTCTATTTCTAAATACTCAACTGAAGTTTTAAGTTGCTGCAATGCTACAAATTTGGGAGTGAAGGAAAATTTCGTGGGGAAATAGAATTCTTATTGGGAGGCAATGATCTCATTTTTGCCCTTCCCCATTAGATATACCCCTGTAATTCTTTCCCCATTGTTAGGGTTACCACGCTTTGAAAAGCAAAAAACGAGAATACCTTTACCAATCAACTCCTTCAAACCACTGCTCACTATGACGACTCTCACTTTAAATACCCCTATTTTATAAGCTGTGATCATTGTTACTAGAAATATTCCTAACCTGCATTGTGTTTAAGAAACAACCATTTTAACTGATTATTTAGTGATGTTTAATAATACCAACAATTGATCTGGTCACCTCAGCAATGTCTCCACACAACCTGGGATTAGAGGCCTATCTCTCGTGCTTGGTCATCCCCTACTCCAGCACTGCAGGTTTGTACAACAACCCTGCAAGGTGGCATAGCAGTAGAGAAAACTGTGAAGGGGACCAAAAAGAAGACTTATGGATAGTGCAAAGGAGAACGGCAGAGGATACTGAAAACGAGAGAGGTGAGGAGGTAGATATCTGGGTATTGTGTAGGAGAGGGAAGATGCTCACAACCAATCCATGTCATGTAGTAACTCCTCCTGACCAGAGCCACTGTTACTGCAATTCTCCTTTCGCGTTTCCGTTCCTGCCTCTCTCTGTGAGTCCCATCAGTACTGAGTAATGATGCTTCACAAGTTATAGCTTTCTGAGAGGATATTCTCCTTCATTTTGATCCACAAATTCACAATAATTAGACTTAAAAAGGTTGCTTGTTTGTGAATTGCAGAGGTGTGTGTAGTGGAGGGAGGACCTTTTGAGAAAAACCAGCCACTAAAAAAGGCAAACCCTGGACAGAAATTTTAGCTCTGAAAAAGGAGACATGTCCAGGAAAAAGTGTGTGTATGGGGGGGTATGGTAATCCTAAATTTGTACAACTGCATATCAGCTTTTTCAAGAGAAGGGGTGAAAAAAAAGACTGAGACAATAAGTTCCATAGGTTATCTGTCAGTGGGGACTGCAGCGAAATGTGGCAGTGTGGGGCACCCCCATGCAGTGATCCAACCAACCAGTGTTCCAATCAGGATATTCCATTTCCACCCCTAGCTTCTAACCTGAGTTTTCTGTCAGCAGTAGACATATCACTGTCCTCACTGGGCTGTTTTGAGGAGTGGCAGTTGCTTGCCACCACGTTAGGATTACTCTGATCCATCATTAGGGTTTCTGCCCATCAGGACTGGGCACACATATGACACAACTCTGGCCACACTGCAGCTCAGAACCAAAAGTTGCATGGCCATCATTTCTGGTCACTTTTTCCTGGATTTTTTGCCAGGCTTTGGGGAGGAGGGAGGGAGCACTTAGCTCCTGAGAACAGGGTCGGCAACTATTAAAAGTAAGGTGGCCACAGTAGCCCTCAATGGCCCTTGGTTCTTCCTCTCTATGATTTACTTATACTTCTCTTATGCATGAATGTGCCATTTCGCTATGTAAGAAAGACACTCAGAGAGGGAATTTGCTGCTCATATATACACATATGTTTACACCACAGAACTATTGAGACTTCACAAAGTAGCTGACTTTAACATGATTACGGTCATCTCTCTGTTACCTCTCTGTAACATTGTTAGTTCAGGATTGTTGCAAGCTTTGAGGTTTCTGAACCAAAACCTGACCCCTAGGGACGATGATGTCATTAAGCATTAGGTACCAACCGGTTGCTCACAGCTTGTCATGCAAACACATACAAAGAAAATATATTTTTCTTTTTGGAAATGTAAGACAGAAATCTTATCTCAAGGGGCTGTTTCCAGAACAAGAGGAAATAAGTGGATACTTCTTTCTCCCTTAATTAGGGAGCTGGGATAAGGAACACTTAATCTAGCCAACTTGCTTCTAAACAGAAGCTGGACGTAGAGCAGAATAGAAGGTGAGCCCTGGTTCTGCAAGTAGAAGGGAAGGCAGGTAAATAGAGACACGCTTTGGAGAATTTTTGCAAGCGGCAGTGACAAATCAATTAAGCCTTGCAAATTATTCTAACCTACTTGCTTTAATAGCTGAGCCACATATTTTCACAAAATCTTTCTCTTTGGGAAAATTCTCCTGGTTTTCACACAGTCTCTTCCTAGATTTGAGACCAGCAAAACTGAAGAATTTGGATCCTTATCTTCCACCTGGAGATGACGCATGAAAACTGGAGACTCAGGATCGGGCCCTGAGATCTGGCAAGCAAACCTCCCTGCCATCACATGAACACACCCAGCGACACCCACACTGCAGTAGACCCAGCTCATAACATTTTGCTGCCTGAAGCATCACAATTACCTCACTCCTTTAGTCAAGTCAAGATTTAATAGGTACTAGTCAAACGATATTCAACCTTTGGCTCTTCTGATATTTTGGACATTGGTTGCCAGATGTTCCAGCCAACATGGCCAGTGCTCAGAAATTCTGGATGGTATAGTCCAAAATGTATGGAGGGCAAAAAGTTGCCCTAGGCCAGCTAAGTCATTTGGACATAGGAGAAAGAAAAACCCACCAACAGAAAAACTTGCAGTAAAAAATACAAAAATGACAGCTGCCAGGATATTGTAGTGGTTAAGACCCTAGTTCTTGTGATCCTTTGAGAGCCAGCATGGTATAGTGGTTTAAGTGCCAGACTATGACTCTGGAGACCAGGGTCTAAATCCTCATTCAGTCATGGAAATGCACTGGGTGACCCTGAGCAAGTGATACACTCTCAGCCTCAGAGGAAGGCAAAGGTCCTCTGAACAACTCATGCCAAGTAAAACCCCTGACAGGCTCATCATAGGATCACCATATTATGGAAGTGACTTGAAGGCACACAACAGTAACAGTTAAACAGCCAAAAGTTTGTTGCACTTTAAGGCCACTCCAAACCAGAAGCTCTTTTATGTGACCCCAAATCTTCTGCCTGAGGCAGCAGCCTCATTCTGCCTAACTGCAGGGGCCCCCTCCCTTCTTATCTCCAGTATCTGTTCATACCACAGAAATGCTGGTAGGGAGGGGAATGATGCATACCCAACCATATATGCTTAGCTCTGCTCCGTACAGACATTTGTGTTGTATATGCCAATGTCCTGGGGAGGGGGGCTATGTCACATAGGCAACACTGGGGCACTAGAGCTTAGGTCTCCTAGATCATAAAGCAAATAGTTAGTTTAATTAAATATTAATTTAGAAGACTGTGCGTAAATTCCCTGGAGTTACCTAATCCTGTCTGATCTGGGAAGCTATGCAAGGGCCATTTCCGCACTACATTCTTATAGTGCGATTATTCCAGTCTGGTCCCTCCCTAAACTGCAAACCCCAGGATTCCATAGGATGTTGAAAGTGGAATAATCGCGCTATAAGAGTGTAGTGCGGAAATTGCCAAAGTCAGTCCAGCATAATACTTGGAAGGGAGACAGCCAGGGAATACCAGCTGCTGTAGGCTGTCCTTCAGAGGAAGGCAAAGCCAAACATCCTCTGAATAAATCTTGCCAAGAAAACCCGAGGGTCTCAGTAGGTCAGGGTTGAGTTGAAGGCATATAATAACAACAAACTGTAAGAGGATTCTTTGGGTGTTTATTTTTGGGTACATCATAGAAACCAGCATATATTAATAAATGGGGAGGGAGAATTTAAGACAGAAGCACTTTCCTTCCTTCCATGCCCACCCAATATATACGGAACTAAAATCATAAAGATGAAGTGGTGATGGTAGAGAAGCAGGAGGAGTTAAACAAACAAAAATAAATCCATAAAGGGACAGATCCATATATTGACATGGGGAAAAAAACAAAAGCAAGTGGCTCAGGTTGTTGAGCATGCTATGTCCCATTAAATGTAAACCAAGAAAATCAGGAAATTTGTTTCCTCTTTATTATAATCTCCTATCTTTTCAGAATGGGCCCTGCATTTCCACTGTGATATAAACTCATGGCATATTTAAAGACACATTCAGATATAATGTGCCACGTGCTAGGAAAAGGTGAGGTTACTCTAGTCTTTTTCATTTTTATTGTCATTCCAGCAATGCACGATTCTTTACCCTCTGATTTTTTAAAACAGTGTTGTAGTGGTCATTATTAGCTATCAAAGAGTAGAAGGGGGTTCTGTGAAATCAGTCTCATGCAAAACTGGCAGTGCAAATGTTTTCTTTCCTTGTGCAGTGTGAAGTGGTCTGTGACACTGATGCTCTGAAAGTTGCAGTCAGTTAAGACTTCAGCCGTCTCCTGGGAAAGAGAAAAACAACTTTTTGGGGCGGGGGGGGGGATGATGGTTAGGGAGAAGAGAAAAAAGCAATTGATAAGAATACTTTTTGGGCATTCAGGTGTCGCTCTTAGTCCAGGTAAAGGGAACTTCTAGCTTCCAAGTAAATGTTGAAGATGATGCTGAGCATTGTTATGCCAAGAAGTTTTTTTTTTTCAGTGCTAAAACTTTGGTTGTTGTGAGCTTTCAAGTCATTTCCAATTTATGGCAACCTAAGGCCATACATAAGAGGTTTTTCTTGGCAAGATTGTTCAGAAGGGGTTTGCCATGGTCTTCCTTTGAGGCTGAGAGAGTGTGACTTGCCCAAGGTCACTCAGAAGGTTTCCATAGTTGAGCAAGGATTTGAACACTGGTCTCCAGAGAGTCACAGTCAAACCACTACACTGTGCTGGGTCTCTTTACCTTCTGTTTAAAAGAAGATTATCTTTCTCTTCTTACTACATAGGAAGGACCTGTACAGATGACTATATTTGTGTATAAGACCCCAGTATTTTATTTTGAACCTCCACCAAATTATTAAAATTACAGATGAATTGTATGTGTGTAAGAACATAGGTATGCCTTTATTTAAAACATTAATCTTCCGTACCATATCATAAGATCTTTGATTGCAATAAAATGAAATAGAATTTTTAAAAACAGACAATTTCATGTGAAGATTTAATGGCATGGTGGCAGCTGGCAACATCTGCCTGAGTAAGTGATACTGTGCACAGCACAATGGAGCTTTTAAAATGATACCAAGGTGGCACTGAATCACACCTCTCCAGTCTAACTCAGACTTTTGCAGACACTACAAGTCAAGAGTACGAGTGGTGGTGGCCTGGTTGTATACTTCTGGAACCCATGCAATCAAAGAGAGATATTGCAGTTTGGAGGACTCCACTGGTGTTGGGTTTCAGCCTGTCACCAGAATTTGGAAAAGATCTTTAACACATTACAACTTACAGACGCCTCTCCCTCCCCCATTCCCTGGTGACAGAGACACTGTCAAAGCAACTTTCCCAGGCTCTTCCTTGGACCTTTGAGTGGTTCAATATTGTCTATCAATATAATGGGCTCACTGAGCTAATTGAAGCCAAGAGCAGAGCAGTTACTAGTAATTAACAGATCTGGATTGCACCTACTGCTTAGATATGAGATTTTAGGTATATAAACAGCAGATGCTGAAGATATGCATCTTACATGTTAATAAAATAATAACAAGAAAAGCCACCCAACTGTAGGAATGTTTCAAGCAGGACATATTTCCTACTGAAAAAGTCATTTTATGTGAGAGTTGTGTGTAACCTTTGTATAGGTGGTTGCATATGCTCTTGGCACACAGGTTTAGTCCTGCATATGTACACACTGGGATGCTCTAATTTGGGTTGTATATACTGAAATACACAAAAGATATGATGATCACATCTGATGATCTACAAGCACATTGCATAGACAAATGCATTTTTGGTGTAGGTGTTTTGCCATGTTTCAAGCAGCCCCCAAAATGTCATCTGTGGAGCTGGGAAGTGTGTGCCTTGTTTGATGGGCACAGTCAAGGTGAGAATAACTTGTAACAAACCCTCTCTGAAAGCAAGGGAATTTCATTTAGCGATGATTACATTTCCATGTCATGGCTTTCAATGAGACAAAGCTTCATTTTTTTCTGGACTATGCCTTAATTACTGAGTTGCGCGTCTTTTTCTACAGGACTTGGAAAAAGTGTTTTTGGACCACAATCCCAGCTAGTGACTATCCTGTCTGAAAATTATGAAGTCGTAGTCCAAAAAAACTTGCAACCAAAAATATGTTTTCTTTCATCTGTTATTCCTGCTTTAACTCTCCCCCCCCCCCCAACCACCAAAAACTAGATTGTTTCCTCTCCGTCTCTGGAAGCTACACCCTTGTTTTGGATTTAAACAAACAAACAAAAACTATTGTGCATTTACAAAGCAACAAAGGATTGCAGAATAAAGCCAACATGATCAGTTCACTCCACATTATAAAAGCAACTGGCCTGAGCAAATCTGATGTTAGACAATAGATATTTTCTAACGACTAGTACTAGGAACAGTTAAAAAAAACAATACGCAGCATCATGAATCCAATCTCTTAAGTCAGGGATGTAATACAAATAACTCAGATTTATTTAAAAAACATGCCTTAAGCTTCTCACCCACTCTCAGCTACTGAAGGTTATTCATAAAGCATAAAGTCTTCAACTAAGCATACATAGTTTTCTTCTGCAATATAAAGTGCCTATCAATCAATAGCCATAATTAAAAATATATACATATACATAGATATTTGGAGCTATCTCATCATTATAAAACACACCAAAACAGATGTAATGTGGTCACCTATTATTGAAGAGAGAGCAAAAAGAGGAGGGATTCTAAGGCAGAATCAAGTCAGAACCAAAACTGTCACAATGATTTCTGATTCAGATAAGGTCTGGTGGATTCCTTCTTTGTTGCAGCCCAAGAAATAAGGCAACAGCCCCTTGAACTCTCAGTATAGAGTTGTGGACATTCTTGCAGAACAGTGTAGAGCAAAACTGTTCTTTTGAATAGGTGCAAAGGGAAATTTCTCCTTGAAAAAGAAAAGGAGGGAAAATTGAAAAATTCAGAGATGTGTGCGGAGGTGGGGGTGGAAGGAACTTGTTCTTCTCTAGCTGCAAAAACTTCAGAAGATCTTCAAGGCATCTGAACTTGCTTGACACTGTTCACCAAGTCTGTGAGCTCACTGATGTACTTGATAGTATATTTCAGTGTCTGTATCTTGGTCAGGGGTTGGCCCCTTTGGCTGTAGACCGGAGGCAGGTAGTTGCGGAGAGTGTGCAGGGCCTCTGCCAGGGTCCTCATCCTTAGCTTCTCCCTTTCACTGGCCTTTCTCCTGCGCTGAACCGACATCCTGACTTTGGAGCCCTTCTGGCCTTTGATGCCCTGTCCAGGAAACTCCATTAAAGGGTAACCTCTCAAGTTGCTGTTATTGCTGCTGCTGATTCCACTGTCAGTCTTGCTGCCGCTGCTGCTGTGGCCGTTGGTACAGGGCATCTCCACCATGAGGGGATAAGGAGAAGAGGAATATGATTCGAAGGAAGGGGATGGAGACACGCTCAGAGGGGACGAGTTCTGGCTTAGCTCCAAAGGGCCCGCTGCTGCCGTGTTTTTCCAGTCCCATGAGGTAAAGAAAGGAGGGTTCTCAGAGTCCACGCTCCCGTCCATGTTTGCCAAAGGTGTCTTGGAGCTTGTCTTTCCCTGATAGGAAAGCTTGACGGGTGGAGGAGAAGCAGCGGCAGATAATTTCCTGTCAGCCGCATGCAAGCCAAGTCTGTGGTCTTGGTCTAGAGAGACCCTTTTATGATAGAGGGAGGGCCGGTGGGGTGACAAGTGAGAAAGTGGGAAACACGGCTGGGGTGTGAGGAATTCAAACGAATGCAAGCATCAACGTGGAAAATGAACTCACCAGCGTGTTACCTTCTTTATGATAATTACCAACCTTTGGCTAAAACCCATTTAAGCCAACTAACAGGCAACAGTGAATCAATGAAGGAAGGAGAGGGGGGATTATCATTCTTGTAACAAAACCAATTGAATCTTTCTTACCTTCATTTAAAAGTGCCTGAGGGAATAACGGGCAGAAGGAAAGGAAATAAAGAAAAGAAGCCTCAGGTTCAATGCCCTGTCTTTCAGATTTTGCATTATACTTTTGTACTGTTTCTGAATATGAACTTTCTGAACCAATGAAATGTTCATAATGCTGAATGTTCAATTTTTTAAAAGAAATTCAAAAGCAAACATTTTAAAAAAGGCTTCCAAATTATTATCTATACAGCCCCTATTGTTACATAACACTTAATACACTTAAACACTTACAATAACTTTTCATAAAATACTATCACAAAATGCAAATATATGATTTTCTAGCAACAAGTACCGCCTTTTGTTTACTCACCACTTCTGAGTGGCATAGATGTCTGGCCTATAGTAATTTCCTGTTACTCTCCCACCTTTGTGAAATCTCCCTGCCAAAGCAATATGAAATACAGCCTTTTAAAAGGAGTTTTAAACTCCCATTTATTTCAGGTTGTTTTTCTTTAAAAGGTTTTCATGGTGCTGTGGATTTGCAACTGTCTTAAATTGTTTTAATTCATCCAGAAGTGTGCATTATTAGGCTCTATATTGTTTTAGACAGAATTTCTAAATAGTTGTGTTTGTGAAACTCTAATATTAGTTTTATTTTGTATTCTTTTTATACAAGCTACCTTCTGAGGACTTCATCCTAAAGTTGTCAAAGTGGTTAAAAAAAACTTAGTAAAGTAATGAGTTCTTTCTAGATTCCAATGGATTTTGAACTAATTCCATAATCTGCCTTGAGCCAGAACATTTACTGTCAAGCGTAGAGTCCCCCCTTCCCCTGCTGCCCCATTTTAGGATAATGCTCCGCTGAATCTTTCCAGCTGATGTATATCCAGTTGGCCCCTCATACGGTGAACTCTTTATCCACAGATTCAACTAGCCATGGCTTGAAAATATACAAAAGCAAAAAAACAAAGAAGGGTGGGGGAGAGAAAGGAAAAAGAAAAGAAAAAAGAAAAAGCCAACTTTGATTTTAATATTAACATTTTATATAACATCTTACTACACCCTGGTACATCATGGGACTTGAGCACCCAGAAATTTTGGTATCCACAGAGGGGGTCCTGGAACCAAACCCTTGTACATAGTGCAGACCCACTGTACTAATAGATCAGGGACTGAGGGCCTTTCCTCACTACACTGTTGTAGTGCTATTATTCCACTTTCAACATCCTGTGGAATTCTGAGGTTTGTAGTTTACTGAGGCCAAAGAACTCTCTGGCTGAGAATTCTAAACGCCCCTCCCTAAACTGCAAGCCCCAGGATTCCATTAGATGTTGAAAGTGGAATAATAGCACTATAACAGCATAATGTGGAAAGGCCCTAAGTTACAGAATAGGAAGTTCCTCATTCAGATCGCACCTTGGTAAAAGTTTCTCAGTTTTTGCATCTGAAAACTTAAACTAGTTGCTGATATCCTGGCTCATACAGGACGTGGGCGTGGGCCGAGCTCTTGGAAAGACACTTTGAAATTATTTTATTTCTAATGTCTCTTTGTTTGTTTGTTTCTAAACCTTATCAGTCTCATTGTGAATGTGCTTTGGCAAGACCATATGACATGTACTCACACTGCATAGTTACAGCAGTTCAATGTCACTTTAATTGCCATGGCTCCATCCTATGTATTCTGTGTTGTCATTGGTGGATTACTTCAAATTCTCAGTTAGACAACTCTGGTGCATTCCTATAAGCTGCAGCTCTGCAGCTGTACCTCATGAACGTACAAATCCCAGGATTCATTAGGATGTAGCCACAACAGGGAAAGCCCTATCACACTACTATAATTTTGTAATGTGGATACACCCATAGTTATATAGTGAAGTGTTTCTCTAGACAGCTGAGGAATTTGGACAAAAATACCTCCTAATTAGGAAGCTGACTCATGCAGTCATGCATCATTTTGACAAAAAAGCACAGTAAAATAATTGCTAATGTGTGGCTTCCCCCTGCAGTATCCCACAGAACCTGCTCCAGAAGGCTGCAGACCTAACCTGAGCAGTTTAATAGAAGTATGCCATTGAATTTAGGCTTGTATATCTATTGTCCCTCTGGAAGCACATGTTAACGGAGCTCAAACAGAGACCATTCCTCTAAGTTTAGTTCACCTGGCATCCAATGAAAACCGCACAAACACTATAGAAAAATAGTCCCAAGATTGGGAAACCAATGTCTCTTATTAGTGAGTACACAGTCCTTAGCCACCATGGGTCATAGTCTTGCTGCAATTGATCTTATAATTAATTCATATATTTAATTTCACTCAAATGCCTAGGTATTAAACTCAATACAGTAATATTAACTACAGCATGACACCCTTATCTTCCAGTCCCAAAGACTGCTACCAAACATTTACGAAAAAGCTCTATACATTACAGCTTTTAAAATTTGGTAGCATATGAAAATGGATAAAAAAATGTTAAGTGACAGCATTAAAATAGTCTTTGAATGTTTCTTGCGAACCATTTGCTACATTTGGAATGGCTAGCAGCCAGCGAATTAAACACATTAAACATTTGAAATCTCAGAGAAAATAATTTTGTTTTTCCAGTTTTTTGCCTAAATTGTATTGCCTGCTATTTATATAAGTAATGATGAATGTTTTAATTAATTTATTATAAGTCACATGTTTCTTTTCTCCTTTAGTTTATCTTAATAAGCATAATTAAATCATGTAGGATCATAAAGTGTGCAGCTAGATGATAGAATTGTTAGTCTGTATATGTATTGCATGTGCACTGGTTAGCACAATCATCAGAAGTATTTTCTAAGAATGAAATATGCAAAAAGTGCATGTGAGTGTGGCCAATGAATGCAATAAAGGGCTGAGTGACAATGCCACCAGTTTCTTCTGAAACATTAAATTAAAAAAGAAAACAAAAAGAAACTGCAACTGAGGGCACAGTCTTACCACAGTTTCAGCACAGTCCTTGGCATAAATATAAGTAAGCCTTATTGAGAGGACATGTTGTAAGGAAAGTATTCATAGGTGGGGGATGATTGGAGTTAGAGTCCAAAACCTCTGGAGGTCCACAATTGTCTCTTCTGGTCTAGCACATCCAGTTCAAAATGTGAAATATATTATTTCAAGTAGAAGATAATGTGAAAGATTAACAATTGAGATCTTAGAGAGCTTTTGCCAGCCAGAAACTGGTATAGATCAAGGGTGGGCAATTTGTGATCCTGAAAATGCTGTTTAACTGTAACTCTCACAAAGACTGCTTGCCAAAGCTAATAAGAGTTGTAGTTCAACACCTTCTGCAGAATCACAACTTGCCCACTCCTGGTTTCAGTGAATAATTAGTCTGGCCTGGTGTAAGTTAGATACTCATTTTTATATTTAAAAATAATGTGTTAGCCTTGGTTAGGGAAGATCCACTGAATCGTGTTGATTCACTATTCAACAACTGATTGAATGTAACTACTCTAGTTGGGACTAACCAAAGAATGACAGCCAATGTTTCTAATATTATTTGTCATTGTAAATTATATGATTGGGAGGTGAAATTACCTAAATATTCCCATTTACACAATTTACGACATTGATTCAATGAGCCTATTCTAGCTGGAACTAACAATGAAACATGAGATTTTCTTTTCACTAAATATTTCACTAAATTTATGGTGACATATTTCACTATAAATTTCATTAAATATCTTACAGTGAAAATCAAGATAACAGACTTGTGTGGGCTGTTTCTCCTAGACAGTCTAGAAGTCCAAAGTAATGACTTTTACATATATTTTTAAAGACAAATGTCTACCTTTGGTCTTTCCATTTTCTTTCATCTCATAAAAAAATCTGAGAGGAAGACCTCTTTTGTCATTTCAGTAATCTAATAATGGTGAAGGTTGTTGAGTTATGGAGCTAATATCATAGGTATACTCAATGACACTTTGAAAAAAGGTGGTGGCATTTTCTGACTGAATGATAGGTTTATTTTTCACTCCAGTAATTTATTCAGCCATCTGTAGCCAAACATTCAGTATTCACTCACTGCTTATAATGAGTTCCTTGGTCACATTTTGGGGAGGCTTTTGAAAACCGAAAGTTTTAAATAAAGGGCTTTTAACTGTACTATTTTAATTGCACTGTTTTAAAAACTGTTTTAATTGTATGTTTTAAACTGTTTTTAGTGTTCATGATAGTTCAGTGGTATTTTAATATTTATCTTCTGCATGTTTTAACTGCAGTGTACTTGCTTTAGTTTCTAAGATGCTTTCAGTCCTGGCTTGGGCAAAAAGGTGCAATATAGATGGTGGTTTTAGGCAGTATAGATGGTGGTTTTAGTGTTGACGGTGGTGGATGTAGAAGAGACTAAAGCAAACAAACAAACAAACAAAAAAGTCTTGGAATCCTACTGTTAGACTGGTTTTTCTTCCTAAGATGCCAAGTGGAAGAATACCAATGTTCTAATCAAAGATGCAACAAAATGGGCACTTTCCCCATAAATGGAAGAGCCATACCTCAATGTCAGAGTATTTGCTCTGAATGTAGAAAGTCCTGGGTTCGATCCAGCCATTGTTGTTGCATGCTTTTAAATTGTTTCTAATTTATAGCAACCCTAAGGTGAACCTATCTACCTACTTTTGCCTTCCTCTGAGGCTGAGAGTAGCCTGTGCCCAAGGTCACACAGTGGGTTTCCGTGGTGCAGCGGAGATTTGAATTCTGGTCTCCCAGTCTCCTAGTCTAACACTCAAATGACTACACCACTCTGTCTCTCATCATCATCATCTTCCTTGTCAATATTTATTTTACATTTGGTAATGCCCTACACTTTTTCAAATCTGTCTGCCTTCCTCTTTTACCTGTGCCAGAACTGTTTTGCCAGCAGTGATGGGAAAGGCACTATCCAAAATCTGAGAGTGTCAGAAAAAATTATAAGTCTCTGGGCAAATGACACTTGAAAGAGGAATACCCGTTAAAACCTCTTAGCCATATGAACAGCACTGGAGACCAGGTCTGCTTCCCTGATTTTTAAAGGAACTATCAATGTCTTTGTAACTGCTAAGCAACATCTGCATGTCTTGTAACAAATACACATCATACTAATGAAAGGAGCAAACACTACCAGACTTAAATGATAGCAAAGTGCATGCTTATGATGCATGTGGACTTACAGATACACAAAATAATCAGCACAGTCACTGTGTGAAAAGACAACTAAGTAACAGCACATGGAGGGAAGCTGAGATATATCCTTGAAGGTCTGAAATAAAGAACCACAACAACAGCAGTGTCATTTTGTAGGGACACATCCATTTCTGGACTACACATATTGGACATATATACACATGGAGTCATAGTACAGCACTCAAACCACTATGCCATGTTTGCCCTTTTCAGTCCGGTAGGACAGGGGAAAAGTTGCTTAAGACGCCAGTCAGTCTGAAATGATCTAAATGTATCAGTAATTCAGTTTGGTAATGGCAACTTCCTGTGTTGTTCTACAGGTTACCTTTTCTGATATCAGAGGGAGGGAGGGCATGAGCAAGAGGATGCTGTTTTGCAGTATTTTCCTTCCTTTCTTTCCTTTGTGGTTTCCTTCCCTTTATGCAACAACAGGTTGCTACTGTGGGAAAAGAATGTTGGATTTGTTAGGTTTTTGATTTAAATCAACATGGGTCTCCTTATGTTCATATGTTTTGTTTTATTGCTTTTGTTTATCACTAATTGGATTCAATCCTATTAGTGGAGTAGAAGTGGGGATTGTGTGGTTTTTTTAGATGTTGTTGAATTGCAACTCCTAAAAGCCCTAGCTGGCATTATGAATGGTGCAGAATGCTGGGAGTGGCAACTGAATGACATTCAGAGGATCAGACAGTTCCTGTCGCAACATTAGAGACCATCAACGTAGATTCATTTTCCTGGGAGTATTAAATATTCCTGGGAGTACTGACTCTTCCTACTGAAGCCACTGGAGAATCCACATTTGAGGAGACACATATAAGATGGGGCTAGAAATCTTCTTGTTGCTATGTGTCATCAAGTCAATTTCAGCTTCTGGAGACTCTATCATAGGGTTCTTTAGGTAAGATTAATTCATTTGTTCAGCGGATCTCTGCCGTAGCCTTTGTCTAGGGAAACTTGTCCAGAGGGTGTCTGTGACTGGTCTCCTGGAGTCTTAGACCAACAGTCAAACCACTATGCCATGCTGGCTCACTGCAAGTCTTACTTAGGACCTCAGCAGTCCAATTCTTCAGTTATTCTTCAGTCTTGATAAAATTCTGACCTATCCCACCTGAGACCGTTTCTGTACTCCACTGTTATAGTGCCATTATTCCACTTTCAACATCCTGTGGAATCCTGGGGTTTGCAGTTTAGGGAGAGACATTTAGAATTCTCAGCCAGAGAGCCCTTTGGTCTCAGTAAACTACAAACCCCAGAATTCCGCGGGAGGTTGAAAGTGGAATAATAGCACTATTAACAGCATAGTGTGGAAATGGCCTGACTATATTTAAAGAAAAGAAAAGAAAAGCTTCTTTCTATTCTGTTCTAAAATGTATTTAGCCCCTTCTTTTTGACTTATACAGATCTACAGCAATTTAGAAAAGGAAGGTGTAACTTGAATAACCAATGTACAACAGTAGACACATTATATCAACAACTGTGAAGAGTGAAACAGGGTACCAGCACTTATATAAATCCATCAAAACTCAGCTGTTTTGAATTGTGCTCCATTTGGGAATGGAGCAATAATAATTTCATTGGGTGCAAGATCCACAGTCTAAGGGTGGCCACTACACAAACTCTGTCATATCTAGAAAGCCACCTTCTGCACCTTGCATACAAGTATGCAAAGGAAGGGACTTGGAACACTGTTTTCCAATATGAAGTTCATATGAGAAATGTCAGTCACCCAAGTCACAGACTGCTGAGACATCTAAAGGTTAAAACCGGAATCTTGGACTGGCGTAAGAAACCAAAGAGAAACTGATAGAGTCACTTCAGCATCATAATTCTGTGATGTGTGCAACTTGCCTCTGTTGCTAGCTCGACAGTCTTGTTCAGAATCAACTGCAGTTTTTAGGAACATCCACAAGTACAGCATGTTATAGAAATCTAAGATCAAAGTCATCAGGGGATCTTATACCTGTTTCTCATTTTTAAATATCAGGTAGACATCAGCAGTTAAATAAGACAAAGGCTGTGAGTCCTAGCTGTGCCCACAATTATCTTATTCTGGATGTCCCTTTAAGTGCAGCCTTTCAAAGCAACCTGTGCTATTCCATTTAACCCTGAAATTTCTGGCTAGAGTGGTTAAGTGATCGATTAAAATAAGAGATTCAAAATATTAGACTAAAGCTGATTTGTTGAGGGCTGACATGTTCTGCACAGAGATAGTGGCACCTGTCTGAAAAAAGTCTCAGAAAAGTCCTAATGAAGTTAAAGGGACATTTAGTATTTGCAATGGACTTCTCGTGATTCCTATCAAACCAGACAAATCATGTGCAGTCATCTGCAGAACTGTTGCATGCATATTCCCATTCTAGAGGAAATTTTGTTTTTGTACTTCTTTTGATGGGAGCCCACCTTTTTATTTTGAGAAGTTCAGAGTATCTTACAAATTCAGTGTGGCTCCAAGCAATTTTCTGTAAAAGCGTGAGCCAGATCCATGTGCCCAGTTACCTGCGGTAGAATGAGAGCACTGGACAAACCTTGATTATTTCCTTTGTGCACACTCTCTCTCTCACACACACAGCAGCCCTCACCATTGGCTATGCTGGCAGGGGCTCCTGGACCATCTGAAGGGCCACATGATTTCCACCCTTAGGCCATTTCCGCACAAGACTGTTATAGTGTTATGATTCCACTTTCAACATCCTATGGAATCCTGGGGTTTGCAGTTTTGGGAGGGGCTGGGCGGCCCCTCCCGAAACTGCAAACCCCAGGATTCCATAGGATGTTGAAAGTGGAATCATAGCGCCATAACAGCCTTGTGCGGAAATGGCTTCAGTTCAGCCACCCATGATCCAGTTCACTCAACCAGCACTGAAATGGAATGCTATCATAAGACCTTGAGAAGGTTGTTGGGAACCATCCCCGTATGCTAATATGTTCAGTCAGAATGTGTGTGTTTTTTGCAGGGATGTGTTTTCTGTCATACTTTCAGAATGGCATGGGGAACTGAAGATTTTCCAGTTAACATCAGTTTTCATAAGACTCCTTTTTGCAAGACTGAAAGAAAAAGTCATCTCATGTGACTTAGTCATCTAAAATTTGTGAATATACTCACAACTTACTTCCTTATTTTCTATTTGAAGACCAGCAATTAATCAACCGATCTTGGTAAAAAATTGTGGTTGGATTTTATTGGTATTTACTTATAACTGAAGGTAAAAAGGTAGTGGTGCATCTAGTTATCACTGTAAGCTAACAACAAACACCATACAAATGAAACTTACTGATTTTACTGGAGTCTTCTTCAGCCACTGTGTTCTCTGGTCACACACTCGCAAGATCAGGGCCAATAAGCTCTCTTTAAAGCCCTCCAATGTGAGCATTTGATCCTCCCCGAAGTGGCAATCCCAGCGGACTGAGATGTGACAGCAGCTTCCCAATTCATTATGACAACTGGCCTCTAATCAACTGGCTTCCTAGATGAAAACAGACTCATGTGCGGAATTTACACCTACCCACCTTTTAAGTACAGATTTTATGACTTGGCATTTTCCAGCTGATATTGGGGAGGACCTTTTTAATACCCCTGTTAACAGGAGTTGAAAGGAAAGTATGCTGTGTGGTTGGTCTTTAACGTTTGCTTCTCATTTCAACTAAAGGAAAATAGCATGAAATTAGAAATGAGGATTTCTACCCACCCTGATACAGATCTCCTCAACCAGAATGTTAACACTAACAGTCAAAGTTTTATTCTTATATTCTTTTATTCTTATATCCATGCTTCAAAAATCTGAGACTGAGGGCCTTAAATCTGAGTACTTTCTATGGGCTGGATCCAGATTGAGTCACATTTAAGTGTAGATCTACTGAAAGCAATGGGTCTTAAGCTAGTAATGACAATTGTTGTAGTGGTGCGCCTTCAAGTCCACCTTGTCGCAACCCTAAGACAAACCTATCATAGGGTTTTCTGGGCCTAAGAGTGTGTGACAAACCCAAGGTCACCCAGTGGGCTTCCATGGCCAAGTGGGAATCAAATATTGGTCTCCAGGGTTGCAGTCCAGTTTTCAAACCACTGACTTAAGCCCAATTCATTTCAGCAGGTTGACTCTACATATGGCTAAATCTGTATCCAACCCAAAATGATTATTTTTCAAGCCACATGTATTGGTTAATTAAAGGAATCCAAGTATCCCACATTGTTAAAACCAAACAACAGTAAAAGCACTCATCTGTGAACCAAGGTCACTGAAATGAGTCACACTGATGAGTAGAAGGTGCTTATGATATCAACCTCTCTCTCTGTCTGAATGTCAAATGACCTGTTTAGAAGCAATGCACACAGAGCATAACCAGGCCAAAATTAAACACTTTTAAGTTCTGTTGAGTTCCGTAGAGAAGCTAAACATGTTTCCAAACCTCTCAAATCCATGACACTCTAATATACTCAACAACAACTGGATCATATGATATAAAGAACAAATACTTATTTTATTTTGATGAGTTAGTGCTCTTCCTGTGGATGTGTGGTAGTCAGCTTGAGGCTTTGGTATGCAAGGAGAGAAGGTGAGAACAGTTGAATCTTCACTTGAATAATCTGTGTGAATCTACCCTTTATGGGGTTGAGTTCTGTTGACAAACAGCCAGTTGCCACAAACCTTTCAGCCTGTGTCTGCCTAGTTTTTCATCAGCCCACACTTCCCCAGTTGTTTGAAAGCCTATAACGTTGCTCAACTGAGCACAGTGCAGGCTGGGGGGATCCATTCCTAAACATTCTTTTTTTTTTCAAAAAAAAATGCAGCTATGACTTATTATTGAAACCCAATAGCCATGCTGAGTTCAGAACACGGGCCTCGCTTCAAGTGCTAGTCCCAAACAGAGTTGACTGATTGAATCAACTGCTAAGTGATAAAGTAAGGCTTACGTAAATCCCATTCATACACAGAGAATCAACTCTACCCGGTACTATAAACTAGATACAGGTCATCGTATTGCCAAATCATACATGCAACCCAAAGAGACCTATGGGGGAGTTCTATTTCTGTGTTTTGTACATGCATGAAAGATAGAACACTTTAGCCCTTCTCCCTCCTCACAACACTTGCCTTATTTCTCAAAAGGGAAGATTATTGCTTCTCCTATTGGCCATGCAGTTTGAGGTGGATGGGAGTTGTAGGCCAAAACACCTAAAGAGCAAATATTTCCCCGCCTCTGTCTATACGAGCATGGTTAAAATTCAGACCAGACTCTGATGCTGCCACCATAGACTCAAAGGTCCAGATTAATAGTGTTTTAAAGAGAAGTCCTGTATACAGTTACTCAGAAGCAGGCCCCTTTGACTGCAGTGGACTTAGATAAGTATTGTTAAGATCAGAGCCATCATTGGTTAAATAGCAGTTACTGTCTTCTCAGACAGAATCTGAGTAATTCCTAGGTTGTGTTGATGCTGAATTATCTGCTATTTCTTGTTCTTGCTTTATTATTTTTGGTGACATTTTCATTTCTGATTTCTCACAAATCTAAATGGGACAGCGTCATGGGAATTCAGGGCATGACTGGAGGTTCAGTTAGCTTCAGTCTCCTTCGCACACATCACATGATGTCATGACAGCAACTAGGAGGTGATGGCTTGCATGTATGGACTCAGCACTGGAGATCTCACACCACAGTTATAAATCCCATATTACGCCCTGCCACCTCAGTTGAAAATGCTTTTCAGTGGAGTCCCACATTCACTGAATGGTGGGAAAAGATGTATATGCATGTGTGAGTCAGTGCTAAAGGCCACTCTGTATTTCTTTGCCAGAATTAGTGAGAAGCACCTACATAGATCCTGCATGCAAATTTTCTGCTACTTTTATATGATGCATAAGGTGTATAAAGAACTCACAGGAAAAGGAATGTTCTAAACCCACAAAAGTAGCTGTGATCCCTGCCTTCCTCTACTAGAACTGATGCTTTTGCATGCAATATGGCAATGTTCTACAGTTCTCCCTGACGCAAAAAAGCCTCTATATTGTGACAGTGTTCTTGTACAAAAACAACAAAGTTTAGACATCACTGTCCTCACAGCTCCACCAATTCTGAGGTTAGTGCTGTAGAAAAGAGATATTGGTATTCAGTTGTTTTTAAGTGTGCTTCTTTGTTTACCATTCATCAGAGTTTTTGCCCTGACATTTCATTTTGATCAAGGTTATGTTCAGAATAACAATCTTTTCTCCCCCCTCCCTCCTACAACTGAGAGACAGTCTTGTCAGCTGCATTAGGTTACATGACAAGCTGTTTTTGGCTTGACAAAAGTTGTATTCCCAAGTCCATTAACAGAAATGCTTGTATTAAAATAATAGCCTTCCAAAACAGATCTAATAAACAACATATTTTCAGTTATGATGTAGGGCAGTTGACGTCCATCTACCCAATATCCTTAGTATGATTCTACTTTGTGCAGTATTAGGAAGGAAGTACTGCAAGACTCAAACCAGAATGCTTGTGGGTCAAATATGATGTAGGATCATTATAACAGGTAGGGGTGTGTGTGTATGTGTGCGTATAAATGATGCTTGTCACCACTTTTCTGTTGTGATTGGATCCCCATTTTGCCACCTGCTTATCTCAAATTTTAAGCTGAAATAGCTCCTTAAAGAAAGAGCATTTGGCTCTGTTTTAAGTGGATAGTCTAAGGTGCACTGCCTAGTCTGGAGGCTATAATGTATATTCTTCTGCTATGCAGTTGCTGGAAGCTAGGTGTTCCTTGAAATGTGAGACAAATCCACTATATCCCATGAGAGCTGCAAGGAAGCACTGCAGGACTCAATGCTTGTAAGTCAAATACTAACTCCTTGCTCCTGTACTGCAAGAAAAACAGAAGAGGACACTGCAGATCTGCCCAGCCAGGAGATTATCCAGTGGCAGCTGGTGACTTCCATGTCAAATGAAGTGGAGAATCCATTCCAAGTTTTAATCCAGGCTTTAAAGGAGCTCTCCAAGGTGCTGAATCATTAAAGCTAGCCAAAACCTGGCATGGATTCACCACCACACTGATATGGGAGCCACCAGCTCCTACTGAGATTAGATTGTCAACAGATTATAAACATCACCTGCCTTCTAGGCCAGTTGGCTACTACCCTACTGAGTAATAGGCCATGAGCCACCTAGCCTAGAAGTCAGGTGATGTTGACAGTCTAATTAGATACTGCTTTTAGATACAGAGACTAGCAGACCTTCCCTCAATTTGGACATTTTTTTAAATTGAGAAAGGCTACCTCGTTCTCACTCTGTATCATCAGATTTTGGCATCCAGTTGGGTCCAGAGCCTGTTTTCATTTTATCTCTAGTTGCTTGAAGACTTCTTCCAGTCTAGATGGCCAGAGTACCTGCACATATTGTCTGAGAGCTCTCCAGTATACTCCCTGAATATGGAGTCTCTTTGAGACACCATGGTTGAAATGTGAGGCTTATCAGCAAGGGACTGAAACTGGAGCAGTAGAGTTTAATTGGTTTAAATGACAAATGAAACAATTACAGTATTAGTTGATTGATGAGACAGTTTTAAATGGTGGGGAAAACTTTAATGGATATGCTGATTATTAAGGGTATGCTGAGTATCTTTGCAGATGTTTTAATTGTGGTAGCTTATAGAATCAAAAAGAATATATGACAGATAACCTTCTCCTATGAGTCAATGGTGATATATTTCTAAGTTTTCTGAAGCTCATTTCATGCAAGAAAGAAGTCACAAGCTAGACCAAATGCCACATGCAGAATCTGATGGAACATGTGGATGTGTTATAGAAGCTGAAGGGTTCCAGAAATGCCATTGTGGGCTTTGAAATGGATTCTGGAGTGGACACTGTCTTACCTGTATGAGGAAGAGGGCAGACCAAGTTACATATACAAAATCTGCTGGACTATCCAGGTTGGTTCTAGAATTGCCATTCTGGGGCCTGAAATGGAAAGGATGCTAGGCCTTGTTGTATACAGGTAGAGGCCTTGAGTGCATAGCTTAGCAACAGCAGTAGTATCATTGACCTCTCTTGCTTGCTACAAACTGTTGTAAATCTTGTTGCCCAGGCATTTTTCAGGGAAGAAACACCTGGCTCCTAGATGTTTTAACTATAGCTTCAACAATCCCTTACCATTAGCTTGTGGGAGATGGGTTCTCAATACTTCCCAATCACTGTTGTAATTCTTGGTGTCATTAGTCCTGTAATCTCCCAAGACAACCTCTTCATGTTGCCAAAATCTGGATTGATCTGAATTTTGCCATCATGTATTGTGGTTGTGTACCAGTGACCAACAACACAGCTTCAACTCTGTAGGAACAGCATCTTGGATTAGACAAGCCTTTTGGTGTGATGTGTCAAGAGCTTGGGAAAGTTACCTTTCTTGGACTATAGTCATGTGGGAATTCTCCAAAAAATTACTCCAAAAAATAATGTTTTCTGCACTTGGGAAAGGGTTCCTATAAATGGCTACTTTTTGCCCTTCACTCACCCACCCTGCAGCTGCTGTTTTGTAGGAGCTTGAACTACAAACTGCAGTCACTAAAATGTCAGTACTGGCAATGGAAGGAAGAAGGAAAGAAACAAGGCTTAGCTGCAGTTTCCCTGACATCATCTGTCAGGCTCTGATGCACATATTTATCAGACAATGGAAGACAATTGTAGCTCTCTTATTCCCAAAAGGTTGGAAGTGAAATCACACAGACAGATATATCAGTCTTCTAGAGATCAGAACGTATTAGTAATGGAAGTGTCCCCAGGGTACAACTAGAATTAAATCCTGCTGAAAAATAAAAAGGAAGGGATGCCGCAGGTCTGAATAGGGCTAGTACTGCAGGGAAAGAAAATGGCCATGACTGTATATGTTCTGTAGATTTTCGGGGGAATCTTAAGTTTTCCTATGCTGATGTTTCTAGACCATGTGGTTTTAAAGACTTGCTTAAAAATGAATGGGCAATATCAACTCAGAAGCTGCGAACTGGGAATTCAGTAAGCTATGAAGTCTTCCCTCTACTGCAGATCACTCCTGTGCCCTCAGATCTGTCCTGCTTCTGGAATCACTCCATCAGGCTGTGGTTGGAAGGACACACACCCCACACTGCAGAGCTTCTCTGCAGGCAGCCATGAACTAATGCAGTGTGTACCTTCCCCCTTCCCATTAGCAGCCAAACCAAAAATGAATGTGTATACTTGCACAAGAAGCAGAAGAAACTGTGCAGAGTAAGAAGAAAATGGAGGAACCTGTATTTGTCCTTTGGAATTGATATTTCAGAATATTCTTTGGAGGACAACCCCTTCCCCATCACCACTATCTAGGGGTAGCTTTCACATCCTGTTTTTCTATTACTATAGTGTGAGTTCCTTTTGAACTGGATGTAAAGCATGTAGCTATTCCCTATCACGAAAAGTCTGGAAGATGTGGGCTTATGCTCTGTAACAGTAATTCAGGATGTATAAGTTGGAGCAATACTGCTTCTCAACTGTTTTGCTTCCTGTGAATGAGATTACATCTGTAAACATGTAAGCCCTGTAAATCCTTTTGCTATGAAAGAACTAGACAAGATCTTAAAGTGTCAACCTATATTGTTGAATACTGAAGTTAGGATTGCCCATGCTATTGCATTTCCAATTTCTGTGTATGGGTTGTGAAGGCTGGACAGTGAAGAAAGCTGATAGGAAAAAAATCAATCCATTTGAAACGTGGTGCTGGTGGTGGGTTTAGTGGAAAACAAATGGGTCAAGCCTGAACTCTCCCTAGATGCCAAGATGACTAAACTGAGGCTGTTGCTCTCTGGATAGATCCTGAGAAAACATGGCTCACTGGAAAAGAGAATAATGCTTGCTAAAATAGAAGGCAGTAGGAGAAGAGGAAGACCCTATTACAGATGGATGGACTCAATCAAGGAAGCCATGGCCCTGAGTCTGTGAGACCTGAGCAGGGCTGTTGATAATCGTGTGACTTGGATGTCTTTCATCCATAGGATTGCCATAAATCAAAGTCAACTTGAAGGCAGTTAACAAGAATGGACAAAACCCTGTTCAGTACAAAGGGATTGCAGTACAATCCTATGTGTGTCTAATCAGAAATGAGCTCTATGGGGCATGATAGGATTCCCAGTTAAATGTGTCTAGGACTGCAGCTTCAATTCTGAGTAAAGACCCCTAAGACTGCAGTTTCTTCCTTTCTGATGCTTTTGCTGTAGCAAGTGGAGACTGAAGGAGGTTTTGGGGGGTCCTTTTTGAAAAAAAAAATGATCTCCAGACTTTCCCTCTGGTTTCAAAACAAAACAAATACAAAGTGGGGACGAAGGATAGTTAAAAGATCAAAGGCTACACATCTGTCAATCTCCAAAATGCAAGTCACCTGGCACAATGCTGAAGGCAACAAATCCTGCATTAACACCTTGGTGTCAAATGCTCTAATTAGGCTGAACAGACTGGAAGAGAAAAGGCCAAAGACAACATATTTATCGGCTGTTCTGATTTTGTTGTCTTCCCAATTGAGTTGGATAGAGTCTTGAGTCTATTAAGAAATGTTTTTCCCTAAATTGGCCAAGTGACTTATCAGCTGGTAGAAAATTACATTCAGTAGCTACAGAAGGAGCTGAATGTTTTAACATACAGCTATAAACCATAAAGAAAAGTTATTTCTATCTAACTTATATAAAGTATTACCTACTTCTGCAATGACATCGATGCATTATAAAGATTTGGTAGCTTGTGTTCCACCAACTACCAGAGCATTTTTTTTAAAAAAATATTGACATCTATTTAGCTAAGCCTTTCAAGGTTGTTTTACAAACTACTTTAAAACTGTATATACATTTCATTCTTGCAGTTTAAAGGATTATGTGCATTTTCTCAATCACTTCAATGACTGCTGGTCTAAATCCAATATCATGCTAATGCCAGAATCCTACCCTCTTCCACCTTCTCTGCCTTCTGAAAACCTACTCCAGATGTTTCCCAGTCCTCCACAGTGGGTTTTGATGGGGCACAAGGACTGTAGTGAAGTGAGAGAATCACACACACTCCAGTTCTGCTGATAGATGCAGTTCTGTCATGAAAATGACCCACCCAGATTTTGGCTTTTCTCTTGCAACTTTGGGGCATTTCAGTGTGCCATACTTTCCACTGATCCAGCCATGGCTGTGGGACAAGACTATGCTTTCTGGGCAATCATGTTGCTTCTGACATTTTCCCTTATGGAAGTTAAGCAGTAACCAAAGCACATTTTTACTTTACCATGCATGTAGACCCTACTACAGTTTTCAGAGGAATCCCTTATCTCTCCCACCTGCTAACACAACAGTTTGTGACATAAACTCAAGGGGCTACTGTACCATTAGTACTCTTTAACTCACCTTGTGCTATATGAAATAGGTCCCAGCAGCATCACCATTGCCTAGAAGGATGAAGGCCATAGGGGCCTCTAGATTTTGAGTTGCAACTCCCACTAACACTCACCATTGACTATGTGAACTATAAATGGCAGTCCAATGAATTCTCCTCCCCTAATATAGAAAGCATGGTATGATCCGCAATGCTGACTGAGGGGAAGAAAGTATGCACATTGGGGGTGAGTATTAATCATGTTATCATGATAGTGCTGTAAATTCAACTAATTGCTTTTCGATAGTAACTTTCTTTAGTAGCTCTTCATGCACCAACTGTCATCCTCAGAGCTGAGAAATGGCAACATAATGGGGTTGCCCTGACCCACTTAATTTGAAATTATTCATTTGAATCCCTTTGATACCTCACTGCTATGACAGTAGAAGGACAATTTTCTCCATAAACAAGGATTTGTGCCCCAGGTAAATGTGGGATTATTTGCAAAATTCGTTCTTGTTAATTTTTGTCTTAACTGTGCAGAAACCTTCATTAGTTTTAGATGTTTGTGCAGGGCAAATATGAAGAGAAGTCAACAGCAACTAATTTGCTGTCTGCCAAATGTTTTCAATTTTTGTAAAAGCAATTGGAAGAGAACTATAATCAGGCCATATCTTGGATGCTTTTAAGAATAAAGAAGTAATCTTTGCTTTAAAAGCTGGGTTGATTACACTTTGGTGGAGTAGAAAAATCCCATGACAATCTCTTTAAAGAGAACTTTCAGAACAGCTTCTCATTATAACAGGAGCCTATCTTGAAACCATCACTGAGAACTTTTAGCATTAGCACCACCGGGATATAATGTGGAAGGCTCACAGTGAGATTAATGAGACCTGTTATCCTGAGTCAAGGTAAAAAATCTTTTCATGTCTAAGGAGGTGTGAAGCTCTGCCATTTTACATCAACAGATGAAAGGAAGCTGCAGTTAGCAATATTACTAGATCTGTTATAGGCTAAGTGCTACTGGTGAAACAGTAAAACATAGTGGTAGATTTAACACTTTGCCCTTCAGGAAACAAATACTTTGTATTTCTGACACTGCTTAAATGTGCCATGCACCTATAAGCTCATTTTAAATTGGCATACCTTTATGTCAGATAGCAAGATCACAGACTCACCACCAAATCATAACACTTCTTATATTTTCTCTCACATGTATGAGAGCACGCACGTACGCGCACACAAACACACACACACAGAGTGTGTGCTACAGATTTCTTAAAATTTTATCAGGGCTTCTGTCATCTGGTTTACCTGGAGAAACAACATATTTTTATTTATTTAATTAGTTAGTTACTAAAGCTATGTTGAGAACAATTTAGTGGCATCTTTAGAACTAACAGATTTATTTTTATGTTAGTATCTTAATTCCACTTTCTAAGGAAAACCATTCTGGAAATAGTTTGGGGCTTAAAGGCAACATACAATCAAAATGTTTAGAAATTTATTAACGTATTGTGTAATGCAGTTAGCACATATTCCTAATTTCCAAACAACATGAAACAATCTATAACCCTGACATATTTACATATAAAACTGAGTGAGTTTTCATGATGTTGGAATAAATATTTATAGAATTTCACACTCATAGGAACTTCTTAAATATATTTATTAATACAAATTTTCTATATATAAAACTACATAAAAGGATTACAACAAAAATATACATAAAACATAATACACTAAAAATCTAAGACAATACAAAGACAAAATAAACTATGACTACAAACTTAGTTACTTCCAACCCTTCGTGAGATGGGAATAATAATGAACATAATAAAGCTTCTTCTAATCCATTCTAAATATCACATTAATATATGTTGCCTATAAAATTTCTAATCAAAAGCTCCCTTCTTTCATAAACCTATATTCATAACCTTACTCTATGATCTCTATTTCTTTTATTGTCTAAACAAATGCACTGTTAACATCCACATTTTATTCCACCATTTTCTTTTTAATAAACGCTGCCACCCGTCACCATGTTCTTTCAATATATAACATCAGTAACCGCCAGTCCTTCTTAAACCTTTCCAGATTTCCCTGATAATAAAGAGCTTCTAATGTTATACTACTATAGACACCACAGTCACTCCTACTTGTTGCATTAAATTGTACAGGCAGTTAGAAAAGTACCCTGTTTAATTGTCTCCCTGAGGCAGAGAGAAACTGTCTGCAAAGTTGTCTCCTGAGGGCCATGTTTCAAGCAGTTGCTAAGCAGGTAAAATTGCTCTTGTGATGTGACAATTCCTTCTATTTGTCCAAGAACTGGCTTTATAAAATTAGGACATGGGATAGCCAGGGTTAAGGGGTTTTGAGGCAAACTGTTTCAAAAAGACATAAGCACCTTCTTAAATCTTTCCTAATTAAATCATTTGAAATTCACAGTGTGTGGGTTTATTTTACACAGATCATTCCCTTAATCCTAGTTTTTCACAGAGCTTGGGAAATTGGCCATTCTGGCTGTGGGGTACTCGGAGTTACTAATCCACCAAAATTAACATTTTCAAGCTCTGGGCTTTCAATGAGTTCTGCTTACGTACAAGTTAAAATGCCATATATCCTTGCCTTATTTTTTTTTAAAAAAGTATTTTAACATTCATAAGAAAATGAATAATTTTTCTTTCCCAAAATGCAACAATTATATAAAGGAATACTTTTGTCTCCTTAATTCTTTCTGCTTGGGAAACCAGGCATGAACTGCATCTTGACATCATTAAAATCAATAGTGAGCTATAGAGGTGTTTGACTGTGTTGTCAGTCCAATTCTGTAGTGGTTACGCTAACAGGGCTTTACAAGGACTTCATGTTAAGAGGTGACAGGGATTGAAGCGGAGATCTTTTGCATGGAAGGGATGTGGTTTATATCACTAAGCTGCAGACACTGCCTCATTTGACCCCAGCAAGGAATACAAGTCATGTAATACTCAGCACCAGAAAATCTATGGCAACATTAATGATGTAGGCTGCTCTCCAAAAAGACACTCACCTGGTGGTGGTAGTCACACAGCAACACTGTGTACACAGCAACATCTGAGTAAAACATGTATAAGACTGTGCTGCAAATACTCTTGTGTGCCATTGCCAGTACGGGATAGCGGCTTGAGCGTTGCACTACAACTCTGGAGACCAGGGTTCAAATCCTGCTCAGCCATGGAAACCCACTGGGTGACCTTGGGCAAGTCACATTCTCTCAGCCTCAGAGGAAGGCATAGGCAAACCACCTGAACAAATCTTGCCAAGAAAATCTTATGACAGGTTCACCTTAGGGTTGCCATAAGTCAGAAATGACTTGAAGGCACACAACAACAAATTATTCCATTTCATTTACTCAATTTATTAAGTATCACTTTGTCTTTGGTTAAAAGTATATTTGAACATATCATTTTAAGGCAAGATTGATAATGACAGAGTAATGCATTATTATGCCAATTCAGTAGATGCAAGTATAATCCAGTAGATGCAGATATGGTAAATTTCTATGGTAGGAACCAGTTCAACAATACTTATCTCAGTTTGGAATATTATACCCACTTACATGTGAAGAAACATGTCTAGGACTACATGGTGGAGGATTAAAACTGAAATCCTAAATGCACTTATATGAATAAGGGCCAATGAAATCAGCAGGATTTGTTTGCAGTCAAATGTATTTAGTATTCCAGTGAAATATGTATGTATTGTTCAGAAGAGTTAGATTGTTTGCGGTATTACATAATGCTACCTCAATTTAATTCAGTCCTTGAATTAATCTTTTATATTGAAAGTTGATGTTAAAATCAAAGGCCTGTGCTCACAGCACTCACTAAATCAACAGAAAAGGTGTAAAATTGATGTAGCAAATTGTAAAAAATGTCAGTATGTGACAGTAATCCTTTCACTTGATATTGATTTACTTAGCTTCCTAATCCTGGAACAAAGTGTTCATACACTTTCAGAATAGATACTAGTCAGCAGTAAATTCAACTTAAAGACAGCAAGTACTGAGAGTAAAAAGGGTTGAATGTGATTGGCTAGAGATGAACTTTTCTAAAAATGAGGAAGGAAAAGAGGCTCTGCAATGAATAAATAGGGTGATTTGGACTGTGCTGAGACACATGACATTGGACCAGTACCCAAGATGCCATATTTATAGTTGCATGTGTTTCACAAATTAGTTCCTTTAACCTTTTCTTAGCAACAAGTAGCTGGAGTGTCTTTACCGGAAATATGATCTTTATTAGGCTTGGTGTGTATGTGCAAAATAATGAAGTGATAAAATGATCCTCTGGTTTAGAATTCAAGTCGAAGATATTTTTTTAAATGTTCTCCTCTTTTAAAAACTCCCTGCAAATAGAAACCCAAGAGCAGGTAAAGCGCTAGGGCAGAATTTCCCACCCTGCTACATTAGCCTTCTACTTGTAGGGAATCCCTTACATGTGGAAGTATTTGAAAGTGACTATCTTGTAGCCTGAAAATCCATTCTACCACATCAGAAGTCTAGCACTTACCATAATTTTGTTGCCTGTGTATGTCCAATCTTAGAACAAAGACTGTTGTGTGATCTGCCCCAAGAAAAGCTCTAAATTACAGCCAGAGTACAAAAGCCCGAGAAGGAGGCAACCTGTACAATATGAAGATACTAAGGTATTACAGATGCTGTTATCGGATATGCATGAGTATCACAGAATCATAGAGCTGGAGGAGACCACAGGGGCCATCCAGTCCAAACCCCTGCCATGCAGGAACACCCTCAAAGCACTCCCGACAGATGGCCATCCAGCCTCTCCTTAAAACCTCCAAAGAAGGAGATTCCACCACACTCCGAGGCAACATATTCCACTGCTGAACAACTCTGACCACCAGGAAGTTCTTCCTGAGGTTCAAGTGGGATCTCCTTTCCTTCAGGTGGAATCTCCTTTCCTTTTCATCATGTTTAATAACTGGGATAACAGACAAAAATTATTTTTATTGAATGCATGTCACTGAGGTGTCACTGTAATGGAAGTTTATACATCTAGCTAAAACAAGGCCCTCTTTTAGATGCACCATCAACGCAGCATGTCCAAAGTAAAAATTACAGAGTGTCATTATAAGACCATAAAAGCTTCTTTAAAAGGCTAATTAGAGAATAGTTTCATTCCAGACTTTGTTATTTCCCATTCAGGATCTCTTACCATGTTTTCACTAAGTGAAGGATGTGTTTAGGCCAGAGGTAGGCAACTTCAGGGAGACAATGAACTAAGTCTGTATTACTGAGACCCCCTTTTGTCTGAAATCCCCAACTAAAATTTAGCATTTGGCCAGATGTGGATTGCAAACAGCAAAAGCTCTCCAAAGGGTTTTTCCCCCTGGTTTCAGGAGCAAACATGGAAACTCATTTAGAGAAAGCATGTTCTGCTTGTTTAAGATGTAAGTGGTTTGTGCTGCATTTCAGCAATAGCTTTTTTCAGAGAGAGGAGAGACTAGGGGCCATCAAAAGGGTCTTAGAGGTTGCACGTCATTTTCATGTTGCCTCGCCTAAGCTAAGCCTCTTTCATACTACCCAACTGTAGCATTATGATTACATTTTAACTGCCAGTGCTACATCCTATGGAATCATGGGGTTGACTGTTTGGTCAGGGGGCACCAGAAGCTGCCTAAATATTCCTCCCTCAATGTAAAACCTAGGGTTCCACAGGTTGGAACCATGGCAGTTCAAGTGGAATCACAGTGCTTTAGTTGTGTAGTATGTAAGGGCCCCAAGACTGTTATTTGAACATATGGAGCCCTTTAACAGTCTGAATGAACAGAAGGTAACGTAAGAAAACCCAATATAGTGAAATGGAAAAGAGTTCTTAACTGTTTTGTAGTCTGAGTTTCAGTCTTTCTGACAGAGGCAGGGGACTATTGATCAGCTCATCAGAATCGACTTCACTCTCCTCTAGTGGAGGATTGGATCCTCTAGGATTACACTCCGTGAGTCTTGGAGGATTGGGAATAGGTGCAGTAGGCTGCTCTGTCACTGCTAAAGTCCCTGTGCCAAGGACTTTATGGTCAGGTTCTTCTCTCCTTTGCTGAATGTCAGGCATCGACTGGTTCTCTTCCCTGTTGTTCCTGTACTTGTTCTTTGGCTGAACCAGGTCACACTTTTTCTGCCACTTTGGAATTCTGCAACCTTTCCTCCTGTCTTGCATATTGTCACTATCACTGTCTTCACTAGAATAACTATTCTGACACACACTCTTCTTCAGCGAGCTTTTCCGAATGGGTGGCTTGAATTGTTTTCTAACCTGATAGTGATCTATGTCTGCCATTGATCTGAGAGGCAATGCTTGTAGCTTGTTTTCCAAGCAAATCAGTCTTACCATTTCAGGGCACAGATCTACAGATGCACAAATGTCTGAACTGGTGAGTCTCTCTTGTGCCTGGACTGGTTTTTTGGAACTTTTGAGAACCTCTTTATAATCCTGTGAATCAAACCCTCTTGGATACTTTTCTGTTAATGCCACATTTTCCACTTCCTGAGTGCTGTCATTTAGCTGAACTGAAAGAGATGAAAATGCATCTCTGGGGCTAGCGGTTCCCTTTATTTGTTCTACCGATTGCAAAGCACTTAATGGAGCTATGTCTGCGGCTGTGGAAAAAGCTTCCAAGACTGAAGGCTCTAGAATTGCCTCTTCTTTCAAAGATAAATCACTTTGTCTTTTAGGAAGGTCACTGCCTGAAGGAGAGCAATCCACACTGCTGGGTAGATGCAGATCATATTGCACAGAATCTGAAGAAGGCATGGTGATTTTTGCTGGTTCACAGCACAGCAGGGAACATGGCCTGATAGATTTAGTACATGTGTGAGACTCAGATTCCAAATAACAGGCAACATTAACCTGCATTGGAGAAACACTAAAGGATGTTCCCTCCCAGTCAATGCCACTTAACTGCAGATTGGCAATTGCAGAAGAGGCAGGAGAAGCTGCAGACTGTTTATGAAATTCTGCCTGTGATTTCAGAGAACCACCAGGATTGCATTCCTCCTCCATGTTTTGTGAAGCAGTTACGAGTGAGGTAGATGAGGGGTTTGGACTTTGACAGATTGCAGTAGAACACCTTGAGGCTACAGGCGGACCCTGAGATCCGGAGCCCTTCTCTGGAAGTATTGTGAAAGCAGAAACAGTTCCAAAATCAGACTTCTCATCTTTGCAGGGAAAAGCTTCATGTGTAAATTCCAAGTTCAACTGAGAAAGGAGATCAGTGACTTCATTGTCTACTGTTAAGCATTCTTTTTCTTTAAGTTTAGTCCCCTTACCTGAGAAGACAAAAAAGCAAAACATAGACACTTTGTAAAAAAGGAAGGCCAATCTCAGTGATGAGGACAAAAGAAAGAATTTGTTTGTGGTTTCAAGTACAAGCAAGCAGTGCTATCATGAAGCTTTGGCTCAGCATAGTGGAGTACTTTAGCAGGGTTGAAGCTATAAGCCACCACATTCCCCAGGCTTCCTTTTTCTGAGTTTAACTGTAATCCCCACAGTAGCTGCTGGGGATGGATTTTTCCAGAATTATTGTCAACTATTCTGCAGTGGTGAATAATTTGATTTGTACTGGAAAGTAATTCGCCTTCGATAGGCAATTAAATAACCATTAGCTTTACAAAAGACCTGCTCCTGTTAGATATGAAAATGGCTAGAACTCGTTTGGAGATAGAGATCAACACAATAGTGCCTGAATTACTGGATTGTTCTTGGAGGCATAGATGTGGAGATACCGGCAATGAGTGCTGCCACTTCAAGATTTACTACTACACCACTGCAGCCATTCAAGGACTAGAGAAGTTGATTCCATTTTATATTCTGCTGACTGAAACGCATAAACCACTGTAAAACAATGGGTAGATTCATGCAGCAATAGGAGAACAGTGTCTACTGAATATAAACCAGAACAAAATTTAACCTTACCTTTCTTTTTTCCCTTGCAAATGTCCAGTTTCTCCATTTGATACAGGGCAACCACTTCTGGGTATGCATCTTGAAATAACGTGGCTTCTTCTATTGTTGTTATAAAGGGGTCTTCAGGTTGATCATCAGCTATAGCATAGTGCTCTAGAGAAATAAATAAGGAAAACAGAACATATTATCAGATTTAATTTGACAGATTACAGATTATGCTGTTCTTCACTACCCATTGTAAAGGATCTTTCATACCATCTCTTAGACAGTGTTGGAGAAAATCTGGTCCTCCAGATCTTTTGGATTTCCATTCCCAGAAGTCCCAGTCAGCATAGCCAATGGTACAGGATTCAGGGAGTAGGTTCAACAACATCAGAAGAGCAAAAGGCTTCCTACCTTTAAAGCAGGCACTATGTTGTTGTTGTGTGCCTTTGTTTCGATCTTAGGGAGACCCCAAGGTACCCCATCACAGGATTTTCTGTGGGCTGAGAGTATGTGACATGCCTAAGGTCAGCCAGTGGGTCTCCTTGACCAAGCACGAAACTGAACCCTGGTCTCCAGAGTCATAGTTCAAACTAGGGATGGGCCAACTGAATCCTCAAATCCTTGAATCCTGGGTAAGGATTCAAGATTTCCGAATCCGAATTCCTATGCCAAAACAGGCAAACCGAATCTTTCGAATCTCCCAACCAAATAGATTGTTGAAGACTGGGACGCCTGAAAACCTGGGAGACCGGGATGCCTGAAAATCTGGGAGGCCAGACATACAAGGGAAGATAGTAAGTAGGTGAGTTTTTCCCTTGGAGTAATAATGGCCTTTGCTAACAATTTCAGAAATTACAGCTGGGGTTGTATTCTAAGATATTTAAATTGAACATTTAATATTTAAGTTCAGTACTTGACTGGAAGCTATAGGCTTGAGATTTCAAGGACAACTGAAACATTCCTTTGCATGGCTCCCTTGCAAGCCTCTTTCAGACACAATTCTGGGGTTTGGAGTTTTACAAGGGGTTACAGCCTTCTCTGCCAATGTGTGCTGGTGCATCATCAAACTACAAACCCCAGGATGCCAGACGGAGCTACGCAAAGAAAAGCCAGTTTTGACCTGGATTATCTCTGTGCTATAGTACGTGGCCCTGTTTACACAGGTAGCAAAATGTGGGATTAAGCCACATTTTCCTGCCTATGTAGAAAGGGCCTTCATGTCATTTTCAATCTGGGGAGATCCTGAGGCAAAACTATGACAATTGTCTTGGCCAGATTTCTTCAGAGGGAGGTTTGCCTTTGCCTAGGTTTTTCCTAAGGCTGAGAGAGTGTGTCTTGCCCAAGATTATCCTTCTTTCCCTTGCTTTTTAAACTCTTTTTTAAAAAAGGATTCAAAAGATTCGAGATTCATAAGATTCATGGATTCCCAGAACCTTCCAGGGATTCGGACCCAGATTCGGAAAATTCTGGATTCGTCCCATATCCCTAGTTCAAACCATTACACCATGATGGTCCACTATAAAGAAGGCTTATAATGGCCTTGTAGCAGGACTCTACTATTACAGCTGAGGCAGTTTTTTATTACTGAGATAATGATGGTGGTGATGATGATGATGACAGTAACAAGCAATATTGTTGTTATACAGTCAGCCCTCCACATTTGCAGGTTTCACTTTTGCGGATTTGATTATTCACAGATTATTTGCTGTCACCTCTGCTGCCTCCCCTCTGCCATTTTTAATAGGTACTGCAAGCCTTGTGAGACTGAGAAACTGCAAATGAGGCTTGTAAGTCCCTATTAAAAATGATGTGGGGCAGCAGTGGAGGTGGCAGTGAGCCCCCCCAGCCCCCACTTCTGCCTTGTGAAGGAACCCTGATGCCTCAAAGGAATCCACCGTGGGCTGAATATGGTGAGCATACTTTTTTGTATGTTAAATATGGTTTGGGAGGGCCTAGAGTTCTTCATGGTTTTTCCATTTCACAGGATTCCTGTGCCCCTAACCCTAGCAAACGTGGAGGGGTGACTGTGTTACCCTGTTTTCTGGGGGTCCCGGGAGGGACACCAAATTGCTCTTAAAATTATACAAGTTGGGGGAAATTAGTCAAAGAGCACAAGTTAGCACTGTGAGAGGCAGGGTAACGTAGCGAGATCTTGAACCCAAAGTCTACGGGGTCAGGCCGAGTCAAGGAGCACACCGGAGTGAAATAACAAATGTGAGTTTTATTAAAAATACAATCAATCAGTGTATGCAACACAAACACACAGAGAAACTATAGAAATAAAGGTTGGAGAGGGATAAAGGGATTTTTTAGAGGAGTTGTTGGTTTGGGTAATACTACACCTGTCCTGAAGCCCGGTCGGAAACGGAGGAGCTGGGGAGCGTGGATCTCAGCACGTGGAGCTGAGGGGAAGGCTCGCTGGACAAAGTGACAGCAAGCCAGGATGGAAGCCAAGAGTGATCCGAAGAAGCGCTCAAAATCAGGGGTCTTTATCAGGAGATTTGTGACCGCAGGCTAGGTCGGACTTGGGGAAAACAATGGATTTGGGGCTGGAGACAAAGCCTCCGAAAGGTCATAATCTGAATGATTGAATAATATCCAAACTGTCAATACGATAGCCAGTATGCAAACACGGAGTACCTGAGCGTTGTATAGTCAGATCATCAAGCTGCTGGCGCGGGGCAGAGGATCTTTTGAAAGTTGCGTGCATACATAATTGAGTACTTGCCTTTGAGGTCTCCTGAAGCTGCGAGTCGGCTATTTCTGGCCTGCCTGTATTGTGTTGTAATATTACGGCGATTATCGGCCGAGCCTGTATGCGTGCTTGTCCGGGGGCCTCGCAAGCACGTGGAGGGGAATGGGTATGTGAAGCCGAATTATTGATATCAAGAGATATCTTTTTAATATCCCCCCAAGCTCGGGCTAGCCAGGGCAGTAACAACTGTATTTAGTTATATCTGCCTTTTCCCCTCAAAACTCAGACTACGTGTATTGTTGTTGTTGTTGTTAATTTATATCCTGCCTTCCCCCCAACAATGGGACTCAAGATGGCTAAAAACACAATCTGTAACAATACAGATTAAAAATTATACAAAAATGTTAATAAAGGTATAAATACAAAGTTATCTAGAAAGTAATTAAACAGTTTAGCAGGTTGACAAATACAGTATTTGATGCTGTCCATCTGTTACTTTGCATGAAGTCCATCAATTCCTATGCCAATATTTTTTCCAGTCCTTCACATAATCATAACTGATATTCCCACCTGCACTGAAATCTTAAGGAGATTAAACTAGTCAAGTGGAAAGGGAATATGTACATGTCACTGGCTTGGAAGTGGTGGAGAAGGAGAAAGAACGACCCTAACTTTAGAGGCTGTTTTCTCTAGTTGTGGATGTGAATGCAAGACCCTGCCTCCTATCAAGAAAGGCCACTGGCCTGTCAAGGTCTGTATATCTGTCAAAGTCTGTATGACTCTCAGCAACTCACCCAAGTTTTACAAAGTACCTTTCTCAGTCCTGTGCTAGAGATGTCAGGAATAGAACTGGAGATCTTGTATATGCAAACCATGTGCTCTACCACTGGGATATACCTCTTCCATAACCAGAAAGGAACCAAGCCAGGCTTTCCTGCAGAGGTGGGCAAAGTGTACCCTACTGGAAGCAAAAGTCTATCTCAAGGCTGTTTTTGTGGGTCCCGATTACACCTCACTACCTCCTAATGGAAAAAAATATGCAGAAAAAGTATTTTTTTCTTTTTCTGGAAGCCTTTAGGAGTGGTAGGTTTGCCTGTAAACAAGTTGCAGTTTTTTGTTTAAATCTTTGGTCATTTAAAGGCCTCCTGCAGCCCACAGAAGGTCCTGGAGGATCTAGAGAGTTGCCTGCCTCTGATCTGCTATATACATCTACTGCTGGAACAGAAGCATCAGGGGGCACACAGGACGAAAATCCAAGTTTGTATCATAGCAGGCATTCAAAAGCATTACTTTTAAAAATATTTTTACTATTCAGATAGTATAAAAGTCTCCTATGTCTGGCCTTAAGTACATCACACCATGATCAGCAGCCTTTAAAAGATGTCTTATTCCTATATTTTAAATGGAATGGCATGATAGTCCTATGGCAAGGGTAGAGAAGCTTGGATCTTTCAGATGGCTGGGACTACAACTCCCATGATTCCTTATCAGTGTTTATGCCAGGTGGGGCTGATGGGAATCATAGGTGAAAACATATGGAGGTCCACAGTGTCCCAAACCCCCTTCTCCACTGCATGAAGAGTGAGTTATACCCACCTGGCTTTTGCCATTCAATTTCAAAACAAGGGATTCCATTTTTAATCCGTGTCTTGACTATCCTGTGAAACAAACAAACAAACAAACAAACCTTTTATAACTTGAAAAAAAGAATAGAAAGGAAGGGGAACAAGGTCATTGGTAAAAGATCTGCAAGTATTATGCAATTTCAGGTATGTAAAAATCCTTGCTCTGACATACCCAATTATAGAGGGGCTCTTTCTCTACAGTATTCTCCCACATGGCCGCTATATTGGCAGAGAAACCTTGCGGCTCCTTCCTGTCTGATCAGTCCAGGTTATTTGAGTACAGTTTTCATACAAATGCTACAGCCATGGGTGGGGGGAATATCAGAGAGAAGCAGTTCTCATGTGTTTGGGGAGTTCATGAACTACAGTAAAGGGGACTGTAATAAAATCAATTTTCTGGGGTTGCTATGATGGATGTATGGCCCTCCAGTTCCTGCTGGACTCACGTCAGCCCTAGTGAGCAATAGCAGTGGTGAGGGATGATGGGAGTTGCAGTCTGAAAACATTAGTCACAAATTTCACATTCTTATTTTAGGGCCTCTTCCAGGGATTCTTCCAGACTCTGTAGATGGGGGAGGGTCACTTAGGATGCTTCCAGAAAGTGTTATGTAGTCAGAGCACAAGTCATGAACAATCCACATACACAGGATGTTGCTGACGCCAATCCACACTCCCAAGCAGGATCAATGTGTGTTGACCTGCTCTCAGAACAGTCCTGGCAGCAACAGGGCAGCAGTGTAATGGAGCCAGGACTCACAGTGCTGAAGCACTGGGATTTAGCATCATCTACTACCCTTCAGCCCTAGTCCTTTGTGTTTCCTCTGAGCTTAGCTGTGATTCTCAAGGTATCTGGAGGGAAAAGATTTCTCAGTAATCATATATTGGAATATGTTATTGTTTTTGTAATCCAAAGAATCTGGGGGATGACTGACCATCAAATGGCCAATTAAGATGCATTAGCGATATAAAAAAGCCTTGTTTTTCTTAAAAATGAAACTGCTAGAAATGGGGCCCTTTCATACTACATAAATATAGCACTATGATTCTGCTTTAACCACCGTCCTGGGGCTTGCAGGATGGCAGTTCTATGGAATCTTGGCATTTGCAGTTTTGCTGTCGTCAGGCTTCAAGTAGTTTCCAACTTATGGGAAGCCTAACACAAATCTATCACAGAGTTTTTCTGGCAAGATTTGTCTAGAAGGGGTTTTGTCATTGCCTTCCTCTGAGGAGAAGAGAGTGTGCCCCATCCAAGGTCATCGCATGGGTTTCCATGGCCAAGTCAGGATTCAAACTCTGGTCTCCCAGAGTCCTAACTCAACACTCAGATCATTGCACCAGATCGGTTTACATTTATGTTTCCAGTTTATGGAGGGTTATTTAGAATGCTCAGCCAAAGAAGTCTTCTAAGTGCCTCACCAAACTACAAAGCCCAGGTTTCCATAGGATGGAGCCATGGTAGTTGAAATGGTATCAAACTGTAGTGTGAAAGGTCCCTTGGTGTGCTGTTGCGGATCAACACAGCTACCCGCATTTTAAAGACTCTTCCCAGGAGGCATGGCCATAGGGACTTTCATGCTGGGTATCTGCATTTCAAAATTTAGCCCTATACCATTGGCAGCTTTAACCTGCATAGTGACATCTGGTGGCTCCCTCATCACTGGGGAAGAGAATCCATTTCAGGTGTTGCCTAGCTAAAGGGAGCTGTCTGAGGTGCTGAGCCCATTTAGGAAAAGGGTCCAACACCTAGGAGATCTCCTTTAAAATTTAGTTTAAAGCAGTGGATTCAGTGCATCATAGACAATGGAGTCACCAGCTGCCACTGCCCACCCACCCCACCCCCAGAAAAAAGTGCCTTTTCCTTAAAGTAATTCTAATTGTACTTTATGACTTGCTGTACTGTTGCTGCTGGGATCACTGCAAGGAACTACCTGTAAATCAACATTCCACAAGACTGTTTGGAAATATAGGATCCAAGACCCGCATATGTTTATGCTCAAACTAGTGAATTTTTTGACTTTCAAGCCATAGGTGAAAAATTGCTGCAACCTACTTATCACATTCCTATTTGTTTACAAAGCAGTGTGTTTACTCACATATAAAACATTCCCAGAGCTAAAAGAACTAAATGCACAAGTCTAAATCTGATTATTGGTCCTGAACTAGAACAGAACCACTGAATCAACGGAACTTAAGTAAGTGTTGATTTAATAGGTCCCCACTAATTCATTGGGTCCACTCTAGTACTTTGTATCCTGACCACATTTTCCTGTGTGCGTCCACAGGGATCATTCACTGGAACACCAGAACAATTAACACAAGAGAAAGCTGGTTTTATGAACCAAGCAGCCTTATTGAGTGATACAGAGGAAACACACACAGACACACACACAAACACATGTGTGTATATATTCAACTGCACGACATTGTGAGAAATAGAAGGCTTTGTATAAAGGTAATGTACGACTGCAAGAAAGATGGAAAAGAAAAGTCATTTTGCACTTCCAAGAAGTTATCTAAAATATGTATTTCCTGCACTGACAGATGTGAAGAGAAACAGAAAATGGATCTTAAAAGCTTTGTAAACTGGATTACCGTAGTGCCTGCAGTTGCTGTGGGTCAGTGTGGCCAGACTTCCTTCTGTTCATGTCATAGTTTGTCAGAAGAACACATAACTTCTCACAAGCATAATGCTTAGTCCAGTCCATTTTCTCAGAAGCAAGTCTCTGTTTTAAGCAGGCAATTAGAACATTTTAAAATGTGACTTTTAAATTCTAAATGCAGTTCAAATTCACTGCTATTTGTCTGGAGAAATCTTAAAAGATAACATCTGTGAAGCTGATTCCTCACAAGCAGCCCCACTATTGTGAGGATCAGGGCACTTCCCTTGGAAAAAGTCGTCACTTGTCATTTAAAGATGGCAGAACAGCCTTTTGAAACACATAAGTCAGAAGAACTGAAAGCTCAAGGAATTAGAAGTTAAGGAAGCTGTATTTTTGTGAATTAAATCTGCAGTCCTACACAAAGCTTCCTGGGAGTAAGCCCATTGAATTTAATACGACTTACTTCAGAAAAGTGGAATAGAGGATTGTGCTACAAGAGGAACATATTCTCATAAATGGTTTAAAATGAAACCACAACATACATGCCTTTCATTCCTTCACTTGTTACATGTTTATCTCACCCTTCCTCCAAAGATGTCAGAGTTGCCTACACATTTCTTCTCCCCCTCCATTTTATCCTCACAACAAGCCCCAAGGGTCAGTTGGGCTGAGGGAGAGTGTCTGGGCTAAGGCCATGCAGTAAGCTTCACGACTAAGTGGGTAGCTGCACTAAGTGGTCTGGCATTTCAACCACTATACCGCACTGATGAGCCAGTGTGGTGTAGTGGGTTGAGCATTGGTCTCCAGCCCTGGAGACAAGAGTTCGATTCTCCGTTTGGTCATGGAAACCCACTGTGTGCTCTTGGTGGCATCACACACTCTCAGCCCCAGAAAAACCCATGATGTGTTTAGCTTAGGGTTGCCTTAAGTCAGAAATGACTTGAAGGCACACAACAACACAACTACGCTGATTCTTTTGTTCCCATTTTTAAAAAGTACATCAGGTTCTCAGGGTTTTTCTTCCCCAGTTTAAAACCTAACACTCACTCTCTTCATAAATTTCTTCATTCAACTTGATCTGCACCATATAAATACCAATGAGCAGACACTCAGTATTTATACAGCTAACAGTGAAAGCCTAAATATGTGTATTCAGAAGCAAACCCCATTACATTCAGTGGCACCTACTCTCTGGTAAGTGTATAAATGACTGCCGCCAAAGGCTTCACTCCTATATCCATATATTTGGAATAAAGCCACAAGGCAAAAATGGTGTTTGGTTCTTAATATGGAACTTAGGATATAGGCACAGCAATACTAATCATTAACAGGGACTAGAGAAGCAATGTCCATTGTGTGTGTGTGTGTGTAAAAATTTAGCATCTCTTGAAATACAACAGCAAGGGACATCTTTTATCTCTTCTTATACCAAGCCACGGCAGCTGCTGTTTTTTATTTTTACTGTCCTGTCTCAGAACTTCGGGCCTGCCATATACAACAGTGAGCATACTTATCCAGGAGAAGGGAAAATATGAACATATAAATAAATGGCTATAAGCTGTCCTTTTAGGACAAATATGTGAAGAACTTTTTTAAAATATTAGACATGAGGAAAATCTTTCCTAAATAGTTTCTTTATAAGTTTCAACCGGGGTGGCCATACCGTCGGTCAAGGTGAGGAAGTCTGATACAGGCAGCAATTTTAAGAATATCATTAAACTGAAACACACCATCAGTTTTTAAATTTAGTATACTAGGTTTTACAATCATGGACAGCACCATTTGAATTTTTTTCCCAGTTAGGCACAAAATGTCCGAGACTATCTATTTGATCAAAGAACAACCTTAGGGTTTTTTTTAAAATGGAAAAACTGGAGCTACGTGGGTATTCATCTTTTGTCTCCAGAGTGACAGACACCAAATAACTACAAAAGGATAAGAACAGGCCAAAATAAAAGACCACTGATGTCAGTGGATATCAGCTAAGCATTATTTCTTATTTAAAGCAATGGGCTTTCAAAATGCTTTACTTTGCTGAATTGTGCTGAGCAAGTTTTATTTTTTTTAACACTTTGAAGTTGCTGTGGTTTCTTCATAGAATGATCAGACAGAATCACAATTAATGCTCATTTTTTTAAACCAAGGATTCTGCACTAATTTTTTTTTTTTTGTGCATCAATTATTTCCTAGAAAGGCTCATACTTTTACCAAGATTCTTTGAAAGGATGAAATGCCAAGTATAGCCAGAGCTTACAAATTTTACATTTTGAGCTACAGGATCTGGGAGTCTTTGTTCAGAAAAGTTAATGTTTCCAAGTCTTGAGTACAACTCATAAAGAGGCCTAAAGACTAATGTATACAACAGTTTAGCCAGCAAAATTCAGTATTCTTTTTTGTACCTGAAAAGAAAGTAAGTTTGGCCTTTGACACTCATTTAGCTTCATCAGTTTGTCTTTGCTGATGAGATACTCTTGGATAACCTTGACAGAGAACAGAAAAAACAAAAGGAGCAGGTGTTTGGATAAGAAAATTCTAAGAAAGCAATTGCCTTGAAAAGAAAGCGTTATATTACCTCAGGAAATGGAAAGCCTTCACATGCTTTGGCTTTTCTGAAAATAAAGTGTACACATTAGAGACAGGTAGAAAAGAAAATACTGCAGAGCTGGTACAGATTCACCAAGGAATTCAGAGCAAAAAAGAGCACACCTACTTTCTAACAGCTTCCTCCACTATGTTGGCTCGCCAGTCTCTCTCAGACGAATGCCAGTCACAAGGGCAGCAGTACTCAGCATCATGGGGTTCACAATACCCCACAGTGCCACAAAGATGACACCCAGTCCTCCCATGTTCTTTGTAAGAACCTACATGGAAATGGGATCAAGACAACAGATAAAGCATGCCTCTTAAGAAGGAGAGTTACATTCTTTAAAATTCCTTAAAGCAGTGTGGCTTAAGCTATCTGATGTGGGTGGGGGGCAGCAATTATTTTTTTCCAGTGTGCCAGGGACCAATATTGTATTTGTGCTCATTGGTAACAATTGTTTATTTATTTCCTGGAACTCACTATGGAACAGCAGCTGATGGCTCACAGACTAGCACTAGTCCAACAGCTGGCACCACTTTGTATAGCTGTTACTGCCCTGGCTAGTCCGAGCTTTGGGGATATTAAAAGATATCCCTTGATATCATAATTCAGCTTCACTTCTCTGTTCCCTTCCACGTGCTTGCGAGGCCACCAGACAAGCACGTAAACAAGCTCGGCCGTTAATTGCCGTAATATTCCTGGATAATTCAGGCAGGCCAGAAAATAGCTGACTCACTGCTTTAGGAGACCTCCAGGCAAGTACTCTAATGAAGTATAGACGCTACTTACAAAAGAGCCTCTGCCCTGCAATGGCAGCTTGATGGGTAAACTATGCAATACCCAAGTACTCTGCGTTTGCATACTGGCTACTCTATTGAGAACCGCTACGATAACTCAATCATTCAGATTCTGACCTTTCGGAGGCTTTGTCTCCAACTCCAAATCTATTGTTTTCCCCCAAGTATGGTATAGCCTGCAGTCACATTCTCCTTATAAAAACCCTTGATTCCGAGACCTTCCTGGGATCGCTCCCGAGTTTCATCCCGCTTTGCTGCCACTTTGCTTGGCGAGCCTCCCCTCAGCTCCACGTGCTGAGCTACATCGCACCCCAGCTTCGCTCTCTATTTTTCTGGGCTTCAGGAAAAGTGAAGTATCACCCAAACCAACAATCCCTCTAAAAATCCCTCTATACCACTCCAACCTTTATTTTCTTTAGTTATCTTGTATGAGTGTGTCGCATACACTATTTTGCTTGTATTTAAGAAACATCATTTATTATTTCAACTTCTGTGTTCTCCTTGACTCGACCCGACCCCATAGACATAGGGTTCAAGATCTCGCTACGTTACCCTGCCTCTCGTAACGCTAAGCAGTGCTCTGAGCTAATTTTGCCCACCTTTAGTTGAGCACATTTTGGTGTCCCTCCCGGGACCCCCAGTTCACAGGGTAACATAGCACTGATAAATTGTAAAGCAAGTAGAACTGTAAAAGCATAGAAGGGCCCTTCATTCAGTCCCTGCCATGATGTTAAGCACATCTAATATAGCTGGAAGACAAGGTTTTCATGGTGGCTGCTCCTAAGCCTTGGAACACCCTGTTAAGAGAGGCCTGGTTGGCTCCCTCCCTGTTGCCTTTTCATTAGCAGACAATGACCTTTTTGTATCCAGGCAAGTCTTTGACAACTAACCTTGGTAGCAGTGGCACAGGATTTTAACTGAGTGGGTGATGCATTTTTTCATTTTACTGATGCATTTTAAATTGTCTTTTAAGTTTTATTCATTTTATATATTTGTAGTATTAGAAGCTGCCTTGAGACCTATTTGTGTAAGAAAGCTGGGATTTGGATCAAATAACTCAACATAATTATTGAATCCTAACTTATCATGCTGATCACAGAAAGAGTTTCTGTGAGCATACCTCTCCTTCTGTGAACGCAAAGCTTCTGTTCATGGAATTAAAAGTTGATTCAAGCCTAAGCCTTCAATAATTAAAGTTTAATGGGAATGGGAATGTGTGCGTTAAAGATTTGCTCATCTCTGTGGTATGGTCCAGATGTAGTCCTGAATCCTACTGAGGACTCCAAACTAAAGTGGACCCACTGAATCAATCATTAAATGGTGAGTCAACAATTAAGTTAATCTCACTGACACAATGGATCTGCTCTGGTTGGAACAGTTGGATTCAGACCATGAAGTCAACCTATGGTTTGGGGTGTTAAACACCTAAGCCTCAGGCTTGACATGCTGGTGACTATTCCAGTGAAGCATGACAATTCTTCCCTTTCCTGGTTTGATGCTAACTCACTCTTTGCCCTTTTACCCACCCTCAGCAAGTTTTACTTTGCACTTGTCCTGAAAAGCAGGATCAGAAATGAGAGTTTGAGCATCATATGAACAAGCGGGGCAGGGGTGGGGAACAACATAATCTTAAGGCTCATTGGAACAACGCCGCATCACAGTTTACCACAACATCTGAACCAAGCCACATTGAACAAAGTGTCATATTATGGATATAGTCACAGAACGAATGTTTACAGGATAATACACAGCTGATCAAAGAGCAGCGAAATGGTAAGCTGCAGCATTCAATGACATACAGGCTTCCCCTGCTCATCTGACAGGTTTGGGGCTGGAGCACTGTCAGAAAGTAGAAATGGTTGAAAAGTGGAACCCATCTACTGTAGAGAGCATGAAGGACTTATGGAGGCTTGCTTGGGACCAGCTGTGCACACGTGCTGCTTGTAAAGTCTCTCAGCTAGCTTTGCGCCTTTTTCTTCCTCAGAGCTCTCTTTGCAAGCAGCATATGCGCAGCCCCAAGAGAGCCTCTGTGGGCAAGAAGAACTGACAGAAGCCCACTGTTCTGATGCTTGCAATACAGACATGTTCCATTAATTCAATGAGGGGGATCTACTCTTTCCACAGCAAAGACTTGGGACTGTGTACATGTGTGAGTGGTCCCAAGCAAGCCTCTATAGGCAAGAAGAACTGATGAAAGACTGAATTAATGGAATTTGTCCTTCATTTGGAATGGGTGAAAGAGCAAGTTGTCAGATAACAGGGTGTCAAAAGGCAGGGGCTTCCTGTACGGATTATACCACTAATACTTACAAAGCTATCATTACTATGTTTTGGCAAGAAGTTATACTTCTCTTTAGAGAGAAAACACATTGCTGATTACTTTTATTACTTAATGCTGCTTAAGCCAATCTCTTATTATGCCACGTTCTATATTATTTGTAGTCTAAGGAGAGGCTATTTTAAATTGTTCTTCTCTGTACTACTTTTTAAAAGTCACAATTGACTTACCTGGGTGGTGACACACAGCACAGTGAGCCGACTTTTTAACTGGTATGGGTGGGTTATCACCAGATTGGAAGTAGTCTTTCCAGTGCTCAAATCTAAAACAAGTTTAAATTAAGAGTATAAGACTGTTATACTGTTATACTGGCTGGTCAACTTCTGTGTTACATATTACCGATTTTATGAATTTCATCTTGAACGTGTATCACAAGGGAGGATAACTACCAGGAGTTGAGGGCTATGTTGGACTCCTATGGGAACTCAGAACTACCCCCTTCTGCTGTGCCCCCATTCCTGAATTTTCTAAACCTTTTTCAAAAATTGAAATCAAAATATTCAGATTTTCAGGTTACTACCATGTCCGTCTTGGGCCTAAAACAGGTGGAGAAGGGCAAAAACACTGCAAATTCCCTCCGCCCCCTAGAGACCATGGGGGCATTATTAGTGAAAGACTTAAATGGGGTATGGGGAACCATTAGAGGCCTCAAAAAGAATTAACATGAGCTGCACTTTACCTGCCCCTGATATGTTACAATTGTAAGGATCTGCATTTCCAAGTTTTACCAAGCACAGAATATTTCAAAGCAACTGGATCCCTTCTACTATCATGACAGAATAGAAGACGAAACTGGGCTTTTGATTCCAAGAAGAGGAGAATATTGGCAGAGCTTGGAAAAGCTGTCCACTGGCCATGTTGGCCAGGGCATTCTGAGAGCTGTAGTCCAGAAAAAAAAAAGACACTTTGCCAAGCTCTGAATATTACATATATACAACATTTGTCCAGAGAATGGTCTGAAGACACATGATACTGAGAGGCTAGCCTGCAATTAAGATCACAACAGGATGTGAGCTCTGCTAAGTAAGGATGGTATATCAACAAAATTACATTTTACAAAAAGAAACAACATGGAAATATATGTTAAAAACTCATAAAGGATTTCATGAAGATACAGAAGAGAGAAATGGGAAGCAGAGCTATCTTAGTATCTCAGCTAAAACACCAGCATAGCTTAAATCCTCTTCTCCCTGAACTGCTTCAGTTCAAACTGGCCATGATCAGTTTGACCCCTGGTGGCGCAACGGTTAAATGCTGGTACTGCAGCCATGAGGTTGTGAGTTTGATCCTGCCGGGCTCCAGGTTGACTCAGCCTTCCATCCTTCTGTAGGTCGGTAAAATGAGTACCCAGCTTTTTGGGGGCAATTAGCTAACACATTGTAAACTGCTTAGCTGATAAGCCACTTAGCTGATAAGCAGCATAGAAATACACATGCTATTGCTACCATTATGTTTAAGTACTGGTGCATGAGCTTGCTTTTCTCCTTTTCCCTCCCCAGCCCTTCTTCCTTTTATGTTACATGTTTTAGACCTAAGGCCAAGAGCTGGAAATATCTGTTGTGGCTGGAGAACGGAACTATAAAATATTTAACTAACTAACAGGTTTATAATGACATAGTTCTCATTAAACAGCTTCCCAATTACACTGTATGTTGTGAGGAATAAATGGCATTTGTTAAATTCTAAAGCTTGGACTGAATCAGCTTCTCTGAAACTACTTGTTCAGAAAGGATGGCTGAAATTTAAGAGACAAGATAAATTATACCTTTGCAGTAAACTCTGTCCTCCCAAAGTGCTAATCAGCTTTAACGCCTGTTCTTTTCCAACTCCAGGAACTCCCTTTTGGAGACAACAGAATATTAAAGAGATTGAAGCAGTATAGATAATGTATAACAGCATCCTGTAAACTGCTGCAGCAGAAAGATACTTTTGTTTCAGCAATAGCTATGTTTTGACATAATGATAAGCCAGAGGAATGGGGAGACAGTGGCTTATTGCATTGGAGCAGGCAATGAGGCACACTGCCTCCCTTCTCTCACATGCAGCATGAGTTACCAAACCAGGCTGGAGAACTTTAGTGGTTCTGGGCACCAGTTTCACCCCTTGGATCCTGTTGCAGGCTGACTCAGCAGCACAACCAAAAGTGGTTTCTTCCACTCGTACTTTCTCAGAAACCTGATTTTAAAGCTAAAACAAAGTGTGCTTCATCTATTAAAACACAAACAAACCCACAGTTTGTTTAATTGCCAACACTTGAAATTTGGTGAGGTGCCACTAAATTTGGAGGGGGGCTACAAAAATGCATAGTGGGCCACATGTAGCCTGAGGGTTGCTCACATCTTGCCTAAGGAAACCACAGAGATTTGCTACATAGCTTTTGTACCTAGGCTGCAGCTGGTTTTCAGGTTTGCTGCCCAAACCAACAGCCCAGGGAAACAAACTGTAGAACAAATTTGGGGTTCTTTCTCTGGCCTGTTGGGTACCTTTGATGTATCTCTGCACTTTCCAGTTTAGACAAAACGTCAATTCCTTCTAATCAAAATGAATAAAATTCATGTCACTCAAGAAATTGTAAAATATGCTCACTTCCTCCAAGCAGGGCTGAAGTGCACTTTGGAATGCAAGAAATCTGTGAAACAACCTACTCTAGAATTTTTAAATACATGGGCTGGAATAACATAATCACAAAGAAGGTAACTGTGGAGTTAAGTCAGGCACCAGAAGATTTAGGCTCCATGCAAATGTCAAGAGTGATGAAGTTTATTGGGTAGTGTGCACCAACACACTGAAGCTAAAACACAGGAAGGAATCATGAAGTCTTCCAGACATTATTGAACTGCAGGTCCCAGCATTCCTCACCAGTACCTCTGCTGGCTAGAGCTGCCAGCAACTGCTGTTCAATAACTTTTGAAGAACTATATAATTCCCATTTCTGACTTAGAAAGATACATACAAGAAGCTTGTGGTTAACTACAACCTGTAAACACAATCAGAACTGTTACTCAAAGAAATCAAAGTTATTTCTTTGATGCTGGAAGCATGAATCAGTGGACTGTAGGTAGCTGAGGGGGAAAGAAGCACCATAATAACTTGATGGGAATGGATTTGAATTTCAGGGTTTGTTCATGTCATCCTTTAAGCCTATGGTTTACTTCAATGCAGGGAAACTTTGGGCTTCAAAGGTATTGTGCTATGGCTTGCAAAATCCCTTACCAATGGCCATGATGTCTAGGATTTCTAGGAATCCAAAGGAAGAGCAACAGGGAACCTTCGACCTTTTGTGAAGTTAGAACTCAGGCAGAAGACTAAATGTGCAACAAATACAGATTAGATATTGAAAAATGAACATCGCTTTCCAAAGGCAAGCTGAGAGCTGGAGAGATACATTGCCACAAACAGTGCCATCAGTTACAACCTGACAGGGTCAGATAAGGTTACTATTAGAGGAACGTGCAAAGAATTATAAACAGCAAAAAAATCCCCCCCCAGCTATATTTATGAAATTAATTATATTAAAGAACAGTCTCTCAAGTGTTATACCTCTTAGAAAACAGGGCTGTTTGAATACCTCTGAACTTCTTGGCTCACTTTTTGTATAGAAGCAGACGGAATAGGACTGTTAACTATACCTGCAGTAAAATATGTCTCTGATGATGAAACACCAAAACCAAACTGAACAAAATGGAAGCTTGAGAAGCAGCTGGTTAGACAAGGGGAATGATATTTTGAAATGGAAAGCAAGAGACAAAACACTGGAACATTTTTATTTAGACAGCTGCATCAGCTAAACAAACGAACAAAAAAAATGTCAAAGAGAGACATAAGGATGTTGCAGTAGGACATGCTATTCCTGCACTGCAGCATTTGCCAGCTGAAAGCTAAAACAAAGCCATCAAACAGTATGGTGTATTGATATTTTCAAAGAATAAATCACATCAGAAAATGAAACTAGCACCACTGAAATGAGGAATTTCTGTGTGAAGGTGAGGGGAGAAGAATTGGGAAACTGTGGCATTCCTTGCTAGTGGATTGCCATTACCACTGTTAGAAGCTGCCAGAAGGCAATGGCAACTTCAAATGGGAGTGGTGAGAGATAGGAACATTTAAAGCAGAGTAGTTGTGGCCCAGCCATAGACTTCCAGATATGATTGGATTAAAGTTTCAGTCCTGGACAGTATAACTAAGGGAAAAGGATGATGGTTATTTTTGTCCAACTACATTTGTGGGGCCAGACACTCCTGATTTATGGATTGATAGAATAAGCTACGATTCAATCAGTGTGACCTATTAATTGGGCTGGGATTGCTCAGTCTATTTCCAAATTTAGCACATGGGGCAGATTTCCTTTCTCCTCTCCTCCTCATCTAATGCAGGTTTCATTAATAAAAAGTAGAGTTTTGACTACAACTCCCACAATCCTTTTATCACTGGCAATGCCGGCTGAGGCCAATGGGAACTGTAGATCAAAATATCAGGAAGGTCACATAACCCCCTCCCTGCTTTAGTACTTGACACCAAGGACATTTATATTATACTGAGATCCACTGTGGTGTAGCAGTTTGAGTGCTGGACCAGGACTTCGGGAGATCAGAGTTTGAATTCCTGCTCAGCCATGGATATCCATGGGTAACCTTGGACAAATGACACTAATTTGACACAAATGAGAAATGACCTCTTGGCTTCAGAGGAAAGCAAGTACAAACCACCTCTCAATAAATCTTGCCAAGAAAACTGTGTGATAGGCTCACCTTAGGGTCTGCATCAATCAGAAATGACTTGAAGGCATGTAACAACAACAAATACATTTATATTCATTTTTGCTTTGCTTCTTTACCTTAGGAAGATAATCACAGCCAAGCAGAATGGCTAATCCAATCAGTGACTCTCTGCTGCATCCTAGTTTCTCCTCAATAGCTGATATCGAATAGCATTCAACATGCGGGTCCTGTAAAGAATATAATAAGATGGCAATTATCTCTGCAATTGAATCATCTTTAGTATAGCCTTAATCAGAGCTCGGAAACGTTACACTTTTGGGCTACAGCTCCTGCATAGCCAAGGCACGTGTAGGCTGAGGGATTCTGGAAGCTGTAGTCCAAAAAAAGTATTTTCTTTTCCTGAGCTCTGATTAAAGCTATAAGCCAAAGCATTAAAGAATTGCTGCTTACTACCTTTGTTGAATGAGAACTGAATAAGCTTTCGTTGCTAAAACAAATAAAAAACACTACCACCAAACACAGCCACAGAAGTGCCAATAACTGCTGTATGGATATGGGAACTGGCAAATGAGGCTTTGCTCAGAAACATATAGAAACTGCAACACATGAGGAGAGAGGCCAGCACCAAATACTTCTCCTGTCCCATTCCTATGCCACGGGGGGATGGGACATGTGATCTTCTAGATATTGCAGATCCTAGCATCCCTGACTAACAGGCTGCGTTAGTTACCACTGCTGAGACTGCAGTCTAGTGACATCCAGGGTACCAGAACTACTCACCCTTGAAGTAATGCCAAACTGTAGGCTAGAAGGGTTCACTGTTTCACAATGCTACTATCTGACAGTGCTGGCAAAGCTTACAATCCCAGACATGTCTATTCAAATCTAAGTCCCACTGAATAATGGATCTTGTTCCCAGTCTCAATGAGCCCAAAATGACATAAAGTCTCCCCTGCTGCTCAAAAATGGGAACCGTAGCAGCATTATAGTTGTTCAGCCTATCAAGTTTTGTTTTGTTCTGTTTAACCCAAATGAAGCACATTTCAACAAAGTCCCAACGAATTACCTTTATGTTCATGGTAAAATTCCGGTAAACTGTTTGAGCACCATAAAGGAAGGCATCACCATCGTTGGTGATGCAGCCGTCCACATAGCTGTTGGCATTCAGGTAGGCGCACATGGCCTCTGCTTCACCAGCTGCTTGAACCCAAGGGACTCCTAAGCACTCCAGCATCTCAAGGCACTGAGGAAGCAAATATGTCAAGAGAAGAAACAATAAGATCTAAAGCATGAGTCCATTTGAGGGAGACAGGGGTAGAATGATATATATCTCCACCAAACGTCCACCTAAGTAAACCAGCAAAGGAGAAGGCAACTAGGCTCCACATGCTTGTAGATGGAATAAATTTTATTCTTTAAAAAAGTTTCCTTCTCCTTTGCTGATTCAGATATGTGCTTTCCAGTATTTGTTCCTGCTCCCACCTAAGTAAACCATCATAAACCCCTAAGACTAAACATTATACCTATGCTGTGCTTTGAAAACACTCCACAGTCATGTGGGCCAAAGCTCTGAACTGTTTTGCAATTTAAAAATTACAGGCATACTTCTTTTAAAAAAGCCTTTGACAAAGAATCTCTTTTTTTTTTTAACAAAACATTTTTATAGGAGCCCAGTCCTGCCCCCTGCCCACTTTTCTTGTCTTCTATCTAGCTGGAAGGTATGTGTGTGTGTTTTTACCTCCTCCCAGCATTGGCATTGGGAGGATGATGAAGGAGGTTTGAAGAAAGATAGATTCTCTGTTGGATTGCAGCAGCGTGTCTGCAGTAAACAGTGCACTAAAGCTTGACCTTGAATGTGATTCTGCTGTAGATGATCTTACTGTAACTCCATTGCTGTAGGTGTGTGGGCTTATGTACAACAGGCAAGGTAAACCACTCTCACCAGAATCACGTACTGAGCACGAGGGCAAAACAGAAAGAAAAGGGGAAAGCAGATTGGCCTGACTCCCCAGCTTTGTGGCATGTTGAAAACGCACAGATCTGTAAGTCTGGCCAGCAGAATGGAAATCATAAGGACAGTGGGGGCTGCTGAAAGAAAAAAAAATCATCCCAGGCTGCATTTTGAAAAAAGCTTTGAAGTGCTCTTTAAACAATTTAAAATGTTTTTGTTTACTTATGTAAGGTTTACCTGACCCAGTTGTTTCCTTTCACACATGCATAATGTTAGTTGTGAATAAAAAGTTTGCTGAAACATGTCTAACTGCTCTTCTTTTTTTGTGGTGTAGGCACCAATCCCTATTCTTTCCATCTTAATTCTACCTCTGGTAACAAAGTTTCTGTTAAAAAGTACAGCCCAGGAACAAAAGTACTTCATTAACTGAGATACAGCTGTATTTAAAGAGAAGACATTGTATGCCAGGATGGAAACTGCAAACCTCCAGATGTCATTGGACTGCAACTCTCAGCACACATTGCTGTTGGCTCTGTGGGCTAGCATTGCTCCAACAGCATTTAGTGGGCTGCATTGTCCCAAACCCCTGCCTTAAAGAGCTCACAGTGATAGAAACCCACATTGTGTATTCTCAGTGATAGATGAACCCCTTAAAAACTGTAGAATAAGTTGCACTCATTCAATGCTACTGCCTTTAAGGACACTTTAAGGATACTGCCTTTAAGGATTCATCCTAGTACGCAATTCCTTATGCAAAGGTAGCAACTTTTGGTCCTCTAGATATTGGACTGCAACTCCCATCAGCTTAGCCAGCACAGCCAGTAATAAAGGATAATGGGAGCTCTTAACTTTCTACTCCTAACTGAGTGATCAGTCATAATGTCCACTGTATCACAGACCAAGAACTGTGGAACTTCAGAGCTCTACAGAAATAAGCAGAATGCTGACATACATTACTTGACAAATCTAAGAATCATGCAAAACAGCCTGCAGTAAAATAAACCTTTGGCCAGCTTACCGTTAGGTGACAACTATCAAAATAAAGCAGGAAATGAATCTAGAGAAACTCAGGCCATTTCCACACTAGACTGTTATAGTGCTATTATTCCACTTGCAACATCTATGGAATCCTGGGGTTTGCAGTTTCGGGAGGGGCCACCTGGCCCCTCCCTAAACTGCAAACCCCAGGATTCCATAGGATGTTGCAAGTAGAATAATAGCACTATAACAGTCTAGTGCAGAAATGGCCTCAGTGGCTACCATAGTCCTCGTGTGTTTGAAAGTGTATTAAAACATGTTGTAAGCTCGATGACAGAAGGGTACTCAGCTTCATCCACATGCATTCCAAATTCTGATAAAACCAGAGATGGTCAGATGTAGCATATTATTTACTTAAGCTTGCTGTTCTATGAAGCCAACACTGACCATATATAGTACCCTGAAAATACAACAAACAATGAAAGCTTACCTCTTTCAGTAAAGACTTAAAGTGAGATCTCCCTGTTCTTGCAGTCCCAGGCTTCTTAGATGGCCCAAAGCGAACCTCTGTCCTCTTCTCCATTGTGTTTGCTTTCAGTTTTGGAGGGTCTCCTTCCATGACAAACACCAGATGGATACCCATCAGTGTTAAAGAAGACAGCCGAAAGAAAAGATTCCTGTAATGTGAGAGAGTGAAGCCACTTTTGTGCAGGATGGTTGCTGGCAGATACCATTTGTTAACAGAATGTTAGCTAAATATTTACTGAGGCACATGCATGTGCAAGCATATTTTCACAAGGAGGCAGTGGTCTCTGGTGGCTTCTCTGTCAAGGAATCAACACCAGATTTTAGTCTGAACTGGAAAAGAGCTATTCATGGTGTAGAACTGTATCTTCAAAATAGATTCAGCACTTTGGATAGCTACTTTAAAGTTCAAACTAAATCCCCAAATAGACTCATTGTATCACTATCATAGAAGCTACCAGCTACCACTGCAAGGAAGCACTCAGGCACTTGGGAGGATTTACCAGAGTGGTCTACCCTTGACTATACACCTTTCCTTATTCCTAACCTCCTATGACTTACGCATGCAACAAAAATGAATTCATCAGTATCAACTCATTTCCCATATCAGACATCAGTAACCAATATATGACTAATTCATTTATTTTCATGCTTAAAATGTTCATTCCTTTTTCTAAAACAATTAACCTAAAGGCATTAAAAAAAACCCTGCTTTCACACTTGCTTCAAAAATGCTTTTTAATTAAAAACAAATGGGAACAAATCTGTTTTTTTTTATGTATAAAAAGAGATACATCTCGGTATGATGTGCCTTTCGGGAGGAATGATGACATTATGACATTGCTTTTGCAAAACAATGCAAAAACTACTAATGGCATTACTTTGGAGGTATGAAAAAACAACACTTGCTCATTATTTATTTGACTTATTTTGAGGAAAATATCTTTGGGGCATTTTTAGTTTTTTTCTTTCCTTCCCCACAATTTAGGTCATGTAACAAGTCCAGGAAACCAAGGTTCAAATCCCCACTTGATTGTGGAAACCCAGTGGGTGATCTTGGGCAAGTCACAGTCTTTCAGCCTCAAAGGCAAAGCCTCTCTGAACAAATCTTGTCAAGAAAACCCCATCAGTTTGTCTTGCAGTCCCCATAAATCAGAAACAAAGGCATACCACCACCGCCACCACAAGTGTGAGCATGTATCTTATAAAACAAGAAATAATGTACAAAGAAATGTAACAAATTTCTCTTAACATGTATTTTTGTAATACTAACTGCAACCCAATATTATCTGGGGACTCTGTAATGAGTTAGGTAACAAATTACTTTTAAAAAGTAACTTTCCATACTCTAGGAGAAGAGGAAAAGAAGATAAACTCCAGTCTGCACCTTATTCCACTACCTAAGGTAAGCAATTTGTCTTGCAGATAATCCATATGCTAGTTATGGTTACATAAAATTATACTTTACCTACCTAAGATGAGGTTTTTTGACTACTCCCATCATCTTTTTAACTGTCTGTGCTTCACATACCCAGAGACTCAAATCCACAGCCAATGTCTTTCCCTTAAGGCTGCTGAGGGGAACATGCTGTTTTACCGGTTCCAGGATCTGCCACAGATTAGTCACTCCCATCACTCCAAAAATTCAGACACATTGGCTGCAAAGATCAACATAAACACATTTGAAGGCTCTGATAATGAACCTTAAATTACAACCAGCAAGACTTTTAGGCAATGGATATTCTGTGAGTCTGTATACACTTTCGTGGGTTTCAGTCCCATTGAAAACATCTGGAATATAAGATTATGCAAATAATAGGGATTCCCATGAAGACCTTTAAGCATTATTTATTTTTAATTTTTTAAAAATTTTTAATCTCATGATGATTTGGATCCATTCCAGTTTTGGGACTGCACATAGTCTGCAAGGGAAAACTTTAAAAAATGGCCTGAAGGCTCCAGAAGGTAAGGGTACAATCTATCCACTACAACATTACTGACAGGAGCTAGGAGCTCAAAGACCACAGGGTCTTCCTTGTGGTGGCTCCATCCTGATAGCATGCCTGACTCCACATGGTGTGCATGATTCCTTCTTTGACTCTTTTCAAAGACCTGATTGTTCTAAGTGGTTTTTAATAAGCTTTAAGACATACACACTGCTTTTTACTTGTTACTTTTTTACTGTTATCACTATTTCAAATATTGTTTCATTGCATTTCATTTAAAGTTTTTGTGTGTGAACTACCCCATATTAGAAAAGCAATATAAACATCTTTTAAATGATAACAAAAGGATCCGTGGTAGACTTGTGCAACTACCTTCCTTCAGTATCTGGACTACATTTATGAAACAAGATTTCTGGTCTTACAGTACTTCTACTTTGTCATAATTCTTGTTTGTTGCCTAGAGAAAACGAAACTGGGGGCATGTAACATATTTTTGAAAGGTAAATTGCAACCCATTCTTCACTCTTCATTCACTAATTTCAGCACAATCCTAGGCATGCTTACTTATGTGTAAATCCCACTGTGTTCAATGGGGTTGACTCCCAGGTAAATCTGCACAGGATTACAGCCTTAATTTATTTCTGCTCCTCCGCTTCCTTGTGATTATCTCTTCTATTTGTGATTTTCCTTTCTGTCACCTTCCTACTCTTCTCACGTTTTGCCTTTCATGTTCCATCCATCCTGTTTTTATTTTCTCTTTTCATCCCCAGCCTAAATTAACACCCCTTTCTTCTTTGCCATACTCCTGTGCTAAGTGTCCTAGTGGTATCTCCTCTAACATGAATGAAATTCTTCTGGTTATTCTTCTTCATTCCAAACTTTTAAAAAGTCAGACAGAATGAGATTGGATTTAAAAACAGCAATACAGTTTCATTTTCACACAGAATCTCAGAACAGACAAAGCTGATGGTGATTAAAGCTGCAGCCCTATACACACTTACCTAACAGTATCTTCTATTAAAGAAATCAAGTAGAACCTTTGAGACTAACTGGAAAAAATAAATTTCCAGCATAAGCTTTTGTGGACTACAATCCATTTCATCAAAGCAGACTATAATCCACTAAAGTTTGTGCTGGAAATTTATTTTTCGGAAATAATAGCATAAAAAAGCTTATGCTAGAAATATATTTTTCCCTATTAGTCTCAAAGATGTTAATGGGTCTTTTTATTCTACATAAGCCTAAATCTATTGTTAGTTCTAAGCAAAGGAAACCCATGGCATCAATAAGATTTACCTATGTGTTGATTTACAATTCGACAAGCAACTGAAGCAAATGAACTCTGGTTTGGACTAATCAAAAGGATGTCAGCCATTGGATTAAATAAGCTATTAGCCATTGCAAAAAACCAACACCACAACCTAAAAACTGTTCTATGGACTTTTTCTGAGTAAAGGTCTTTTTTTTATTTTAGAAGGCTTCCTTGTTTTATTGCAATGTATGTGTTTTATCAATTTTGTTTGGAATTATTTGCTTTTCTCATTTATTTCCCAAGTGCAATAGTCAGAAAGTGCAAAAGCAATAAAATCAACACTTAAAATATGCTACTAAAGTAATGTCTTTCCATTCATCAGGCATTAGGTTGTACAGGATATCATCACCAAAGGACAATACTCGGTTGACTAACAGAATCTGTCATGGATGGATACCGTGCAGCCCTCAAAATGTTGTTGGACTGCAAACCCCATCTCCCTACATCACTGGCTGTGCTGGCTAAGGCTGATGGGAACAGAAGTCCAAGGATCACATGGTTCCTACTATAAATTTGAGGCATTGTCTGGGAAATTCTGGAAACTATGACAACTGACACAATTGAACAAAAAGCCTATCCAACCCAATATCCTATTTTTTATTGTTTTTATTGTTTATTGTTATTATTGTTACTTATTTGGTTCTGTTTATAATCAGTTAACAAATAAACACTGTCCTTAGATGACATGCAAGATTCTATGTCATGATCAATTGCTTCCTTCACACATTATGCCTGACATCCTATTAGTAGCATACACTGGTAAAAGTCCACTGTACATTTGCAAATTGTTGTAAGTTGTTTCTGAGGTATGGCAACACTAAGGTGAACCTATCACATGGTTTTCTGGGGCTGAGGGTATGTGACACACCCAAGGTCATCCCATGGGTTTCCAGGGCTGACTGTGGAATCGAACCCTGGTTTTCAAGGTCATAGTCCAGTGCTCAAACCACTACACCAGGCTGGCCCTCAATTACCAGGCCTAAATACCCTTAAGGCACCAGATCTCATCTGATCTTGGAAGCTAAGAAGGGTCTGCTCTGGTTAGTACTTGGATGGGAGACCACCAACAACTACCAGGTGCTGTAGGCTGTATTTCAGAAGAAGAAACTGGCGAAAGCACTTCTGAGAATTCCTTGTGTAAGAAAACCCTATGAAATTCATGGAGTCACCCTAAGTTGACAGGTGACTTGAGGGCACAAAAACACACACCTGCAAATGCCCTATTTTGATGTATGGGAAGGTTGGTATTCCCTTCCCTTCTTCTGCACTGACCAAAGGCCCTGCCCTTAGACTTACTGTAGAGCTGGTACAGCCATTCTGTGCCTGGTGGAGAGTGTGTTAGGGGTGGTAGTAGTGGATTTAAGAAGCACCTTGCTATGTCACAGCTAGGCACAGAAAGATTATATCGTCTACTGAGATGTCTAGAGGACCCTAATGGATCTCAACAGATTAAGTAATCTTGCTGCATCTGGTTATGAGGACATATCCAGATATACTGGCTATCCCCCCATTCTCTTTAGTAAAAGGTGAAAGATTTATACAATATGAAGAGAAACCAGAGTATCCCCACCCCATTCTCAACCAGCCACAGAATGGTCATGGGGCAGGGGGTTACAGCAGCTCAGTAGTAAGTAGAGATAGGAGGTTAATGCCCAGCCGTAATATAGTTCTGTATGTGGAACAATTATACTATGTGAGCAAATGCTTATCTGTCCATTACTCACCAATATCATATACAGAACAGGGGCCAACATTTCCATGAGTTAATCATGGATCTTCATACAGAAAATAAATTATGGAATTCATTCCTGTTACATATGATGTTACTCACTTGCTTTAAAAAGTGATGAGACAAAGAAGGCTATCAAAAGTCATTAGTCACAATGAGTACAGATGACCTCCAGTATCAGAGCCAATAGACCTCATAATATTACAGACGTGGGCTATTCAGATATCCAAGTCAGGATGGCCAATGGTGAGAAAAAGACAGAAGTTGCTGTTTCTTAGCTCCAGAAGGCCACAAGGCCTCCTTCTCTCCAACACCAACTGTTGAAGAACAACAATGAGTGAGGCCTGCCTCCTTCTTGTTTCCCCAGGGAGTACTTAGACAATGTAAGGGGGAAATTCTGACCTAGTAAGGAGACCTTTTTGACTTGATCCCACATTGCTCTTACATATCTATGGACCTTCCGAAAATTCCAGTGTCCATATAAAACAGTTTGTGAACATGCATTTGTTGTGTTGTGTGCATAAACTACCGTTTGATGTGGACATATAAATATATAATAAATAATCCAAATGACTTTAAGATAGGCTAGAGAACTGTTGACCCTCTAGATGTTGTTGGACCACAACTCCCATCAATCCTAGCCAGTATAGAGAATGATGAAGAAGGACGGAAGCTGCAGGCTAGCAACATGTAGAAGGCCGCACCGTTCCCATGTTCAGAGGATACAATTCAGATAAACTTTAATAAAATCACTGGTACTTGTTTCTAAATAAATGTCTTTAAGATGGAAATATACTGCCAAATCTTACTATACAGAAACAGTCAGACTAAACATTTAGTAAACTGAAATTTGATGTGCTGAATTGTCTATTAAAGGTAGAATGAAAAAAACTGCTAGTTAATTTTTTTTACTCAAAAAATGGAAACAGTGCCATCTAATGGAGTCTTACCTATATAGCATTAGATCTAACATGCTCTCCATCAAACCTACCCGCTACTGTTAACACTGCAGTGAGCTGGCATCAAGCTTGCATGATGTACTTTCCGAAGCTTCTCCACAATTCACCAATTTGTGCTAAATTTGCAAAGCAAATATGAATACTCAGGACCTCTGAACAGTTAAGGCAGAACTATGCTAAGTGATCTCACATATACTCTTTTGTGTAACAACACAAGCGCCTAACCAAAACAGATCAGTGCCCATTTAATCTCAAATTCTCTGTGATAATGCCAGTTAGAGGGATTATGTGACTATAGGTGCCACCTTGTGCATTTATAAGTGCAATAAGGTATACTTTACTTGGAATGTTGTCAGCAGCCCATGGAATCGCTTGCTCAGTGGCAAGCACAGAACTCCAATCTTGTATTGCAATTATATGCATGCCTGCTCAGCAGTGAGTCTAAAGCATGTAAAGCACAGATAGGCAATTTGTGTCCTTCCAGACATTGCTGGACTCCAGTTCCTGTTATTACTCACCATTGATTATACTAAGTAGGGCTGATTAGATTTGTAGTCCAGCAGCATCCAGCCCAAGTGTGAAAGACTGCAACCAAACAATGGGAATGTATGCATATCTGCACAGGTGTAAACCCCACTGAGTTTAGCAGGACTTATCCAGGTGGTTTGCTTGCAAAAAGAAACCTCTGTGGATTAAAATGGTTTTGCAAAAAATAGTTCATTTAACACACACGTGTTATTGAGACAAAATCAAGAGGCAACAAACAGCATAGGAAAGCTGACAGCATATGAAAGAAGCAGATCCTCCTTTCCAGTATGTCCGTGTACGCAAGTGTTTCTAAAATGGTTCAAGTAACAGTGAAGGACTGGGGAAGCTGAAGTTCAAATCTCCACTTGTCTCTGATGTTTGCTGGGCAACCTTGGGCCAGTTGTTCTCTCTCAGTCTAATCTACTTTACTGGAATGTCATAAGGATAAACTCAGGAATGAAAGCTCTTTGAATTATTTTTTCAAAGGTTACATTCATCTTAGACAGTTTCTCTGATTCTGAACTTTTTTTTCTAAGAGAAAAACAAAAATGAAACAAGAGCAGAGGGTTGGACAGAAGAAATAGATCCCAGTCCTTCAAAATGTTGTTAGGGTGATGCCTGGACTGCATGCACAGGTAATACCAAAATGTTTTCTCTCCAAACTTTTCAAATGCGAGTTTGCTGACAGGAATGATTTATTTTGAAAGATTACTGAATCAAATTTGCATTGTAGGCTTTCTTATTTAAGCCCCAAGACCAAACACTAAGAAATACAGTGCTTCCAAATAAGTGCAAAGCTTCTTTTATATTAGCAGCTAACAGAACTACAAGAGTCTACAGGATGGAATAACACTATAGTCTGATTATAAGAGACAAAATTTTTAAATTCAGTTTCTTTTCTCTGTGCTACCCACAGGCCAATCCCGCTAATACTGCAAAAGCCATTATAATTTATATGTCTTGATTTTTTTGGAAAAAATGATAGTTTATTGTTTTCAAAGGTTATAATACATCTTGATTTCCTTCTCCTGACATACTTAGCCTTAAATATGTAGCTATGACAACATATTTACCTTCCATTTCTTGAAGCCTGATGAAGAGCCATGGAAGCAGCCAGAACAGAAACAAGCATTTGAGATTTTCCGACATTTTAGACTGCTGTCCCTTTTGCACTTTCCTGAGAATGAGCTCCACACAATCTAACCAGGCATACATTCTGAGAAACATTCTACACATGTTAGGCCTCATTTGTAGAAACGGAAGCTATTCCTAAAAGATGAAATGCTCTGGTTGAAATATGGCTTGCTTTCACTGGTCACTGTTATCCATTTTGATCTAAATATTTGTACTGATGTGTGCACAATCTGCTTTGCTCAACTGTATAAAATACATGACAACCTTTAGGAAAGTGAATAGAAACAACAGTGTTATCTGCTACATTAAAGAAATAGTCATTCTACAAGCACAACTGTACGCTTGAATGAAACCATCTGAAGTCAAGCTACCATTGCTTCTTCACCCTGAGATAAAAGGCATCGTTTTGGACCATTCCTATGCACTAGCCAGCTCTAGGACTTTACTGATTCAGAAAAGTGTCTTGAAATTGCTGTCTTGCCTCTAATTGCTCTACCATGATACACAGACATTTTCCATAGTCTCAAGAGTGCTAATAATGTAAGTGTTATGCCTGATTAAGCAAAAGGTCCATCTAGACCTGGGCTAAAATTCTCATCAGTCTCAAGTCAGCATGACCAATGACAAAGCGTTGTATTGATCAAAGCACCTACAAGGCCAATAATTCCCTACCCCAATCTAATCTCCTCCCCACACTGGTCGTCCAGCTATTTCCAAGGAGCTCAGAAACAAGATCTGAGAGCAATAACACTTTCTTGAAATTTGCCCAAAGAGCATTAGTGGAATAGTGCTAATCATGTGAATTTTAAAGGAATTATCCATGGTGCTGAACCAATATTAGAGATGGGGGTTTAGCACCTTGGATAGCTCCTTCAAAATCTGATTTAAAACCCAGAGCAGATTCACTGTACCACAGTCATGTAAACCACTGGGTTGAGAGGTGCACCCCAACCAAATACACTGGCTCCATCCAAATCTCTTTTTTTCTAATAGTGTATCTTATTCTCTTTTAAAGCCATTTAAGGTTCACAAATAATAGAATAAGGATGCAATGTTTGAAAAAAAAATCTTCAAGTATGTTTGGAATCTCTTCCCAATTAAGTTCACTAAATGCCCCAGAGATCCCATGAGAGGTATAAAAACCGTCTTACCTTACTCCACACCATATAAAATTTTATATAGTTATAGTATATCCTTGTCATCCTTTTATCTCCTAAGCTAAAGGCCCCAGTCCATTCAACTTTTCTAATATTCTGACTTCTGTTCATTTGGGTGATTCCTTTTACACCTTTTCCAGCTCTAAGTTGTTATTTTTGAGACAGCTGATCAGACAGCAATTAAATGTGATATAGTATTCTAATTTCAATTCTAGTTTCAAATCTAGCTATATCTTTGAACTGTTTTCCAAGGGTATTCTTGTCTATTCTAATTTCTTTGTTATTACTTTTTGAGTTGCATAACTTTTCACTATCTAATGATGGAACGAATAAAAACAATATAAATAAGCCAAGAATTATGGGCATATGATGGAACAAAGTCAATCTATGTCCCAAAGATGCACTGAAAGAGATCGAATAAAGCAGTGGTTCTCAAATTGTGGGCAGTTGCTCAAGGTGGGCGCACAAGAATAGTCAGCACACAAGTACAGCAAATGTGAAAAAGAAGAGCAAGCCTGTGCGTATCACTGAGGATTGACTGGTCTCTGCAAAAGAGTGACACAATGCGTCTTCCCCCATTACGCATTGCTCCAACCTCAGATGTAGCAAAAATTGGCTTCCCTTCTTTATGCTTTTCCGACTCAGCTTCTCTGAATATTCCATCACGGGCACAGCAGGCACATTCCCCTTAGTGAGCACAAGGCAGTTTCTCATGTGGCAGGAGGGAAGTGAAGAGAGGAGACCGAGAATACCAGAGCTCAGCATTAAGAGAGAACACAGATGCAGCATGAGGGGCCTGTATGTGTCAGAAAGAGAGTTGGTGGACAGGGTACACCAGGGGCATGAGGTCGAACAGGAGGTTGCAACATCCTCATATAGATTGTAAAGGGGATCACAGGGGTAGAAAGTTTGAGAACCACTGGAATAAAAGTATGGAAAGGTTGCAATCCTAGGGACATGTATGTTAAAATAACAGAAACAACTGGAACATAAAGAGATGTAGGTCATCATCTTGCATCTGATGAAGTGGACTGGATCCCACAAAAGCTTATTCCATTATACAGTCAGCCCTCCATATTTGCAGGTTTAACCTCGCAGATTTGATTATTTTTCCATAATTTTTCCAGCCCCTGCACCCCCACCTCAAATACCATTTTTAGGGGGAACCTCCCTTCGTGGAAGCTCTGATCAGGCTGCTCAGCCATTCAAAAACATGCCTCTGATCCTCCTCCTCCACCAGCCACTACCTGGCCAGCTCAGGATGGCTCAAACCCCAATTTCTCAGCACTACAAATCCTCCCCTGATGCTCCCACACACCCAAGGAAGGAGATGGGTGTGAGAGAGGAAGTATTAGGCTACCATACTGACCCATCCCTTTTCTCTCTCCTTTCCCTGACCCGATTGGGACCCTTGAGTGCCTGCTCTGCCAACTCTGCCTTGTCCACCTTCCCACAGGTAGATACATTCTGGTATTTGCTGTTTTTCTGCCTTTGCGGGGAGTCCCTAACCCTAGCAAATGTGGAAAGCTGACTGTATTGCTTTATGCTGAAACAGACGAATACATCTATGTCTATGAATGTTCCTTCATGGAACCCAGTTCTGCGGAAAGAGGCTTTGATTACACAGCTGTAATCCTAGGCATGTTTACTTAGAAGTAAGTCCAGATGAAAGGAGTGGAACTTATTTTTAAATAAAATGCTTATGTCTCAACTTCTAATCTATGTTTACTCTGAAATGATGTAGTAATTTGAGTTTGGACTAGGCCTCTGGGAGAGCAGGGTTCAAATCTCCTTCCAACCATGGAAATCCACTGGATTACCTTCCGCAAGTCCTACTTCCTCAGCCTCAGAGGAAGGTGATGATGAACCCTCTGAACAACCCTTGCCAAAAAAATCTCACCATAGGATCACCTTACAATTGCCATAAGCCAGAAATTACTTGAAGGCACACCACAACAAAGTCAGAGACTGATTTCAGTGGGACTGACTTCCCTAAAAGAGTACACAGGACTGCAGCTTTAAAGTTTCTTTTTGTTATTAAAAGCTAGCTTTTACCTTGAATGCTATTTTTCTGCAAATATTGCATCAACTTCAATATTCATCCATTGTATACACAAGCCTACCCCAGTTTTAAGATCTTCAGGGGAAGATCTCTCCATCTCAACACTTTCACAGGCTGCACTGAGAAAGTATGCTGTGAAAGTACACTATACACTGCTGGTAAGGACCTGGCAAAGACCCTTCTCCATAGCTGCTCCCAGGTTATGAAAATTATGCAAAGGAAGCTCAGTCTGCCAGCAACCCAAGACCTTCCAATCTAAACAGGCCTTCAGTTTTTAGAGTGGATGGAATATTGCAATGGGTAGGTTTTAATATGCTTTAAAACTAGTGCATTATTTATATCATATTCAATGCTTTTTACATTTTTGTAGTCCAGATAGTTTTCAGTCATATCATTTCAAGGTCTGGTGCAAGCTGCTTTGGGTCCCAGATGGGAGGAAAGTGGGCTATAAATTAAATAAATACACAGCCGATCTGAGCTGTAACAACTCTTCATCTCAATTATAATAAAACCTCACCGAAGCAGAATCATGGGTAAGAGGGAATCACCACAGAAAATGCTTTTTCAGCGCAGCCCCCTAGGCGTGCACCCAAAAACAAGTCCCACTGAGTTCAGTGGGTCCTACTATATACCCAAGTGTGTATATTAGGGAAAGGAATCATGCAGCCCTCCGGATGTGTGTGGACTACAGCTCCCAGCATCCCTTACCATTGGCTATGCTGGGTTAGGGACGATGCAAGTTGCAGTCAAAAATAACTGGAGAGCCATACGTTGCTTATTGCATTTCACAGGACTGCAGCCTTAATTTACCTGTCATCTTAAGTACCCCACAGCCTTGAGGACTGTAGACTCAAGAGTGGCCTGTAAGAGATTTTTCTATTTCATTGCCACCTCACCTTTCACGGTTTTCCTGTTATTTGGTACATTCAATACCCTGCCAACTAAGAATGATCCTTCATGTTTAGAAGCAACAGTTGACGGGCCAGAATAAACCGATTCGTCTTTAAGGTGCGTTAAAAGAAAAACCAAACCTTTTCTGTTCTTGTTGCAGGACATTAACCCACCTAATCCCTTTTCGAAGTCAGAAAATTCTCGCTGATCACATCAGAGGAAAGGCGAGCTTTTCACCCTAGGACTTTAACCGAGCCCTCCAGAAAAGCGAATCCGGGAGGCGAGTCTCCCCCCGAGCCTTTGGGCACCGACGGGGCGACGCGCCGGGAGCAGCTTCTCCTCCTCTGCACAAAAAGCGCCCTCGTTCGTATTTCGGCGGGACTAACTGCGCGTGCGCGACACCGTGACGTTCGGAGGAGGAGACCCCTCGTTCAAGGGGCTGCAGGCTCTATGACGTTTGCACCTCACGTCTGGTTCCCAGTAAGAAATGGTGGGGCGGGACAGCCTATGCAAAGCATCCCATGCCCTGCCATAGAGGTTTGTAAGGGGGCAAGAGCGGCTCTTTTTAATTTGGTAATATATTTTCGCCCGACAAATGACGACGTTCAGACGTGAACGGGACATGCAGATGTATATAAATAAATATAAATGTCTATAAATAAATTAAGCAAAAAAAAAAAATCACGCAAACGCTCAGCACAGCTCAGGCCCCAGGAAGAGGAACGTCTGTCGTCAACAAGCTGCGCATGCGCCTTGGCCATAGCGGAAAGCGCGCGCTCCGACATTCGGGGAGACGGTGAGCGGCGTTGTCGTTATCGCGGCGCGCTTTTGCCTCTCGCGGGGGTCGCGCGCGCTGTGCGGGCGCTGACGTTTTCCGATACAGGTACAGAACTCCCTTAACGGATTTTCTCCCGACCAGTTCGTCTCGGTGTCGTCGGAATGCCGGACGGCACTTACTTTCGCTTTCGGTATACAGTACACGAACGGGGCGCTGGGGAGGGAATAGCCGCGAAAGTGACTGTTTAAGCCCCACCGCACCCCGGAGAGTAAGTCCGGGAGCCAAATGAAGTTATTGCTCCCCCTTCCGTGAAATATGCTTTCACTGTCCAGATTTCTCAGCATGGCGTCAGTTGGGCATTTAGAGAAGGGACCGGAGAAGTTACCAAGAGAAGAGGAACACAGCCAATTAGGAGAGTTGCGGGTGGGGGTGATTTTCCACATCTCACTCTCTTAAATGCTGAAAATTGGAAGACTGAAGAAAAACTTCATGCGGGAGTAATGCCTTTGTTTTATCTCCGCTGTAGGTTTATACCCCGATCCACTTCCTGGGAAGGAGCATAAGCTTGCTAGATCCTGTCTGATCTTGAAGCTAAGTAGGGTCAGCCCCGAGTAGTACTTGGAAGGGACACCGCCAGCAAATACTAGGTACTTTAGACTGTGGGCCATTTCCTCACTACACAGTTACAGTGCTATTACTCCACTTTCAACATCCTGTGGAATTCTGGGGTTTGTGGTTTACTGAGGCCAAAGAGCTGTCTGGCTGAGAATTTTAAATGCCCCTCCCTAAACTGCAAACGCTGGAATTCCACAGGATGTTGAAAGTGGAATAATAGCCCTATAACAGAGTAGTCCAGAAAGGCCCTGATTTCATAGGAACTTGTAAAAACACCTCAGTATTCCTGGCGAAAGTACAGCCTATGAAATTCTAAGAAAAATTCTGAGGAAAAAAAAAGTAGTGTTATATGTTTTTATTTAAAAGTTATTAAATAGGTAAAATTTATTTACTGCATGAAGGCAGGCTGTTGGGTAAAATACAGATAAGACATGTGACCATCAAAATTCTATAATTGAAGAGTTAATTAAAAAGTTAAACTTGCAATGGAAAAGGAGTAGCATTTTGGGTTAGCTGTTTGAAACGGAACTAGTTGCTTCGTTGCTGTGCAGCTGTGCTGCTGGTTGTTTGTCACTGCTACAGTGGACCCATTGAATCAGTTGCTGCATGGTAAGCCAACGTGTGTGTAAATCGCATCGATTCACTGGCTTGGCGCTAGCAATAGGATTCAGGCCAAGTCTGTTAATTAAACTGGCTTCATATTTCTTTAAACCAAATCATGTGTTGAATTCAGACTTAGGTCATGCTTCAAAATAACCCACTTTAATCGTTGGGGCTTAAATTAGCTCCAAGTGTGGACCCAACTAACCTGGATCTAACCCAGTGGTGACTGAAAGTTGGAATAAAAATGTTTTCAGATTTCTTGTAAAAATTAACAAAATTAGGTTCAACACAATTGGGCTTTTTTGTGTTTTTTAAGGATGGACTACTGTTGTCTTGGTTTTAACACAGTTTTTCTCATTTTTATTTATTTATAATCCTTATTTTCTCAGCTCTGGGACTCAAGGGAGATTTATAAAAGTTAAAACAGATGAAGTTAAGATTGTTAAATATATTTAAAAAAATTAATGATCATTAGAATTGAAAGCAATTTAAAAGCATGCTGTGATGGATCAGCTCTCTGTACTGGCCTCACATTTCCAACCCTTGGACTTCTGTCATTTACCTTAATCCTTCTAACCTTAAAACCCATTCTTGGATTTGATTATTGGCAGAGAAAATTCTCTACAACACACATACACAGACACATTTATTCACGGTTAACTGTGCTACTGTAGTCAGTCATGTTAAGTATGCTAAATATAAGTTATGAATGTCTGGTTATTCTTCTAAGGACATGAGCATTAACAAACACTAGTGCTCAGGAGAACAAACTAACATGTGAATGCAGATGTTGTTAGGCTTATTTATATTGCTTAAAATCTCTTACTTTTCAGACACAAATACAAGTAGCCAAGATGTGATAAGTTCTTTGTCTCCACAGTCCCACATCCATTCTTTAGTAAAACAGAATGTTCAGTGAGTTGCCAAATCAGATTTTTCTCAGTTTGAAATGGAACTGATAGGTAGTGCAGAGTGAGTAAGGGAAGATGAAGGTACTACAGTTTTGCTACTCAGCAAAATAATGCTCTAACTGCTGATAAAAGCTATCAAGTGCAGCTCTCTTCCAGGGGTTCTTTGGTAAAAATAGTGCCCTATTCGATGTAGTCATTTTTTGTTAAATATAAAAGGAATACCTGTTACTTTAATTTATTACAAATATTCCAATAAAAATAATTTTCATATAAGGCTTTGAATATGATATCTGAATCAAACATGCTAAATCTGATAACATTATTGAGGGCAGTAGAACATTTTCCAGTTCTACTCCTTCTAGAAAATTCACATCACTGATTCTCAGGCCCCAAAATAATCATAGAATAATAGAATCATAGAAATGTAGAGTTGGAAGAGACCACACGGGCCATCCAGTCCGACCCCCTGCCATGCAGGAACACCCTCAAAGCACTCCCGACAGATGGCCATCCAGCCTCTGCTTAAAAACCTCCAAAGAAGGAGACTCCACCACACTCCGAGGCAGCATATTCCACTGCCGGACAGCCCTGACTGTCAGGAAATTCTTCCTGAGGTTCAGGTGGAATCTCCTTTCCTGCAGCTTGAATCCATTGCTCCTTGTCCTGGTCTCTGGAGCAGCAGAAAACAAGCCCACTCCCTCCTCTACATGGCATCCCTTCAAATATTTAAACATGGCTATCATGTCCCCTCTTAACCTTCTCTTTTGCAGACTAAACGTACCCAGCTCTCTAAGTCTATCTTCATAGGGCATGGCTTCCAGGCCCCTCACCATTTTGGTCACCCTCCTCTGGACCTGCTCCAGACTGACCATGTCCTTCTTGAATTGGGGTGCGCAGAACTGGACACAGTATTCAAGATGAGGTCTAACCAAAGCAGAGTAGAGTGGTACCAGTACCTTCCTCGATCTAGACACCATACTCCTATTGATGCAGCCGAGAATAGCATTGGCTTTCTTGGCTGCCACATCACACTGCTGACTCATGTTCAGCTTGTGGTCTATTAAGATCCCTTTCACACGTACTGCTATCCAGCCACGTGTCCCCCATCCTATATTTCTGTATTCCATTTTTTCTACCTAAGTGTAGGACCTTACACTTCTCTCTGCTGAATTTCATTTTGTTAGCTTTGGCCCAGCTCTCCAATCTGTCCAGGTCATTTTGAATTTTGATCCTGTCCTCTGGCGTATTAGCAACCCCTCCCAATTTGGTGTCATCTGCAAATTTGATGAGCATGCCCTCTATTCCTTCATCCAAGTCGTTGATGAAGATATTGAACAGCCCTGGGCCCAGGACAGAACCCGGTGGCACCCCGCTAGTCACCTCTCTCCAGGATGAAAAGCAGCCATTCGTGATCACCCTTTGGGTTCGGTCGGTCGACCAATTACAAATCTAACTAACAGTAGCCCTGTGCAGCCCGCGTTTTACTAGCTTCTTTGCAAGAATGTCATGGGGAACTTTGTCAAAGGCCTTACTGAAATCGAGAAATGCTACATCCACAGCATTCCCTTCATCTATCAAGCTAGTAACTCTATTATAGAAAGAGATAAGATTAGTCTGGCATGACTTATTTTTGAGAAATCCATGTTGACTTCTCGTGGTTACCACGTTGCTTTCTAAGTGATTAGAAACTGACTGCTTAATGATCTGCTCCAGAACCTTTCCGGGTACTGATGTCAGGCTGACTGGGCGATAATTATTTGGGTCCTCTTTTTTTCCCTTCTTGAAGATGGGGACAACATTTGCCCTCTTCCAGTCTGCTGAACTTCTCCTGTCCTCCAAGATTTTTCAAAGATAGCAAGCGGTTCCGAAATGACCTCTGCCAGTTCTTTTAATATCGTAGGATGCAATTCATCTGGCCCTGGAGACTTGAATTCATCCAGTGTGGCCAGGTATTACTGTACCACCTCTCTACCTATTATGTGCCGCATTTCCCCTGCTTCCTCACCTGCTCCCCAACCGCCAGGTTGAGTGCTTGTATCCTTCTGGGAAAAAACTGAGGCAAAGAAGGTGTTAAGTAGTTCTGCCTTTTCTCTTCCCCCTGTTAGTAATTCGCCATCTTCTCTGCGCAGCGACCCTATCGTCTCCTTCTTTTTCCTTTTGCTGCGGACATATTTAAAAAAGCCCTTTTTATTGTTTTTGATGTCTCTGGCCAGCCTAAGTTCGTTCTGTGCTTTAGCCTTTCTGACCTCCTCCCTACATTTCCTAGCTACTTGCTTAAATTTTTCTTTGGTGGTTTCCCCCTTCTTCCATTTCCTGTACATGTTCCTCTTAACACTTAGCTCAACTGAGAGTTCATTAGTCAACCATTCTGGTTTCTTCAGATGCCTTCCATTTTTCCTCCTTATTGGCACAGTTTTAGACTGTGCCTTCAGTATCTCCCTTTTAAGGAACTCCCATGCTTCCTGAACTCCTTTCCCTTTCACTATTCTTGACCACGGAATTCCGGCCAGCAGCTCCCTAAGTTTACAGAAGTCCGCTTTTTTAAAATCTAAGATGAGTGTCTGGCTACACTTATCTTCTCCTTCCCACTGAATGCCAAATTCCAATAGGGCATGGTCACTCCCCCCTAAAGATCCAACCACTTCTACCTCATTAACAAGGTCATCCCTGTTGGTCAGGATCAGATCTAGAATATTTGATCCCCTTGTGGCCTCTTCCACCTTCTGGACCATGAAATTGTCTGCAAGACAAGCAAGAAACTTGCTGGACCTTGCTGTCTTGGCAGAGTTTGACTGCCAACCTATATCCGGGTAATTGAAATCTCCTATTATTACTGTACCTCTCCTTTTTGAATGTGCAGTCATTTGGTTGAGGAAGGCATCCTCAAAGTCCTCAGTCTGGGTTGGAGGTCTGTAGTAAACCCCCGCAGAATATCCCTATTGTTTCTCGCTCCCTTAATTCTTACCCAGATGCTCTCGACCTGGCTTTCTGGGTTTAAGTCACGGATCTCTTCACAGGTGAAAACATCCTTGACATACAAGGCTACTCCTCCTCCTTTCTTGTTTGGTCTATTTTTACAGAATAGGCTATACCCCTCTATTCCTACATTCCAATCCTGAGACTCATCCCACCAGGTCTCAGTGATGCCTATCAAATCGTATTTATTTTGTTGTACTAGGTGTTCAAGTTCATCTTGCTTGTTTCCCATACTCCGTGCATTAGTGTAGAGACACTTAAGTCCCCGGGCCCTTCCTGCAAGTCCTGTACTATAGTTTCTACTCCTCCCGCTATTGGCCACTTGTACTACTTGTCCAATATCATTTGGGCCTTTTCCCCCTGCGCTTGCCGAGTCCTGGCCTTGAATAACATTGTCTCCTTCCCCAGCGGAACTTAGTTTAAAGACCTCTGAATCCTCTTTGTGAGACTGTTTGCAAAAACATTCCTGCCAAGTTTCGTGAGGTGCAGCCCATCCCTTGCCAGAAGCCCACGTTCATGGAAATTCAGGCCGTAATCCAAAAACCCAAACCGTTGCTGGCGGCACCATGTGTGGAGCCAGTTGTTGACCTCTGCTATTGCCCTTTCCCTTCGTGTGCCATATCCTTGAACAGGGAGGAGAGACGAAATGACCACGTGCGCACCAGGGTCCTTAACCTTTGTCCCCATAAGCTCGTAGTCCTTTGCGATGTGGTAAAAGCTGCTCCTTGCAGTGTCATTGGTTCCGACATGAACCAAAATGAGGGGCTTATGGTCAGTGGGCTTGACCAGCCTGGTTAGCCTCTCGGTTATGTGGTTGATCTTGGGCCCAGGAAGACAGCAGACCTCTCGATTGAGCTTGTTCGGTTTGCAGATTACCGTTTCGGTTCCTCTGAGCAAGGAGTCCCCAACAACCAGAACTCGCCTCCTCTGAGGCCTGTCCAGGGCTCCTCAACGAGCATGTTCTTCTAGGACTGCCTGGGCATTCTGTTGAGGCTGGGAGCGTTGATCTAGTTCCCGTTGCTGAAGTTGGATTCCTTCTCGTTGACATTCTGTTCCCTCCTCCTGGTGCTCCTCATCGTTCGCAAGGCCAAGAACTCTGAAGCGATTGTGTAGGTTGAGAGTCCCTGTTACCTTCCTGGACCTTCTGCTCCTACGTGTGACATTCCTCCAAGCCACCGTTTCCTGGCACAGTATGTTGACTTCCTGATCTGGCAGCTCCTCCGTGCATTCGGTCTTCAGGAAGGTCTTCTCTACCCTATCCAAAAACTCCTCCCCTTCCCTAATAAGATGAAGATTAGAAACTCGTGCTTCCAACTGGCGAACCTTTTCCTCCAAGAAGGTCACCAGCTTGCACTTGGTGCAGGTATACCCGACAACATCTTGTGGCAAGAAAAGGAACATCCCACAAGTGCTACAGGTGACCGTGGCAGCTCCCTCACCTTCCATCCTAGATACTACAGAGAGTAGTACAGGAAGTAGTTCTAGAAAGAATAACTGGGCTTTCTTTCTGAAATTCAGCTGTATAAGCTATGTCTGCTCTACTGATTGCCAAGGGTTAAACTTGAAGGATTGAAGTAGGGAACTTCAGCAGTGCGCGCCTCCCCCTCGTTAGTCAGACCGTGTGCTCAGGGAGGGACACGGCCAGCACAAGGAGACTAAACAAAAACAAGCAAACAGACAGACAAACAAGCACTGCCCCACAAGCCTGTAAACACACCTGGTCTAGGATGTCTTCGTAGGCCCACCTCCCCCTCTGCTCTCTCCTCTGGGGAAAAATAATACTTTACTCTGGCTCCATACACAGTAAGACACTCTAATTAAAACAAAGTAACACTTTTCACTCACTTCTCTTGATGATCTCAGGTTCTATCCTGTCTTTAACTGGTCCTCTCAAGATGTAATCCATTCAAATAGATCCCTATCTAACTGTCCCTGATTGAGGTCTTTACTTAGGTCACGGAAACTAATCATTTACGCCTTCTTCACACATGCTCATGCAAAAAGCAATGAGTTCAAATAGTGGAGAAAAATATTAAAAGCCCTGTGTTCATAAGTCCTGTCAAACCAAAAAAGAGTCTTCATTTGCTGCTGAAAGACATCATAGAGGGAACCTGTTTAGCCTATCCAGGAAATATCTAGAGCTGTAGAACAGCCCCAAAAAGGCCCTCTCTTATATACCTACCAAGTTTCCTGTGAGGATACTCTGAAGCTCTCAAAACCAGGGGGATTGAGGGGGGATGGGGGTCATAAGAGAGCATATGGTCCTTCAGATAACTGGGACCTGATCTATGAAGGAATTGATAAGTCCTCACTAGAACTTTGAGTTGTTTAGCATACACTTATATTTTATCATGGTGAAATGGCTAGAGTTTAAATCTTCGGCTGCACCATGCAAGTGTTTGATAGTTGTGTGCTGGATGAGATTTTTTTCCTCTTTGTGTTTACTTTGATCTGATTACCTTGTTAGTAGTTATGGCAAAAAGAAAGGAAGGAAGCGTTTCAGCACCAGTATCCAGCAAAAGACCAAGACAAGAATCCAGAGAGGATTCTGATGATGAACCTAATGAAGAAGAATTGTCACAGCTGCAGAGTGACAGCAGTGTTAACTCACAGATGGTAAGCTATATGTGCTGCAAGATTGGTTTACAATTATCCTAGAAAGAAAAATGAAATTGGTGATGATTATGTAAGCAGAGGTGGGAACCTCATTGAGAAAGAGTCTAGTTAAACAGTTAGACAGGCAAATTAAGTCCCTTCACAATGAAAAATTTTACCCATTTATTTAGCTGAAATTAAGACAAGTGCACGGCCAAGATAGTTAAGTGCCAGAAGCTGAATCCTTGCAGAGTACTCCTGTAAGATAGAAGTAGATGACATTTGGCCTTCAGATGTTGAAATGAAACTGCTGGCAGTATTGGCTGTGAGTGATAAGAGTTGCAAGGTAGCAGCTGGAGGGCAACCACTGTTGCTGGAATTTATCTTTTCTCTTCTGTATTGTGGTTTTGAAATCTTGAGGACATACTCCCAAAAGCCTTGACTAAGTCCTGTTCTGAAAAGGAAATGAAACTAATCTATTGTTCTGCAAGGACTGTTGTGCAAACTTGAGTTGTGTCAAAATCTGCTTATAAACAAAGGCCAAAGTCCTGCATCAGAGGCTACAATGTGTAACTTCGTGTCACACATGTCACTGACACAGTATGCGACAGTATGCAACAGTGCCAATGAATTGTGATAATGCATAGTGGGACACCATGCAAAATGTCCTGTTATGCAACAGGGGCTCCCATTGTGTGTTGGAACATGTTTGTTAATGTTTTTAACTTCTTGGAAGCCATCTTGGATCCCCCTGTGGAACCAAGGCAGCGTATAAATATAATAAATAAATGAATAATGTTGTGCATTGGGGCACATGCAACAGCCACACTGGTGGCTCTATTTGTGCAGTGGTCCTGATGGCATAGCTACATTTCTCCTTCCCTTCTGAAAATACAAATGTTGTACAGTTATACATTTCAGCTTTATATTGTCATAAGTCAATCTGTGATGATGTAACTACCAAAGTTACCAGTTGCCGAACAAAGTGTAAGTCTATCCTTTAGTTCAAGCTCAGTGTAAACCAAGTTTAGACTTTAAATGTTTATAAGCAAATAGTAGCACAATGTAGAAACTTCGCTTTTAGTTCAGTTTTAAAATATAGGCTAGAATCTAATTGGTAGTCCCATTTAGAGTGAGTTCATTAATTCAGTGAACTATAGTCGCCCCTCCTTGTCCATGGATTCTGTATCCGACCTGTATTCTGTATTCAACGAACCACAGCTTGAAAATATATTTTAAAAAATCCAAAAAGCAAACATTGATTTTGCCGTTTTATGTAAGGGGTTTTATTACACCGCTGTACCTAATAGGACTTGAGCATCCATGAATTTTGGTATCGACGCAGGGTCCTGGAACCAAGCTTTAGTGGATCTTGAGGGCCCACTGTATATATAAGTGTTCGCTTATCCTATGGCAAGTTATATCAACTGGTCTATTCTAGTTTGGACTAGAAATGAAAATTTCCAGAAATTATCAAGCCCTTGGGAATTTTTTTTTCTTTTCATTTTTTCCACAAGCAATTGAAATTTTCAGAGAAATTGAAATATTTGCAGTTCTTCGGTTCAAAGGAACCTAGTTTTACTGCTTAAATGACATGAAATCTTTCATTCATAAAGTATTTAGCATATAAATTTGCCATATTTAGTGTAGTTGGCAATTTTCAAATATAAAAATGTTTAGTTTCATATTAGTAAATTTTTGAATAGTTCTTGTATTTCTACTACTGTAAATAGTACACTTCCTTTATGGTAGTGCTCTATACTGCCCTAGAATTTCAAATTCTTATCTTCTTGAAAGATGTGGCAGTAAGTTGTTTGTGTAACAGTCATTTGAAGGAAAAGGTGAACCAGGGCATATCAGAAGGAGAACAAATGCAGAATAGTTGCTTCTTCTGTGATTTACCAGAAGAAGGTAAACAGCTATGTGCCAGGAAGGGATATGAAGTAGAAGATCCACATATAGTTCTCTTACAATGTTGGCAGCATCTGCTAAGTGCAAAAATGCAGCTTGCAATGTTATAGGTGTCCATAGTACACACAGAGATTACTGTTAGGCAGACATCTTTATATTACATATTCTGTCATATTGACATAGTGGAACCTCGTCATAAAAAGCAGTTTACGTATTCCAAAAGACAACATATTTCATTTGAATGTAAGCTGTGGAAGCAAAGCGTCTGTAGAAGTTTGGGAACTGTCTAGCATCTTATCTGTCTGCATACTCAGTTGAAGTTATGGATATGTTTTTGGTAAAATAAGCTCTAGGTGTTAAGATCAAGGTAGCTGACCTAGAGGATCCAGGAGGGAAACAGATGTTTGGAAAAGAACTTCTTATATATGATGGTTGTATTACACTTCTAGGATCTTAGTTTACCAGCTGACATGAAGAATGAAGTTCTTATCAAAGAAGGAAATAATTCCTTAGGCAGGATCATTTCCTTGTGACATAGATTAATAACTTATTTCTTATCAAGGATAAATCTTCAGGGTTGAGTTGCTTCTAGTCATTAGTTTTCCATCATTAAAAACAGAAGTGGGTTTGTGTTGATTGTACAGGCTGCATGGTGATTTGCCTCCTGGGTGGGAAGGTAGCTGATGTCGCATTTAGTCTGTGTAGGCTGTCTGACATTAGTATATAGGAATCAGTGGCAGTGTTACACAGTGTACACTTTGATACAGTTAAAACTGTCATGGTTCAGTTCTATGGAATCCTGGGATTCGTAGTTTTGTGAAGTACTTCAAATTCTATACCAGTGAGCTCTAATACTGTAGTTGAAAGAAGCATATTGGAGAATTCAAATTATCTTGCCAAACTACAGATTCCAGAATTGATTGGGAAGGATACATGACTCTTAAAGTGGTATCAAATTGCTGGTGTTGTGCATTGTGTTTAAACCCTGTGTTCACATTGGTCCTGAGAAATATAGTTCTGCATTTGGAGGAGAAAATATTAGATTTCTTAATAAGGAAGTGAATGCAGGCCTTCCAGAACAGGGCTTTTTTTTTTTGTTCTGCCTGTTGTATATGAATTGCCAGCTAAGCAGGCAGAAACAAGGAATTTTAGTGCGTGGATGGAACTGTAGTCGTGGTAAGAAGGTTTTGAATTTCTCTTGATTTTCAGCAAGAAATAGTTTCCAAGTAGTTAGATTACTAAACAATTCAGTTTCCCTCTCCCAAAGCAGTGTTTGTAAGTGTTATTACTGATTTGATATATTAGATACATCCTGATGTTTATTTTTGTTTAGATTTGTTAAATTATTTTTATTAATTTACATTATTTGGGCTTTATTGTAAGTATTCAATTTAATAAGTATTTTTACTATTATAAGTAAACTGGTTAATCATCCAGTTCTTATGATATAGGGTGAGATTGAAATATTTTAATAAATAAAAAGTTGAAATCATGAATACGGTTTCTCAGAAAATGAGAGGCTTGTGTTTGTGCCTGAAGTGCTACCTGATTGACAGAATTTATTCCTTTAGTTTCATAAATTTATCCATTCCATTGTGTAATGTGGGAACTCCTACATTGTACTCAAACATATTCTTGGTTGCTGTGCAAGCTTTTCTGTTATTAAAAGGTACTGCAGCCACCTACAAGTTTGTTCTCAATGTACAGTCATCTTCTAGTGCATCATTTTGAGACAGCCTCACTTTTCTAGTGTGTGTACAAAAGATAAACAATCACTTTTGTAGTACTTAAAAATGTCATTGCCATGTTTTTTTGTAATGTATCTGTAGGTATCGGGAGAAGTTGGAATAATTGAAAGTATCAGGCTGAGGAACTTTATGTGCCATTCCATGCTGGGCCCCTTTGAGTTTGGATCCAATATGAATTTTATAGTTGGAAATAATGGAAGTAAGTTTACAGTAATTATAAACTAGATCATAGCATCAACCTTGTATCCATGCCCTAACATGTTACTTGTGTATTCATTAATTTATACCAGTTTAGCCACATTTATATGGAACAGTACCATCATTTATATAAAGAAGAATAAAATATTCTTAATGCAGCAAAATGGCCAGTAGCTGGGAGTGGGAATGTGTTATTGGCTAGTTTCAAGATAGCTTCAAGAAGCAAAAAAAATTTGATATCCCCACATTTTGGTGCAATAGGAAGGGTGGGGATATTTGGGGACACACTTTAGGATACTTCAGGATACCCGTGCAGCTCTCCCAATACCTGGAAATTATCCACTGCCTACCCTAAGTCTAATGCACAAAGTGTCTCAAGTTTGTGCAAATGCCTGCAACATTATTCTTATTTCTTCTGCTATACAGTGGGCAAGGTAGTCTGCTGGATAATCTTAACTTTTGTGTGGCTCCTTTTGCATTAATATTCTGGAGTTCAAAGCTCATTCTCTGAGAAGGCAGTGTTTTGCTGACAAACATGAGCAAGGGAAAAGGTATAGCTCCCATTATTTTCCTATAGTCTTACAGCCTATAGAACAAATTTCTTTACTGCTTGCCTCAGAAACTTCAGTGATGGCCTCACTTCATGTGGTAGATATGAAAAAGTCTCACTGATATCTTAAGATGTGTCTTGGGCCAGCAATAGTTTCTTCTTCATCAAAGAGTTCAGTCCATCAGTTGAAAAACTCATTCAAAATGTTTCAAAATGCGTTTGTGGCTAGCTCTGCCTTCTGCTCCTTTGCAGACAATCAGTGTAATGCCCTCTCCTCTATTGTGGTAGACGCGGACAAAGTGAGCAAATATCATGTGGTGATTCCCAGTGGGTTGTCAACACAACCACTCTTGCTTATTAGATGCATAGATTGCCAGTAACTGAAGAATTATAGTCTTTCCTTAAGAACAGTCCTTTGTCATCCTTGTTTGTTTGTAGAAGATATAGGTATTTACCATATGTATGTAGAGTGGGATGGTGCTCCCATCCAAAATTTCAACTTTAGCCGTTTCTGAATTGAGATTTTGCACAGGATGGAAACCTGTATGTGTGGATGTACAGATGACCACTTGAAGAATCACAGTTAAAGAAAAATAATGTATTCAGTTCTGCAGCTGATGATGTCATCCAGCTATACTTCTGTTACCTGCATTAAAAAATACAAAATTTTTGGCCATATCTGCTTTTCCTTTGAAAGAAACATTGAGGGTTCAAGTAAAACTCTAGTTATGGGAACTTGTAACAACTGGTAACTTGGTGCCCCATGGAGAAATGTGTTAGTCTTAGATTTATTTGTTTATTTATTTAGTAAGAGACAGTTGCAAGCTGTGTAGTTTGTAAGAAGCTTAAACAAATCCAATAGAAACTCTACAAGTGACTTTAAAATAGTTACAGAATGTTAAGACATCATTCACTTTCTTCAGGTGGAAAAAGTGCTGTGCTCACTGCCCTTATTGTTGGCCTTGGAGGAAAAGCTGTGGTGACTAACAGAGGGACGTCCTTAAAAGGGTTTGTGAAAGATGGTCAAAGGTATGTAAATGTCCTACACTGGAGCTGATTGAGCAAGAGGAAGTGCAGAGAATAGGGGAAATCCTGTACTTCTTTTAAAAACATGTACTTCTTTTTGAGGTCAGTGTGCTGGTGAGAATGAGGTTGTTGTACTGTACATATTGACAGAATCAGAACTTCATTTATGCACCCCCTGCACTAGCCACCCAGAAAGAAGGAAGGGAGGAAGCACCCTTTCTTGGGGTGTCACGGAGGAGTAATCCACAATGATTAGGTTATGCCCACGTGCCAACTGGACCAGGCAGGATTCCACGTTCTTTTTAATTGAGTCAGTTAGGACTCCTTTCCTTCTCTGTCAGTTTTTTGTTTCCTGCCAACGAAACCAGACAGGCTTTTACCTTTTTCTGCCAAATGGAGAAATTAAGAGAAATTAGTAAACAGAGATTTGGAAAAGTCAGTGATGTCAAAGGGAGAGTGTTTCTCAGATGCCAACCATTCAGTGTGGCACTGAGGAGGTAAAGAAAAATAGAACAAAAAGTTTGCCTTCTCAGATACCTGCCATCCTGCAAGGCTCTGAGCTTGAAAATAAAGATGAGCCAAAAGGCAGATCCTCTCAGATGGCAGCCAACCCACATGTCTCTGAGGAAGGGAGGAAAGAAGATTTAAAGAAGCTTTTTCTTTCCTCAAGTGAATGTGAGTTGGAAGAGATAACAATTGTTGTAAGTAAGAATCTGGAAAAGCAGGAAAGTAAGGTAGAAAAGGCAGCTGGGGATTCTCAAAAGTAAACAAATAAAAAGAAAGCTGGTACTGTGTCAAAATCGGGTCAGAAGACTGCTTCTAGAAGGATGAAAGCAGTGGCAGCAGCGGTTAAATCTACCAAGATTGGTTCTGGTTGCCATCTTGATTTGAAGGACTCCATGGAGATGGGAAGGGCTGCTTTGGAGCAGACCTCCCTCTTCAGACCATGCACAGAAAATAATACGCAGCGCTCTGAGGTGAAAGGAGGGGTCCCTTTGGAACGTTCACTAGGAGCGTGAGCAGGTGCGGTAAATCTGTGTCCGAAAGTAGCGCAAGCAGGCGCAGTGAATCAGTCTCCCTTTCATTCTTCTCTGTGGTTTAATAGTGCTTGAGAAGAGATGGGGAGAGCTGGTAGAGTGGAGGCAGACAATTGGCAATCCCCAGATATACAGCCTGAGTTGGTAAACTATCTGACAACCTTGGTTGGAGAAAGTTCCATAAGGTCTCAGATAGACAGGCAAAGGCAATTGGTGACTGGTGGAGACCAAAGGCCAATATTGGGAGATAGTGGATTGTTTAACATGAGCACATATGCTCCTATCTTGGGCATGAATTTATTGAACACTAATGAATTGCAATTAAATGTAATAATTTTTATTGAGTTTCACATAGAATATACTTGACCAAACACATACACATATAACGAACACCAGCTTCCCCACCCAGAAACAAGAAATACCCATTCTCTAAACCGTAAAACGTACTATACAAAAAGAAACCTCAATAAGTATTCCCTAAAGAAGTTACAAAGAGGAAATTAATAAGTAAAAGAGGACTGGAAAGAAAAGAGAGAAAAGAAAAAAAATCCATTGAGAAGGAAAAAAGAGAAGAAACAATTTATCTTTCCACTTTACCCTCTATTTTCCCCTCCCTACACTTCCCACATTTCCTGACTTCAGTTATTTTAACCCGATCAAAATAAATCCCCTCACTTTGAAAAAAAGGAAGTTTCCTATATATATTTACAAATATATATTTGCTACGCTCTGTAACTCGGAGTTTTAATTTACCTAAATAAATTGCAGTTAATGACAAGGCAGACCATATCTAAGAAATTAAATTCAATATTAATGTGAATACAAGGAATCAGTTTGATGAAATCAGTTCTGGAAATTCATTATTTAATCCAATGAATTACCAAAGAAATCCAAATGTAGTCCATATGACCTTAATGTCTCACGAGTAAATTGCAGTGACACAACTGATATGATTGTTGATCAATGTAATTTTGTGTTGGAAAGAAAAAGGAAAAGGACAAGAGGTTGGAGCATGATAGGAGTTCAATAAAGAAAAGGAGAATGGAAACTCAAGCAGATGTAGAAGAGGACTCGAGTGCAGAAAGACTGAAGCAATGTGCAAGGAATACAACTTTCAGTAGCTTGCAAGAGAGTCACAGGGATGATGTATGGCAAGAGGAATAAATGCAAAGGGATATAGAAGGAACTGAGGGTTCTTCAGATGGGGAAGAAGAGTTGGAAGTTGATGGTAATAGATTGTTTCTTCTTGACATATTTAGGAGTGTGTTAAAGAGAGTGTTACAAACTTTGGGATTAGAGTTGGAAGAGGAGAAAGGTCAAAATAAGGAGAGAAAGGAAAGAGAGATTAAGGCAGCAGCAATGAAAAAAAAAAAGGGAATTGCATGGAACAGATGTGCCTTTACCAGAGATAGTCAAAGAGTTGATCCAGTCTGGGTGGGAATTTTTGCTGAATACTCATAGATTGTTAGGATATACAAATAAGTTTTATTCCTTTGAGAAAAGAGAATTGGAGGTTTTGAAGATCCCCCTAGTGGATGGTCCTGCATTGGTTTCTGGGGTCATGGTTCCATGGGAAGGGGACATGACTTTAAAAAAAGTAGATGAAAGAAGGGCAGATTCAGTATTGAAAAAGGCCCACAAGAATTCAGCGATAGCCATAAGAACATATCTGTGGCAACATCTGTGTTTGCTTGGGCATCAGTAATCTGGATGCAAGAGATAATGGAGTGTGAAGACACAAGTTTCATTCTTTGTCTAGAGCTTTGGAGAGAGTTGAAAATGTGCTGGATTATATAGCTGATGCTAGTTATGATTCAGTGGCCTTTATGTTGCAGGTGAAGTGATACATTCAGCAACTGTAGGAGAAGCGCAGCCTCTAGTGGGTGCAGAGTGTACCACTGTGGGTCCACAACCCCTAGAAATTGCCTATCTCTACTTCTTAATTATGCTGCCTTCCCTTTTTTTTTACTTGCCAGTTTTACTTAATATCTAGTCAGATTAAGACTTCTGGAGAATTTGAAAATGTGTTCACTATGTTTTGGACATTTTGGTTGTTTTATAATATCTTGCCTTACTATGAATTAAAAATTCTGCTTTTCTTGACCTGACAGAGTTTTTCCATCAGATTGGTCTTCACCACATTAATAAATTGAAAACTGGTCTCAGAATAAAATTTTTACAAGCTCTGCTTCTTCTGTCTCTAATGCAGACCTGTCAATTGTGGCTTTCCAGATGCATTGGACTGCAGCTTTTGTTCCCTCTCACCACTGGCTGTTCCAACTAGGCCTGGTGGGAATTGCAGCCCAAGAACACTGAGAGAAGCACATGTTTCCCAACCCTGTTTGAAAGTCTTGAGAGACGATACAGTTTGTTCACATTGCAGTTATGGTGGAAGATATGCTCCTGCCTATCTTGGCAGTATTTCTATGAGAAAGGCTGGGACTTCAGTTGCCCTGGTGATTCAGATTTAGACTGCAGTCCTATATCCAGTTACCTGGGATTGAGTAGATTTTAGTTCTGTGTGAATGTGTGGGATTGCATTATTAAGCTTTCTTCTGGGGAGAGTCTGGCTTTAGGTAGAATCTGTTTTCAGTGTGATTCAGTAGGCTTCTTCAAAAATTTCAGCTATAGAAGTTTCTTAAAATATGCTAACACAGGCAAAGAACATATGTGTGCAAACTTCTGTTTCATTGTGTTCTCTAGTTCTGCAGATGTTACAATCACTCTCCGAAACAGAGGTGAAGATGCATTTAAACCAGAACACTATGGCAATTCTATCACTGTAAATCAACACATATCCTTGGAAGGCCATCGGAGTTACAAGCTGAAAAGCAGTACAGGTCTGGTGACATTTTAAAGGATTTAAGGTTTTTTATGCTTTTAGACTTCTTACTTCTTCATGGACCTTATAGTGAAGTGAGCCTTGAAAAAGTTGAAGGTGCTAGCTGTTACGGCTCTTCCCAGGAGTTTCTTTTCTGCTCTTAAATTGTATATGGTATGCCCTCCAGATGTTGCTGGACTACAGATCCAATCAGTCCTAGCCAGCACAACCGACGGTGAGGAATGTAATGAGTTCTACTCCAACAAGATCTGGAGGATTGCTTGATTCATTCCTACCGCATATCATTTCTCAGAGGCATGACTGTTTTGACTATAGGATTAAGTAGATGGTCCATTTATTCCAAGGGTGTGAAATTGCTGGAAATTTTGAAGCCATAGGGGGAAATAAACCTCTTGTCTTGTTTTTCTGAGAAAAAGAAAAACAATTGGAAAAATAGAAATATTAGCAACCTTTACAAATTAAAAAATCATTTTATTACTTCGATAGCATAAAAATGCTATGTACATACTGTGCTACAGTCATACAGTTTTGTTTGGTGTAAAATTGTCAACTTTGTATGTTAAAAATAGAGTTCACTTAGACAATGGTTTCAAACTGTATTCTTTTTTAATTTTTAATTTTTTTTGTTGTTGTAATGGGACTACAAGGTCAGAATTATAGGAAACTTCTTTGGTTTTGGCACTGTTAGGAGGAGGCAAAAACACTAAAAATAAGACAAAGTACCAGCATTATTGAAACAGAAGATTATTTTGTCTTCTCTAGTCTTATGTAAGTGTTAAGCAGACATAAAGCAATCATCGCTGTAAAAAGAACTGACGAAAGAATATGAAGACCAGGAATTGTAGCGATCACACACTATGTGTTTTCTTATATTGACGTATTCCTGTTATATTTTCTTTATGTACCTATTTATTGAATGTATATTTGCTTTTCTCCCAAGATGGGGTTCAAGGCATTATATAACTTTTACAAATAATTTGGTGGGAGTAAATCTATGAACGTGATGTCATAGTTTGAATGACCCTGGAGACCAGGGTTCAGTTTCCTGCTTGGCCATGGAAACCTACTTGGGCACATCGCACACTCGCAGTACCAGAAAATCCCATGATAGGATCACCTCAGAATTTGCCTGGGCGTGCTGCCTTCATTCCAGACACCCAGGCAATAGGCAAGCGAATGGGAGCCATGTGCCCAGAGAAGGCAAGCACATGTGTCTTCTTCCTCATTCACTTGCATTTCGCCCAGGCATACTGCCTTCAAGGCGATAGGCAAGTGAATGGGAGGGGACAGCCACATGCCCAGAGAAGGTGCGTATGTGTACCGCCCCCACTTGTGCTTTGCCCAGGTGTCCTGCCTTCCAGGCATCCAGGCAATGGGCAAATGAATGGGAGGGGGCAATAACACAATTAGAGAAGGCCTGTGTACAGGGCTAACCCCTACCATTCAATTGCCCTTTGCCCAGGTCCGTGGAAGGAAGACGTGTCTGCTTGGGCAAAAGGCAAAGGAATGAGAGAGGGAGAATGTGGGGGAAACATGCTAGTGCCTTGCAAATAATCAAGTTTGTGAAGATCAAACCTGCAAATGTGGAGGAAGGACCATATTACAAAATCTATTCTCGGGCTGACAGGAGGATCAATCCACGACGCCTGGGTTTGCTCTTCGTGCCAGCTTATGCAGGAGCCGTCCTCGAGCTAGATGGAAAACCATTTAACTGGCTCCTGTCCCTCTCCAGCCAGTTTATTTTTTCTCCTGTGTACCAGTAAGACGCATATCGCGCCCTCTCCAGTTACACAGGGGAAAAGAGCTTACTGTAGGAGACAGGAGTAAGGAAAATTGTTGGAAAGCATGGCTACTGACAGGAACGGCATTGTGAATTCTGTGCCTGGTGATGATTTGGTCCGTAGCACCACAGAAATGTTGGGCTCAGACGCTGATAAAATTGATACCGTTCAGAAAACCACCGTGAGGCGGGTCACGGATGATGACTGAGGAGCGGCTGGTCAGAAACCTAAGCTGCAACGACTTAATGAAGAAGATCGTTCGGGAGAGCTTATAAAAATATTCCTGACCTCAAGTGAGAGTGAGGCAGATGATGTAAAAATTGTGGCTGCTAAAAGGGTTCTGGAGACTAAGAAATCGATGGAAACAAAGGCGGAAAAAAAGGTAAAGAAACCTGAGAAGTCAGAGGGCAATAAAAAGCCCGCAAAGTCGGCTTCCAGTGCCCAAAAACTTACTCGTGAGACTTCTGGCCGCCATCTTGGAAACAAGGATTCTAAGATGGCGCCGCGCACTGCAAACAGGCTGTCAGAGGCCTCGGAGGGTAACGCCCAGCATTCAGCCAGTGCGCATGTGAGTGCTGACGCAGTTCGGAATACTGCAGGTGATGCGGATTTGCAAAGGCCTGCCACGGCTGTTATGTCGGAGCCACGTGCGGCCAAAAATGACTTCTTCATGACGGAACGGCTGGGTCTGGCTCCGGAATTGAAGCAGATTCTAACGGGATGGCTGGCAAGTGCACCAACTCAGAGGCCAGAAACTCAGAAAGACTCTAGTGAGGCATGGCTGGGGGGCCTAGGGAGCCCAAGGCAACACCCCATGGATACATTCCGGGGTGAAATGCGTCAATTAATTAAAGAGGCTGTAAGTGCACAATTGCATGCATTTTTAACAAGTCAGCAATTGCCAGTGAATTTAAACAACTGTGATGTGGGCAATCAACTGGCCATGTACAGAATGATGAATTTATTTAAACAATCTGATTTACATCATCAATTTAATCCTAATAATCAAATGAATTTACAGCAACAAATTAATTTACATGATTGTGATGGCACTGATGCTCAGAAGGAAATGCCACAAGCTAAGAGAAAGAGAGTGGAACAAGAAGAAAGGCCAAGTACTAGCAGCATGCGGGTGGCAGTCAATAAGGACAAGTCTTATATTCCAAAAGGGAAAAATATTGATGAAATGCAGAAATCAGCAGAGCAAATGGATTTTAGGAAAGCAATACAGCAGGAAGTTGATGACAGTGAGGAGGATATAGGACAGGATGTAGCACAAGACATGGATGAGAAGGAATTCCAGTACACTGATGATGAGGAGGATGAGAAATCAGAAACAGATAGGATGCTTCAGGCAGAAACCTTCAAGGGTACTTTGAGAAGGGTGCTACAAACATTAAGATTGGAGAATTGTAAGGATGAGGTAGGAAAAGGTAGTAGGGAAAGTAAGTTAACGTCGGTGATTAGGAGAAAAGAGTCTAGGGGAATGGAAATTCCTTTGCCAGATTTATTTAAGGATGTCATTATGAGTGAGTGGACTTCTCGGGGAAGTTCCAGAAAAGGACTTATATATAGCCAGAAGTTGTACTCTTTTGTTGATGTCGAGTTCCTCAAAGTGCCTCCAGTGGATGCTCCGATTGCAGGCTTGGTTTCGGGGGCCATTGTCCCCAGGGAGGGGGCGCCCAGTTAAAGGAGGTAGATGAGCGAAGGGCTGAGTCATCACTTAGAAAAGCGCATGAAACAGCATCTGTGACAATAAAGGCATCCGCTGCCGCTTCCATGTTCGCCAGAGCAGGAGCGTTGTGGGCTCAGGACATTCTGGAGGCCCAAGATCTGAGCATGCATGAGCTAATGAAGGCAGTGGAGCAGATCCAGAGGGTGTTGAAGTATGTTGCAGATGCTGGCTTAGATGCTGCTGCGTTTGCAGCTAGGAACATAAATTTGTTAACGACCGCGAGACGTTCCTTGTGGTTGCGACATTGTGAGGCAGATCAGAAGTCACATAATAATTTGGCTTTTGTCCCATTCCAGGGAGATCTGCAGTTTAGTTCAAAGACCTTGGAAAAGGTCTTAGTAGAAACAAAGGAGAAAAACAGGTGATGCCCACTCTGCACAAGAGGAGGGTAGATAGAAGGAATTTTCGAAGCTCCAACTATTCCTTTCGTGGGGGAAGAAGGAATTTTCGAAGCTCCAACTATTCCTTTCGTGGGGGAAGAGCTTACGGCTTCTCTGGGAGAAGCTCTGAATACAGAGCTGGTAAATATCAATGGAATAGGCAAAGACCACAGTTCACCAAGCAGTAGCAGTACAATAAACAAGGACAAGGGAAGCTTGGAAGCAATTCCAAGTGAGGAAAGACGCAGTATTGACAACCAGCAGCAGAAAGTGGGAGGAAGGCTTCTGTCCTATGGAAACAGATGGTCTCGGACAACATCAGATCGTTGGATTTTAAACGTGGTAGCTCAAGGTTACAAAATATATTTCCATACGAGACCAAAGGACAGATTTCTTCCGTCTCCAGTTTCAAAAGACCAAATCAAACAGCAGGTTGTTGATCAGGAAATAATTCATTTGCTTAAAATAGGGGCAATAGAGAAGGTCCCGGAACATCAAAAGTTCACAGGTGTATATTCAGTGTTCTTTGTGGTTCCCAAACCAAATGGCAAGCACAGGCTGGTGTTGAATCTGAGGTATCTCAACAAGTTCGTGGAGTACCGGAAATTCAAAATGGAAACTTTACAAACAATTGAAGAGAATTTGTTGTTGGAGGACTACATGGCATCTATAGATCTCAAGGAGGCATACCTCCGTGTTCCCATGTGTACGGCCGGCCGGAGGTGCCTGAGATTCAACTATGAGGATTATCACTACCAATTCAAGGCCCTGCCTTTTGGCCTGGCATCAGCTCCTCGTGTCTTTACAAAGGTGCTGATTCCGTTGATAGCTTTCCTCTGGGTACAGGGGGTGCAGCTTTATCCTTATTTGGACGACATCTTACTAAAGGCACACTCGAAGGCCAAGCTAAGAAAAGACTTAGGTTTAACAATCCAGACTCTGACGGATTACGGGTTTCTCCTCAATTACGAGAAGAGCATCTTGAACCCGACAAAGGTATTGACGCATTTAGGTGCAAGGATAGACACATCGAAAGGGAGATTGTATCTTTCCCAAGAAAGGTTGGAGAAGGTACGGCAGGAGGCTCGCAGGTTGACTCAGACCAAATCAGTAGACTTGATGCATTTGGCAAAAGTTTTGGGACTCCTTATTTCCACAGCGCAGTTGGTTCAGTGGGGAAGCTTCCATTCGAAACCACTACAGAGGTTGCTGATGAAGGATCAGCTTGCAATAGGGGTGAAACAGCATTACAAGGTTGTAGTGCCGCAGCATATTTGGGCCGAGATGGATTGGTGGCTGAAAGGAAGGAATGTGGCTGCTGGTGTTCCTTTCCAGAAGCAGAACATGGTCCATATAACAACAGATGCTAGTCTTACAGGTTGGGGAGCCCACTGCGAAGGTTATTCAGTGCAGGGGTGTTGGACATCCGTGGACAGGCGATTCAACATCAATTACCTAGAGTTGAAGGCCGTGTGCCTGGCGCTCCAGAGATGTTTGCATCTAGTGAAAGACTGTCATGTGAAGGTTTTTACGGACAACATGACAGTCAAAGCATACGTTTGCAAACAGGGCGGATTATATTCTCTGCCCCTGGTAGTGGAGTCTGCGCGTCTTTTCCGGTGGGCCAAGACTCATGTAAGATCAATCACAGCTGTGCACTTGAAAGGGGAGTTGAATATACAGGCAGACTACCTGAGCAGAAATTGGCTGCATCTAGGGGAATGGTCTCTCAACATGGAGGTTTTCCGCAACATAGAAAGTGTTTTTGGTCCTTTACAAGTAGACTTGTTTGCTACTGGGGAAAACACCAAATTAAGAAGGTATTTTTCCATCTTTGGAGACAAAGGTGCAGAAGCACATGACGCAGTGTCAGTAACGTGGCCTCCGGGGACACACTACGCATTTCTCCCAGTTCGAATTGTGCAGGAAGTTCTGACAAAGATCAGCCTAGAAAAAGCATCAGTGGTGTTAATAGCACCACATTGGCCAAGGAGACCATGGTTTCCATTACTGCTGCAATTAGCCCAGGGGCCTACATGGAGGTTGCCCTTGAGACCGGACTTACTTACTCAGGGGGCAGTGAGCCATCCAGACCCTGAATGGCTGAGTCTGGCAGCATGGAATTTGAAAGGCGGTTTCTAACACATCACGGATATGCGGACAGTGTGGTCAAAACTATTCTGGGTTCTTGAAGGGAGACCACACAGAGAATATACGACAGGACCTGGAAAACTTTTCAGAAATAGTGTGAGGGGAATAAGGTCCCGCTAGCAGATGTGAAGATGCCACACGTATTGCGGTTCCTGCAAGACAGATTGGATAAAGGGTTGCACCCTAACACCTTGAAAAGATAGGTTGCAGCACTGTCAGCAATCCTAACTGTGGATGGGGACTCTTATGCTAAGCATCCCCATATCAGAAGGTTTCTAAGAGGGGCAACCTTGTCATCTTTTCCTACTGTGCATAGATTCCCATCATGGGACTTGAACCTGGTACTAAATGCATTGACTGGGCCGCCTTTTGAACCACTGAGGGAGTCATCTTTGAGGCTGTTATCTTTCAAGACTGCCTTTCTCCTTACAATCACTTCGGCTAGATGTGTGTCAGAATTGGCAGCTCTGTCTATTAATGAGCATTTGTGCAAGTTTGAGCAAGACAAATTAACTTTGGGCTTCGACTCTTCCTTCCTGCCAAAGTGCCTGTCTTCATCATCTCGCATGCAGGTGATTCATTTGCCGACATTCTGCCTGAAACCAGTACATCCTTTGGAGAAAAAGTGGCACACTTTGGATGTACGGAGAGCGGTGAGGGCCTGCATAAAAAGAACAAGTGACTTCCGGCACTCAGACGCTTTGCTGCTGTTGTTTCAACCAAAGACTCTTGGGCAGCGGGCCGGTAAATCGGTCATTGCGGGTTGGATTAAGGCTTTCATTTTCCTCTGCTATGATTATGCGAAGCAGCCCCGTCCAGTTAATGTGTGGCCGCATTCTACTAGATCAATGGCAACTTCAGTGGCCTATGACTCCTCCTGTTCTTTGGAAGATGTCTGAAGTGCAGCTGGTTGGAAAGAGGCGACTACTTTCATTAAGCATTACAAACTGGATAAATACAAATCTGCCCAGGCAGTGTTTGGGCGCCGGATTCTGCAGGCAGTGATATAGTTATGAACCTACCCATAGGTCAGCTTGGGAAAGTCCCAGGTATTGTGGATTGATCTTCCTGTCAGCCCGAGAATGAAGAGTTGGTACTTACGTGAACGATCATTCTGGGATGACAGGAGGAGCAATCCACACCCACCACTAAAGTGAAACATGGCTTGTAGGTAGTAAGTGAGGGACACAGGACGGAATCAGATATGCTAGGAAAAGGAAACTGGCTGGAGAGGGACAGGAGCTGGTTAAACGGTTTTCCATCTAGCTCGAGGACGGCTCCTGCGTAAGCTGGCACGAGGATCAAACCCAGGCATCGTGGATTGCTCCTCCTGTCATCCCAGAATGATCGTTCACGTAAATACCAATTCTTCATTTTCTCCAGTGTGAAGGGCAGATTTTTTCCTGAATAATTTTTCCCCAGGCTTTTATATCTCTAGTTGTTCCTGACCCTAAATATATTATATTTTTATCATTTTTTATTAAAATATTTCTATCCAGCCCTGTACTGTGAGTTATTAGGGTAGCATAGCTTTCATAATTTAAATGTTTTAAAATACATTAAAATACTTGGGAGCAACTGGAGTATGATAAGGAACCACCAGAACTTAGAAGTATTACAGACCTGTAATCCAAATTCCCTGTCCTGGGTCATCCTCCTAGCTGATACCCATAACATTCAGTCAGTTGTGGCAGCCTGTAAATACAAGTACTTTGTCAGCTGCTTTTAAAAATTCTTTTAATTCATAAATTACTATTTTCTGCAGTTCTGGTGAATCTCCCGAACGCTACTTTGTTTTTTGTTCCCAGTTTGTTTCAGACAGTTCCAAGCATGGAAGTACAAAGTTTGGGAGATGTAAAAAATCAGTCTGCCCTGGGTGTCCTCTGGTTTGCATTTAATTCCTGTCTTCTTTTTTCTTCAGTGTTCTTTATGGCTCAATTCGGTACTTTTGCTTTCTTTCATGTCTACTTCCCTCATTCGCATCAGCCTAACCACATCTGAAGCTCTTCTTTCCAATCTTCTAACATTAACATCCCTTCCCACCTCTTGCTTCTTTCTCTCTACAGAAATAAATAGCCAAGAGCCAGCACTCATCTGCCTCCAAAAGTCTAAATGTGGGAGATACAGCTTGTCTGAATAGACTTTTTACTTTTGCATTTATTCTCCATTCTTCGCTGCACATGTAATTCTCAGTTTCTCTCTCTCTGGCTGGTTGTAGTTTTTTTTTTTTTTAAATTACACTTAGGCAAATCTCTGATCAACCAAGCATGCAGACCTGCTTCTTGCTTGCTTCCTGTTGGGCTGTTTTGCCTCCAGAATTATTAGCACAGCTTACCTGAATGTAGTATGAAAAGAAATGTCTATTTCTGTGTTAAATTGATGATTAGTTTAGCAGAAGCTAGTGCAAGAGGGCTGACATTATTTTTCTCTCTAAAGCATCCTTGAAAATACTATCTTTAGCAACAGAACTCTTCTGGAAGCTTAGCTTTTTCTTCACAGGGCACAATGTGAGGAAGTCCTTGTACTTCAAGGGTATAATTTAATTTGGGCAGCTGGCACGAGGATCAAACCCAGGCGTTTGCGCAGTATAGTCATTTAAAAAAAATGCTGACTCTGGTTTATTCTTTCATATGTTTAGGTGTCATAATTTCTTCAAAGAAGGAGGAACTTACTGCGATCCTGGATCATTTTAATATCCAGGTAATTCAGCATAGTGTAAGAGCACATATGCAACTAGAGTGAGTGTGCAGTTAGTGGGTCTCCTGATCCTTCCATCCTTGTACTGCTTCTCCATTCTAAATTGCAAAAGCACGCTTTCATGTCATGCCTTACAAGGAGAGGGGCGCTCTGATGAATTGTAACCTGTTGCTTTGCATTTGAATTAAAACAAACTGCCACTTTTAACCCTACCAATTGGAAATCTCGTGACTTCTGATACCGAAACTGGTTGTGAACGCCTGTTAAAAGACTTAAAACTTGCGTGAGTTACATTCATGTAGCCTGAGAGGAAGGTAAGGACAAACTCTCTCTGAACAAATTCTGCCAAGAGGACTCCAGGATAGGTTTGCCTTAAGGTTGACATAAATCAGAAATGATTTAAAGGTGCACAAGATGATAATGACAATGACAACATATAGCATTGAGGGGGGATGTTACAATTTTACAAACTTGTGTTTAAGTCAAAGCTGAATATACTTGATTAAAGATTGTTCCTTTTGAGACACTTAAATAATATAACAATTATGTAACTGAACATTCAAATATTGGGCTTGTCTGGATTTAGTGTAACCCAGGGTTCTGAGGATGCCCTGCCTTTATTGTTTTTAATCATTGCCACTTGGTTCTGCCTGCAAGTAGACACAGCTAGACAGATCATTCTGTAGCTCGTTTACTGTTATATGCAAGTAGGGAGCTCTGTCTTGTCTGAGGAAAGACCAGCAAGAGTTCCCAGTTCACAGCTTGCAATAAACAAATGAGGAGCATCTTCCCGTATTAGCCTGCCTGAGCAGTAAGATGTTCAGTGAGACACTTGATCCAACCACCTGCATAGGTATATTTGGTGGGAGTACAAGAGAGACTGCTTTTCCATGGCTGCTCCTAGCCTTTGGAATGACCTTCCTAGCTAGGCTAGGACGCTGCCCTGCTGTCTTTTTAGCAACAGGCAAAGACCTTTTGATTCAGTATGCTTTGGGGAAGTGTTTTACAAGAAAGAGGCTTTTTGTTGTGTTCTCTTGCCTTTATTTTTTGCTTTAAAGTATATTTTGTATTGTTTTCATTTCATTGTAAGTTTAGTACTGTTTAGTACTAATCTCAACTATTAGTTGTTTTAGTTGTTGTTAAGCGTATGAATTTTGTAAGATGCCTTCAGTCCCAGTTTGGGAAGAGGCTATGGTATAAATAGGGTAATGGATGGGTGGATGGTTTGTTTAGCTACCCCTGCTTGCCAGAGGAGTCAGGTGGGGACAGATAGACAATGTTTGCCAGCAAACATTTCCAGTAGGATAAGTTGCACTTCTTATGGTTTGTTGTGTCTGAACTGAGCCAGTTTATTGTGGCTACTTTTAAAAAAAAATCATAAATGAATTGTTGTTGTTCTTGCAGGTAGATAATCCTGTGTCTGTACTTACCCAGGAAATGAGCAAACAGTTTTTGCAGTCTAAAAATGAAGGTGACAAATACAAGGTAATCAAAATGGCTACACAGAATAGTCTGTAGTGTAGAAGACTAGACCCATCTTTGTGCAAAGGAAGCATGACAGACCAATATGAGGAGCAGGAAGCTTGTGAATGCTGTCAATACCTAATTTTCAAGTACAGTAGACCCTTCACTTTCCTGGGGGATAGGGAAACAGAACCCCTGCAAAAGTGAAAAAACCACAAATAATTGTGGGCCCCCACCTGTGCAGTCATGATCGTGTGGGTGGGGGCACAGGAGAGAGTGAGTGGGGAAAGAGTTTCCCCGCTTGGCTTTCTCCTTGCCCCCACTCGCACATTTGATTGCGTGGGTGGGGCTAAGGAGAAAGCCAAGGAGGGAAGCTCTTTCCCAGCCTGCTCTCTCTTGTGCCCCTATCAGCAGAAGGAGGCGGGGAATGGGTGATTGCCCACCCTCCACCGTCTGCCACCAGCAGTGGTGGAAGGAGCACGAGGAATGGGTGATCGCCCGGCTTGCACCTTTTGCCACTAGCCCAGGTCGCACCCGCATCGGCAGCAGTGCAAGGAGTGCAGAGAATGGGCAATTACCCTCCCTGCACCTTGCTGCCACCCGCACAGGCCAGGGAATGGGAGGGGGAGAATGGGGGGTTAAGCAGGCACCTCACGAATAATCGAATTCACGAAAGTGAAACCCACAAATGTGGAGGGAGAACTATAATGGAGCAGTGAAAGGCTAGATAGTGATAAAGGAGGTATGTGCAGAATTAGCATTTGCAGGAGGGTTCTGGTGCTGCTTTATGAACCCACCTGCACATGTTGAATTGAGGGGGGTGGTGCAGGAAGTGGGAAGTTATAGAACAAAAAAAAAGTGCCTGTAATTTTGAAAGAAGATTTAAAACATGAATTTTATGTTTCTTGAGTTAGTTCTTTATGAAAGCAACACAGCTGGAGCAGATGAGAGAAGATTATTCATACATAATGGAAACCAAATCAAGAACACGTGATCAGGTTGAACAAGGAGGAGAGGTATGAAGCACTTCCATGGAGTTTGTAAGAATCGTGTACTAGAACATTAAAATTCAGTCAGTTATTAATACAGATATTTGTTTTTTTCTAAAAAATAAGGCCCACTTCAACATAGCTGTCACGGTAGAGTTAGATCATGTTGAGAATTATTCTATATGTGTTCGTGCTCCTTCCTCATTTTCCGTTTCTTTCACTTCCTGCACACCTAGTTTTAGTGATGGTTAATTGGTTTCTTAAGCCACAGTTTCTTGTGATAGCCATGGTATAAGATTGTTTTAAGGGTTCTTTATAAGTCAGACTACAGTACAACCCTGTATCCATGGGGGATTGGTTCCAGACCACCCCACAGATACAGAAATCCATGGATAGTACGGAACACCCCCGGCCCGGTCGCGGTGGGTCCTGGGCCGGCGGCTGGAGGAGGGAAAACAGTGGGCAGTGTGATCCTGTGCTTCCCACTGTTTTCCCGCTAGGTGCCATGGCAACCGGACCAAGGGCCTGCGGGCACCGCGGCGATTAGATCGAGGGGCTGTGGGCGCTGCAGCGATTGGGTCCTGGGCCTGCGGGTGTCAGGAATTTCTCCCTGCTGGGCTGCAGCCAGCAAAGGAGGAGAGAGGCCAGGAACACTTGGGGAGTCCGAATGTACCAAATACCAGGAAAACACAGGCTGAGCCAGGTCAAGTCCAGTCCAGAGGTTCAGGAGGCAGAGATCCATCCGAAAGGTTTCAGGGAGCAGGAGACACAAAGGTTGTGAGGGCTTGCTAATAATTTGCTGCAAGCAAGGAGCAGCCACACTGGCAGACTTAAATAGCCCCTGTGAGCAGGTGCTGCTCATTATTGTTTCCTCAGCCTAGTCCAAGCAGCCTCCCTCTCTGCAACTCATTTCAGTCTTCTGCGTGACTGAGGGCTGATGGGCACAGCTGGCTGCAACTCCTCTGCATCACTGCTGGTTCCCTCTCCATCATGAGTTGGCTGAGGCAACTCTGTCCCTGTTTGACCTTCCAGTGCAGGGGATGTTTGCAGGTTGACTTGCTCAAGTCACTGACTCGGCCCCCTGCACAATCAATTGCTCTTCAGTCACAGCATCGTCATCTATCACAGCAGGTGCCGTGGCAATCAGATTGAGGGAATACAGGCACCACAGTGATCGGGCCCTGGGCCTGCAGGCGCCGTGGTGATTGGGTCCTGGGCCTGTGGGCATTGCAGCAATTGGGCTGAGGATCTGCGAGCACTGTTGCGATCGGGCCCTGGGCCTATGTCTGGAGGCAGGAAAACAGCAAGCAGCATGATCCAGTGCTGCCCGCTGTTTTCCTGCTGGGCGCTGCGGTGATCAGGCCTGGGCCTGTGATTGTGGGCCCTGGGCCTGCGGGCACTGCAGCAATCAGGCTGTTTACAACCGCAGATGACTGAATCCGCGAATATGGGGATTGTACTGTACATGTTAATGGGAATTGAGGGAAGAACAGGAGATGGAAGGAGGGAGTGACTCCCTTAACTCCCTTGTTAAGTTGTGATCTATGAAAGCAAGATTTTTAACATCTGAATTGGTTAAGTCATTATTTATTGAATGAATTGATTTTTATTTATTAATAAATTGTTACAGGTGGTATTGTTAGTGCCTTATATCAAGTAACATTGAATTTTCTTGAACAGTTCTCCTGAAGTTAAACTTTGAAAAATGTAATTACATCCTTCTTTCTTTCATTTCTATTCATCAACTTTTTTTTAGTTTCTTGAAGGACTTAGAAAACAGTATTTGGAGAAAGAGGAACGCTACAGAAGCATTGCTGCTTTGAGTGAAATGCAAAATGACTTAAAGGAATTACAGAAACAGATGGCGTGGGCAATGGTAACCATTTTGTTCCAGTAACTGCTACGAATAATACGAATTATGCAAATAGGCATAAATCAACTTTAATATTATTTACAATGTGGTGATTTTGCTATTACATTAAAGGTAAGAAACACTGAAAAAGAAATGAAAACAATCAGAGATGAAGTTGATGCTAAGGAAGCAAGGACTAAGAAGTTTGCTGACAAAGTGAAAGAATGGGAGGTACATTCTCTTCTTCTTGCAAAGTTTGACTTATATTGTGCTTGTTACCTTACTCAAGCATTGTGATTTATCTTTCATGAAATGAAACTGTATGATTAATCTTCTAATTTTTTTTTTCAGTCAGACCACATTCCCAGTCTAAACAGTAGTCTTTTCTTAATTGTCAGTATTTGTCATCTTCCTGCAAATTTAAATCTTAAGGTCATATTCTTTTTTTATATTTATATTTATACACACACACATATATGTATATAAATATAAATTTAAAAAAAGTATATATGTATATTCCTGTGAATGTGTGTGTGCTTGTGTATAAAACATAACATAAAATACACAAATTGCAGAACAGCAATATTATTTTGATTATTAAAGAACAATTCCAGGTATCTTCTTATCCTTCCTCCACTCTCCCCTCAGATGCAGTACTCTTTACTTTTTTTTTTCCTAATGTACTTCAAAATTTTATCTGGTTGTCTGTTCCTGCTGTTTAAGATAAAAAGAAGGCATTTAGTATTAGAAAACTCTTGTGACTGTGTATGCTATTTGCTATTTCATACACTTTGAGTTTTAATTTATTACACCCATATCTCATTCTAATCGAGTTTTTCTCATCAAAATTTTGCTTAAAAAAACTTTCTATTTCAACTGGTCTTATTCTAGTTGGTTTTGAAAAAAGATGTTTACAAGTGGCCCGCTTGTTCACCTTGTTGTCTGTCAAGTGTTTGGTAATCTGGCTAGATGCAGTTATCTTGTATAAGAAAAATAAGGTATTTGCATGTGAAGAAGCTAATATCTGGATGTCTTTTACATTTTGAGCTACTTTGCACAAAACCTAATGAATAAGAATGATTGTCATTCTGTAGAAGGGAGTCCAAAGTTTTATGTTATTTCACTAAAACATTTTACTAAGTGATCAGTAGATGTATGTTCCATTTTTAATAGTGAAAACAAATTGAGATGACCATTTACTTGTAAACAGCTAATCAGGGTGAGGGGAGACAAATTTTGTCCAGCATCAATTTTGCCTTTTGACAAAGGTTGAAAAGTAGCAAGCAGGAGAGGCTAACTTGTCTTTGGTCAGATAAGGGAAAGAAAGACTTCTGCTGTTTTTACCACACCTGGTAGTAAAGAGGTTTCATGTGTTACTTGTCTTTAAAAGAGCCACTGGTAGACTCCTTTTTTCTTCTGTATCCTAAAGAAAACTCAAGGGCAGAGAACCCATTGTCTCTATTTATTATTTGTATTTATTTGCTGTCTTTTTCCTGGAGTGGACCCAATTCCAGCTCAGTTTAAGGAAGTCTAGAATGTAAGATTGTAGTAATGGCAAGGTATATTTGTGATTCAGTTCATTCTCTGGAATACTGCCTGAGCAACCCACATTCATGTGTATTCCCTTTCTTCCAGCTGATCAAGGTAAGAAATAAAAAGTTATTTTCTGTTGAAAACATTAATTTTACTCCCTCAGACAAGTTTTTTAAAAAACTGCCTTGCCACTTAGGGTTTTCTCACTCTCTGTCTTAAACATTTGAACACATTTCTCAAATCACATAGTTAGGTATTAAAATTTAGAGATGGCATCAATATCTAATGATAACTTAAAGAAATGAAAAGCTACAGGTTGGGGAGACATGCATTTGCCCTCAGAGCAAAAGAGGAGGCAAATAGACAAAGAGCTAGCCCCTAAATCTGTACTTTTGATTGCATTGCACCAAATCTCAGAGCTAGAAATGGATAAAAACAGAACTGATCAGTTGGCCGCTTCTCAGGGAGCCTCTGATCAAGAGTTGAATACAGTATTAAAAAAGATTTTTGTTTCTTCGAGTGACAGAAGGGCTGGCAGCACAGGAGAAACAAATTTCTTAATCAAAGAAAAGACCAAAAAGGCGGAACAGGTGATCAGACCTAATGAGAAGTGAGAGGAACTGTTTAGGAAGACTGAAAAAGATAAAAGGGATCAAGTAGAAGTACTAAATTCAATGAAACAAGTTGGATCTGAAGTGAAATAACCAGCAGTTGCTTCTATCTGCCATCTGGGAAAGGTGGATTCTGAACAAGAAGGAAGTATTGTGATTGGGCAAGCTGTTGCCATCCATAAAATCACAGAGCTAGAAGAGACCACAAGGGCCATCAACTCCAACACTCTGCTATGCAGGAATACAGCATCGAAGCATTCCTGACAGATGGCCATCCAGCCTCTGTTTCAAAACCTCGAAAGAAGGAAATTCTACCACACTTTGAGGTGGCATATTCTTGTGTTGACTTGCTCTTACCATCAGGAATTTCTTCCTAATGTTTAGTTGGAATCTCTTTTCCTAATGTTTGAAGCCATTGCTCTGTGTCCTAGTCTCTGGAGCAGCAAGAAACAAGCTTGCTCCATTTCCAGATGACATCCCTTCAAATATTTAGACATAGCTATTATGTCACCCTTTAATTTTCTCTTCTCCAGGCTAAACATATCTAGCGCTCTAAGCTGTTCTTCACAGGAAGTGATTTCCAGGCCTTTTTATCATTTTGGCTGCACTCCTCTGGACACATTCCAGCTTGTCAATATCTTTCCTGAACTGTGATGCCCAGAACTGAATTCCAGGTGGGGTCTAACCAAAACAGAATAGAGTGGTACTATTACTTCCCTTAATCTAGATGCTATATACTTCTATTGATGCAGCCTAAAAATTGCATCTTTTTTTTTAGCTGCTGCATGACACTCTGACTCTTGTCCAGCTGATGGTCCACTAAGACTCCTAGATCCCTTTCCCATCAACTGTTGTCAAGTCAGATGTCACCCATCCTATATCTGTGCATTTCATTTTTTTCTGGTGAATTGTACTACCTTACATTTCTCTCTGTTGAAAATCATTTTGTTAGTTTTGGCCCACCTCTCAAATCTGTACATTTTGATTTCTGACCCTGTTCTCTGGGGTGTTAGCTACCCCTCCTAATTTGGTGTCATCTGCAGATTTGATCAGAGTGCCCTCTATTCCTTCATCCAAGTCATTGGCAAAGTTGTTGAATAGCACTGGGCCTGGGACAGAGCCCTGTGGCACCCCACTAGTCACTTCTCTCCAAGATAAAGAGCCATTGGTGAGCACCCTTTGGATTTGGTTCATCAACCAGTTACAAATCCACCGAAGAATATCATTATTTAGTCCAGATTTTACTAGCTTGTTTGCAAGAATATCATGGGGGACCTTGTCAAAGGTCTTACTAAAGTAAAGATATGCTATATCCATAGCATTCCCTCCATCTACCAAGCTAGTAACTCTATCAAAAATGAGGTAAGATTAGTCTGGCATGAATTGTTTTTGAGAAACCCATGTTGGCTTTAAGTGACAGTGTTATTCCTTTCTAAATCCCTACTGTCTGTCTGTTTAAAGATCTGCTTCAGAATCTTCCAGGTATTATGAGGCTCAGCAGGGCCTCTTTTTTTCCCCTTTTTTGAAGATAGGGACAATATTTGCTCTCCTCTAGTTTGCTGGGATTCTCGCATTCTCCAGGAAGTCTCAAAGATTATTGCTAGTGGTTCTGAAATTACTTCTACTTGTTCTGTTCACAGCCAGATGAACTATATACAAGGGTGTTGAGACTTGAATTCATTTGGAATAGCCAGGTGTTCCTGTACTATTTCTTTACTGTGCTGCATTTCTCCTACAGCATCAGCAGCGCCATTTCCCCTAGGTAGAGCACTGTTTTCCTTTGAGGAGAAGACCGAAGCAAATAAGATGTTCAGTAGTTCTGACTTTTTCTTTGTTCCCTGTTAACATCTCACCATTTTCTCCCCGCAGCGGCCTTACCATTTTCTTCTTCTTCCTTTTGCCACAGACATAACCAAAAAAGCCCTTTTTATTGTTTGTATCCTCTCTGGCAAGCCTGAGCTCATTCTGCGCTTTGGCTTTTATAATTTTCTCCCTATACTAGCTGGCCGTTCAGAACAGCAGAAAAACACTGAAATGATGACATGCTGCTCCTTGGCCAATCAAACCTCATAGAAAGAACCATCTGTTCATTCATATAGGGGAATTTCTCTATCACGTGTTAATTTCCACCCTTCAAGTGCTCACACTGAGTTCCTTTCCTTTTACAAGTGTTTGTGGCAAACTCTCCACTCACTTCTCCAGACACAGAGAGACAGCAGCAACAGCAGCCACACTTACAGACATAGCAGGAATGATGAATTAGTGAGGCCTGTAGTGAGTTAAAAACAGCACAAAAGCAACTTAATGTGGATCAGTCACAGGAAGCAGGCAGATCTGAAATAATTAAGGAGATAGTGGATAGACAAATTAAAAAAAGTCTTCATGCCAACATGAACTTCCAGCAGACAAGTTTTTAAAAGATCTTTAGATGAACTAAATACATCTGCATTATGCTCTAATTTAAGCACTAACAGTCATCGCTCCGCATTAGCTAGGGTTAGGGGCATAGGACCTCCGTGAAAATGGAAAAAAACGTGAGTAGGCCCTCCCAAACCATATTTAACACACAGAAAAGTATGATCACCATATTCAACCCACCATGGATTCCTTTCAGGCATCAGGGTTCCTTCACGAGGCACAAGTAGGTGGCTGGTGGGGCTTACTACCACCTCCACTGCTGCCCCACACCATTTTAAATAGGGAATTACAAGCCTCGTTTGCAGTTTCTCAGTCTCATGAGGCTTGCTGTCCCTATTAAAAATGGCATAGGGAGGCAGCAGAGGTGACAGCAAATAATTCATGAATAATCAAATCTGCAAACATGAAACCCACAAATATGGAGGGCTGACTGTAATTTAAAACAAATTTTGATCAAATGAATTCAAACTTAATCAATTTAGTAAATTTTTGAACAGGTTTTTCACCAGGAAGCAAAAGAAAATGTGTTTAATCCAACACAATTGTATAATTTAAATTTTGGCAGTTAATTTCAATCTTCTTTTTTTAAAAAAGCAATCATTAAAGCAAAATAATAATGGGAAGGGTGACAGGCACAGAAAATGTGTGAATAAACATTTTTATAATTCCAGCAGCAGCTCAAATGCAAGGAAGGATTCTCAGAAGGATTTAAATTGAGATTCAGAAGGGGAACATTTCATTGATGAAGAGGAAGTGTCAAATGACATACAGATTAATAGTGAAGATGAGCAATCTTGAGGTGGAGAGACACAGAAAGAAATCTGACATATTTTTTGAAACCCAGGATTTGAAAAATCTAAAGAAAGTATGTACAACATTAGGTTTCGCGGATAAGCAAAAGATGGGTCCGGATGATAATAAGCCTTCGGATAAAGATTACAGTGATAATAACAAGTTGTTTAAGGATTTAAAGAACCAAACTCAATGTTGAATTACCAGTGCCTGATGTCTTTAAGACCTTGTACATCTAGAATGGGTTATACTGTTAAATACTAAAGCACTTCTGGGATACAGCCAGAAATTTTACATGCTTAAAAAGAATTTAAAGAATTTTTATTAGTGGCCCTGGTGGATGCCCCAATATCAGCTTTGGTTTCACAATCCATGGCCCCTAAGGAGGGTGTCATGCATTTGAAAGAACCAGAGGAAAGAAGGGCAGATTCAGCATTAAGGAAACCACTTGAAAAAGCTACTTTATTAGGTCTTTGGTTGCTGCTTCAGTGTTTTCAGGAGCAGTAGTACTATGTGTACAGGATTTGCTAGAAACTAAAGAATTTCAGCACATACACTGCAGCACTGCTTGAATAAAATTCAGAAAGTACTGTAAGATATGGCTAATGCTTGAAATGACACAGCTGTATTTGTAGCAAGATTGATCACAGCAATTATAGGCAGAAGGACATTATGGCTTAAACACTGGGAGGTGAACCAGAAGTCTAGAGCCAATTTAGCAGATGGTCCATTTGTTGTTGTGTGCCTTCAAGTTGTTTCTGACTTACAGCAGCCCTAAAATGGGCCTATCATGGTGTTTTCTAGGGCTGAGAGTGTGTGACATGCCCAAGATTGCTCAGTGGGGAGTTGAACCCATATCTCCAGGATCGTAGTCAAACACTTGAACCACTGTACCACACTGGCTCTCAGTCTGTGTGTGGCCTTTTATTTGGAGAAAAGGCCTTGCAAAGATATTGATATAACAAGGATAATTAGTATAATAAGGACAAAAAGCAGATAGTGCTATTTATGTAGAAACAGAAATTTGACAAATCACCATTTTGCAATATTATAACTTCTTTTTGTTGAGTAAAAGGATATGGGAAACAGAGAGCTTAGGACATTCAGACCACATTAGGACAAGTCTTTTTTCCAGTTCTGACAGCAGGGAATGCAGCAAGTCAGAAGAGGTCCAGGCCACTCTGCGAGGGGTAGTCACCAACAGTTCTGACTGCAACAAAAATTATGGTAGAGGGAAAATATATGCATTTTGGTTTTCAGTGGAATTTAATAACAATGGATCAATGGATGTTGCAAACAGTAATGAGGAGATACTGAATCATATTTTCTAGGAGACCAAAGGGCAGATACCTTCCCTCATCAGTATCAAAAAACAAGAGATAGTTGATGAGGAAATTCAGCATCTCCTACAGATCTCAGTCATAGAAAAGTTACCAGTAAATCAGAGATATGAAAGAATGTATTCAGTTCTCTCTGCAGTCCCCAAGCACAATGGCTCTTACAGGCCACAGATTTAAAGTAGCTGAATGAATTGTAAAGTACAAAAGTTTCAAGATGGAAACTTTAAAAACAGTCTTGGAGAATTGATAGGTAAATGACAATGTGACCTCAGTTGTCCTTGGTGGGGGAGGGGGGGATCTGTTTGTGCATTCAGATTGAAAAGGATTCCAAGAAATACTTTTAGTCTCATTAGCACATGAAGTTTGTAAAGCAGCAGGTTGGAAGGAAGCTTCCATTTTTATAATCCATTACAAGCTAGACAAACACAAGATTTCACAGGTGACATCTGGGAGAACTGTATTACAAATAACAATTAATGGTAGTGAGGAGCACACCCACCTTTGAATATGGGCTTGGGTATATCCTGTGGGTATGGGTTGCTCAGGCAGTCATCCAGAGAATGAGAGCTTGGTACTCACTGTGAATGATCATTCTTGGGTGACTGTATAGCAATCCACCCCCATTGGAGATATTAAACGAAACAAAATAAAACAAAACTGGTCTTGATTTCTAACCTATTTTGAGTAGTATATCTAATAAACCTCTTTGGTATAATTAAATTAAACTGGTCTGAAAGAGAGTAGAGTTAATGTGTTCGACAGAAAAGAGTTTTGAACTCCTGCCTTGATCAGCTTGAAAAATCCATGAGTGTGGATTGTTCATACACTCATCCAAGAAGGATCATTCATGGCGAGTACCAACATCTCATTTTGTGTCATTCCAAGTCACTTAGCCTTGACTGCCTTATCTCACTAATTTTAGTAGAATTTCAGCGTAGAATTTATTTGGGTTGGGGTCTTTCTTTGGAGACTTGCCTTATTTCCCTGGTGTAGTCGTATTTCTGATGTATGACATTTACCTTTTTTTTTTTTTTTTAGGATAAGGTAAACATAGCAGAAGAAAAGTATAGAACTGCACAAGAGAGGCTAGACAAGATGGCTGAAGAAGCTCAAAATTTGCAACCTTCACATGCTGCTTTGAAAAGAGATGAACAGGCAAAAAGAAACGCATACAATGAGGCAGAGGTTTGTAGATAAAAAGTCTAGTCTTAAAATGCTGTGTGCAAATAGGTTAATATCTTAGTTTTCTGTACTGTGCAAAGCTTTTCTGATGTTCAGTTCTTTTATCAGTACTATTGTGTAACTGGAACTGGTATGTTAGTATATTAAAGAAGTCCAAATTTAAGATAGATGTAGTTTACTATATTTGTGTCAGTGTTCAGTGAAAGATCACTCCTCACAATTTTTAACAGAAATCCACTTTTCTTTCATTCAGGCAAAATATAATCGATTTCAGGTTGAGCTGAAACGATTGAAAAAAGACCATGAACAGCTTTGCCAAAAAATTGCAGAACTGAAAAATAGGTAATGTTTTCTCTTTGTGAATCAGTATTTCTCAAAATGTTCCCGTACAGGTGATACAACAAAGATTTTTTCTTCCATTATTATTGTGTGAACCTCTAAGGAGAAGTTCATTCTTTCCCTCTAGGTTATATCTAAATTCTGTTGCAATACATAACTTCATTAAATACTTTGAATTACATAAAAATACAACATGAGCTACTTAATGACAGGATATTTGATTATCAACAACAGTTTTGCAGATAGCTGGTATTAATAATGTAATTTGCTCTGCCAGTATTTTCTGCACTTAATATCACTCCATTCTCAGTGTCTGCAATTCTACCTCCAACCTTGTGTAATCGTGCTCTCATAAAGTTGGCTATAGATGACAAAGGATACAGTAAATTTGATAAGTTTTAAGGTGCCACAGAAGTCAGTTTCCATGTTAGCATATTAGAATGGAAATTTTAGCTCAGTGTATTGTCTAGGGAAATAGATTAACTGCTGGGCTAACATGTTTATGACTTTTTATTCATGGCCACAGTTTATGCAGAAACAAATTCGTCCCATTTAGAAATGGGGAATGTCTCCACTGGGACCGTTTCATATCTGTATCCTCATGGATGCAAGCTTGATGGGATTGGAAGAAGAGTGAGCTGCCAGTCTTAAGTTGTACAGGAACTGTGGACCACAGATGAATTGAGGGGAGTTCATTGGACACAGGCTTTCTCGTACTGTTCTTCACAATCCTGTTAATACAGATAGACAGCATCACTGTAAAAATTTGCACAAACTGACAATGGGACATTTGTGCCAACAGCTTCCCCTTGGAAGTAAATATCCTCCAGAGAATTGCCTAATAACTATAGTGGCAGAATGCATCCAAGGCAGGTAATTCATATATGTAGACTGACTAATTCAGAATGTAATACAGCAAGGACAGTGGTCCCTCTGTGTAGAAATATTCCAGGTAGTTGTCAAACAGTGGATACTCCTACCGTTTTCTGACCATTTGAACAGAGAAATCCTAAGATTTATTGAATGTTAGATTGATATTTTAACACTGACAATCTAATGTACAATTCAAAATGATATGCATTCAAAATATAAAGAAACAAGGAAGGAAAGGAGAAATAAAAGGGGGGAAGACATAAAACTAAAATATAGTAGGTTCTGCTCCCCTCCCGCTGTCCTGACTAATGAAAGGAGAAATAAAACAGAAAAGCATTATTCCACCATTACAGATCTAACTGAATAATCCTCTAAAATTGCTAAGAACTATAATCACAGATTATTATATTGTTAGGTTTCTTATTTCTCAAAAAGTCCATAAATGCTTTGCAGTCATTAAGAAAGTTTCTATTTGCTTATCCTTTAGAACCCATGTTAATTTGGTAGTTTGGGCCAACTCAGCAATCTTAACATCCATTATTCTATTGTTGGTACTTCAGTCCATTTCTAAGTTTGATTAAACAATATTGTTGCTGCTGTTATCATGTATTGAAGAAGCAATACATATTTACTATCCAGTTCTTTATTTGTAAAGCTCATCTGAAGGCATTTTGGTAATGTTACAAAATCTATCTTTAATTTTTTTTCATTAACATACAAATCTTAGACTAGTAGCTTTTCACTTTCTTACAGGTCCATGACATATGAAAAAAGGAGCCCTCCTTATTTTGACATCTCCAGCATTGCTTTCAAATGTTCTGTGATATTTTCGATAGCTTATTTGGGGTTAGATACCTTCTGTATGTCATCTTATACAGATTTTCTTGTAAACTACTGCACAACATAAATTTTATATCTTTGGACAACATTTTTTTCCCATACATCCATATGAACATTATGCTCAGAATTTTGTGCCCACCTTATTATGTATTCTTTTACAGATTCATCTTGTTTCTAGTTTCAATAACCATTTGTACATTTTTTTAAAATTATGTGGTCATTGTCTTTGCAGAACTCTAAGTGGAACCCATTTGGTTGCATTTCTCTTTACCCTGATTAAACCTGTCCTTAAGTTGCATATAAGCAAACCAATTGAGATGTTTTCCTTCCTTTAGAATTATCTCTCTTGTTTTAAACTTCCAGTTGTCTTGTTCAAAATACAAAAGATCTTCATAAAGCAACCATGTCAAATTTTTAAGCCATTCTGTCAAAAAAAAAAAAAAGACTTCGTAGAGTGAGGTGGCTAGTGTTATCTTAACAAAAAGTCTCTATTCCAAATTCAGAGAAGAGGATTTCTAATCCAGTAATTTCAAAATTTCTAAATTCATTGTGTGTCTTTATCATACCAAACATATCCATGCTACATCTTAAATTAAGACACTGAAGTTCCAAGGGTCTCACATATCTCAACAATATCCAGTCCTTCAGTCATACATAAAAACAAGCCTTGTAATACAATTTGACATTAGGGGTTTCCAAGCTACCCCTTTCCTTAGCATTGCACATTATTTTACATGTAATTCTGGGTTTCTTTGCCTGCCAGATGAATCTTGAAATCTCTTTCTGCCATTGCGCAAAAGGTGTTCTGTTTCTTATGATAGGGATTGTTTGAAAAAAAAAACTCTTAGCAAAACATTTGCTTTTACCGTTGTAATTCCATCCGAAAAGGAAAAATTTAACTTTCCCCATTTTGTAGTCTGTTTTTAATTTATTTCCAGACCTTTTCATAGTTGCTTTGAAATAGAGAGCTGTTCTTCTTTGTAATTGTACCTTCCAAATATTTAATCCTCTTTTTTCCACTTTAAATTTTGCAAGAGCAGTTAATTCATCATCCTCCTCAAAGGCCATATTTTTAGTCAGCAATTTTGTTTTGTCACAATTCACTTTAAACGCAGAACATGTCACAAATGGCTTAGTTTGTTCCAAGGGAGCCTTCATTGAGTCCAGTGAGTTCTGTGTCATTATCACAAGGTCATCTGCATAAGTTCTCAGCTTATGCTGTCCCCCCCTTCCCCATCCTTTCATCTTATCTTAGCTTTCTTAGTTGGGTCTCCAATGCCAAAATAAACAAGAAAGGTGAGAGAGGCCAACCTTGTCTGGTCCCCTTTTGTATCTCAATCAGTCTTGTTGCATTACCATTTACTAAGATCTTGGTGGAACCTTTGACAATACTTTTGAGAAGTCTATACGTGTCACCTAGACAACAAGGAGAACATGAGGTACATCAGCATCTTCACAGTGCACAAGAAAGATCTATTCCTAGTGTGAAAGCAAGACTATGGTATTTGATTCTACAGAGACATTTGAAATTCCCAGCTTGAATTTTCATTGGGAAGCTCCTCTCTTTACTATTATTTGGATGTAAGGCGTCGGAGGAAGATGGAGGCAGCACTGCAAGGAGCTCCGCTTAAGGCTAGATAATTTTTCTTTATCTAAACCTAAACCAAAAGTTTTCCTCTTCTGCTGGAATAAATAGATAATTAAATACTCAGTGCTGTAGATAAGAAGCACTTAAGTGGCTAATTATGGGGCGAAGGAAGCGCCAGAGAGACACAGAGGCAAACTCTCAGTCAACAGCTAAACAACCCAAAATTGCTGACTTTTATAATATTCAAGCTCCTACTGCAAATCGTTTCTCAGCTTTAGTTGGAAATAAAAATGAAAGTGAGGAACGTGAGAAAGATAAGGCGGACGAACGACCTTGTGGAAATGTAAATAATATTGAAGACTTAAATAGCACTAGTAAAGAGAAAGGGGTGGAGGCTATCGAACTGCTGGATCAGTCTGACTGTTCCAATATATTACAACTTATTGCCATAACAATCGAGCATATTTACAAGAAATTAAGGTTACTTAACTGTAAAATGGACTCTAGTATTAAAGAACAGGAAGAGAAGAGGCTGACGAAGCAGACTAAGGGCGAAATAGCCTTGGTAAAGCTCCTCCTAAGGGGACTACCCTGATATTCCATGAAATAGGAAGGTCTGCAAAATTGGTGCTTATCCCCACTAAAGTTTGTCTGGCAGTATGTAACTACAGAGGAATTGTCCCCGCCTGGAACACTGTACAGCTTGCTAAGAGGCATTTGCAAGCTTTGTTAAAGGTAGAAGTGAAACAGTTAGATCTTCATACAGTGGAAATGCTGACCTATGGCAGTGGCCAAGCAAGAGTTATATTAAGTTTTTACTCAGATTGTATACCTATAAGGCTTCTGCGCTTGAGAGCCAAACTAGTTACCAAAGGTATTTTTCCAAGCCGTATGTTCCACAATGATGCTATACTACCTCTAGTTTCAAGAGTAAAACAGCTGCAGCTGAACTCAGAAGCTTTAAAGGGGCATGCTACTGAAATACAAAATCAGACTATGGAACATAAACATAAGGACAGTTCTTTAGCTTTCTCTGTGCTAGAGCAACAGGTAACTCCTAAAAGTTTGAATCTGCTGTTGAAATACAATTTGTCTCCGAGTAAAAGAGGCCAGTCTGAGATTTCTCAGTTTATACAGGGTTTAAACGACTCTCTGGACAAAGATGTTTTTTCCAACTTAGCCCCATTGTCATCTAAAGAGATTATCCCTATGGAAGGAGCCCCCCAGATAACATGTCAAGCGTTGAGCGTCGAGTGTCCCTGCGAAATAGAGCTGGATCCATATCCTGTTAGAGTCCTACCTTACAAACTGTATACTGAGGCGGTAGGGAAAACATGGGCTGAGTTGGCTGAGTTAGCCCAAAGAACAGACCCAACCCCTGTGAAGGCTCAGAATAGGTGTGGCCCTATATTGGGTAGAACAGAGTCTAGACAAAGTAGCAGTTTGGAGAATAATGGTTGCATTTATATTGATCACTTGGGCCAATTGAATGGAATCACATTAGACTGACTAAGTGAGTGCACTGGGCCCGAGAGTAACATTCGTTTTTTGACCTGGAATATAGCAGGATGGAGAAACAGAGCTGCCAGTGGCAACTTGATCGATTTCTTGACTAAATTTCATATAATAGCACTTCAAGAAACGTGGCTCACAAAGGCAGATGAGCAGGTAAATCTACCAGGATTTAAATCCTGGTCTAGGACAGCGAGAAAAGATAAAAATAAAGGGAGGGCTTCTGGGGGCTTAAGTGTACTAGTGAATGAGGCCTTGGGTTGGCAGAGTGAGGAGTTAACCCTGGATTCAGCTCCGCATCATATATTAGGGGTAAAACTACGGTTTAAATCAATGCATATAATATGTTTGAATGTATACCTGGCCCCAATTACTTCGCCTTCTTTTACTGGTGACTTGTGGGATGGTCTGGAAAATTTAATTTTAGAATTAAATTTAAAATATCCTAGGTCCATTAAAATTCTGCTGGGTGATTTTAATGCCAGAGTGGGGTCTTCTTTTCAGGAGTTTGTTCATAAGGGGGTCATTCCAGCACATTACCTTCAAAACGAGACATCATGGCATTCTCAAGATTTGATAAGGAACCAAGCAGGTTCCTGGTTTCTTTCCCTAGTGTATAATTGTAATCTTCAGATATTGGGTGGCAGAACAGACAGCTCTGTTTATCCATTTACATTCCACTCCAGAGCCTCCAGCAGTGTTTTGGACTATATCTGTGTCTCCTCTGAAAATACTGGATTATTCTCAGACATTAAAGTGTATGTGAGGGAGGACAGTGATCACCAACCTGTTACTGTTACTTTTCAAGGTTATTCAGACCTCAGACCTAGTAGCCCTGGGGTAGAAAACCTGTTGGCTAATCTGGAAGTTGATCATGATAGGAGGCTCAAATGGAACAAAGTTGACCAAGTTAATTGCCAAGTTTTTGACTTCTGTGCAGAATATGCCAGAATATAGAACTATAATGTTAGGCAGTGTGGATGGAGATGAACCCCTTCTTGGTTTTACTAATCTCTGTTCTCTATTAAGGAAGTTTCTAATTGATGAGTCCCCACACAGCAACCCCCGGATTACAAGATCTACCTGGTTTGATTATGATTGTATTAGGGCCAGGAAACGTTTAAGACCTGTTATGCGTCAGACCCAATACCACTCTTCTTTAGCTAGTCACTCAAGGATGCTAACTTTCAGACGTGACTATAAGAAGCTTTTGTCACTAAAGAAGGCTAGTTATACAGCCAGGGTATGGGTGGATCTGGAATTATCTGCCACGGGACTGAATTCAGCCTTCTTTTGGAATACAGTAAACGGGCTGTTGAAAGAACGAAGATTTTCTTCAGATGTCCCCATCTCAGCCTTAGTTTGGGAGGGTTTTTTCTCAAGATGTTTCCAAGATCCCAATCAAGAACTTACAGACTATTTAACAAATGATCACTTACTCTTAGCAGAGCTCCCCCAGTGGTCTCCAGTCACAGTGGCTGAAACTACAAAAATTATACATAGTACGAAATACTATGTATCATGTATTTTATTGTTGATGATGATGATGATGATACTAAGATCTTTGGCTTTTGAACTGAGAAAATTGTCTTTATTGCCTGAATAATATTTTCACAAAGGTCCACTCTTTCCAATACTTGAAATAATTAATTCCAAGAAATACTATGAAATACTTTCTCTGTGTCTAAGAAAAGTCAAAATAGCCTTTTTATCATAATGATGTTCCAAAAATTCAGTGACATTAAGAACAGTTCTTATGTTATTCTCTAGTCTTTTTGACAAAAAGCCACTCTAATCCTCATGGGTATTCTAAGAGAGGTGTTTTCAAAATCTGCTTGCCAACACAGTAGTAAATATCTTGTAGTTGTTATTGAGTATTCAAATAGGTCTTTGTTAATGTCTCATCTGTATTTTCTTTATGAATCACTGTAAGGTAGGCATTTCTCCAAGAATCTGACAAACTGATCACCCTTCCTGGTCTTTGTGACAGTTTTCTTTATCCTTTCCTGTTGCAGCTTATGGGAAAGCCACTTCCCAGGTTTGCTTGTGAGTTCAGAGTTCTTTTCCTTTAAGGTATATAATTTGGTGTACATTTCTTGTACTATAAACAATGAAAACTGTTATCGAAGTAACTTAATCTTTTGTTGAATCTCTTTATAAAAATTTTAAGTATTTCTTGCAAATTCTGTATTCTCAGGAAGGCTAAGGAGCAATCCACTACGCACTGGGTTATCTCTTCAAGCCAGCTTGTCAAGGCAGGAAACCAACATTCCAAATTCATTAAATCTGTTGCCCCTCTCACTGTTCCTCAGTTTCTTTTCTCCTGCCTTGCTGGCTAGTCAAGCAATTGCCCTCTGCCTCTGTATTTTAAGGTTTTAAAGCAGTTAGATAGATTGAGTAAGGTAGAGTGAAGTGAGGTGGAAATGGCTCTTGAGGAGTTGAGGGAGAGAAAGAATCTGGGTACAGAGGATGCTGTTATTCAAGTGGAGAAACGCAGAAAGGAAGACAAAGACATTAATACTGCTCAAGTACCTACAGGACTGCAGGAGAAAGAGTGTGGTGAATTGGGGATTCAAGCCCTGGTAGATCAGGTTGGCCTGGACAGGCAGAATGCTGCTCAGATGCCAAGCACATTATTAAAAAAGGTTTTCATGGCGTCCATTGAAAGCGAAACTGAGGGGAGATCCCCATTAAGCCGTGGTGGTGATCAGGTCAGTGCTTCAACAGGGAAAGGAACTGACTCTAAGAGGCTTTGAAAGGAAAAAAAAAAAAAGGTAAAAGGTAAAGCAATTAAATTACCTAGAAAGTCAGCACTGGCCAAAAGTAAAAACACAGGAGCTCTGAACACAGCAGCAACTTCCATTCACCATTTTGAAAATGAGCATTCAGAGGAGAAGGGAGGGGCTGAATTGGGGAGCAATCTGGACCAGTCGCATGTTGAAAGTCACAGAACACGTTGACAGGCATCTCAGTTGGCACGTTTAAATCCTTTACAAGCTGTGTAAACCAGATCAATTCTGCTTCAGCAGTAGAAGTGGCCAGGGTATTCTGTTTTTTAACTTTCCAGTAAATCAGAGCACCACTGTACTTCACAACACAGCCAGTTGTGGTTTTGCGGTCTGACACATCTTCTGCAAAGTTACTATCAGAATAGCGGACAATTTCTGGTGTTTGAACAGGAGTGATACACAAACAATAGTCCATGGTACCTTTTAAGTATCTCAACACCCTTTTCACACCTTGCCAGTGGTATTGAGTAGGCTGAGAGCTGGCCCTTCCCAAAATGTTTACACTCAGAGTGATATCAGGATGACAGGTCTCAGCTAGATAGAGCAGTGATCCAATCACAGATTGGTACAATTTTTTGTCAGGAAACACGGTATCGCCACTGTTTTTGTTAAACCCTTAGACCATTGGCATTTTTACACTTTTACAATCAGTCATGTTACATTTCTCCAACAGTTTCACAATTTTCTGTTTCTGATCCAATAGAAAGCCACCCTTGTTTTTTTGTATTGCTATCCCAAGGTAATTTTGAATTGGTCCCAGGTTTTTAATCTGAAATTTCTTGCCTAGATCATGGGCAAACTCCTGCACCTGCTTTTGTGTGTCACAGATCAAACACAGATCATCAACATAAGCCAAGAGGATCTCTTATTTTTTCCCTGTACCTCTGACATACACACAGGGATCAGCTTTGCTCTGTTTAAAGCCACATTCCTGCAAAGCTTTGTCTAAACACATATTCCAACAGCGAGCAGACTGTTTCAATCCATACAGTGACTTTTGGAGTCTCCATACCATATTTTCTCCTCCTACAGGGAAACCGGGAGGTTGTAACAAGTAAATATCCTCTGGCAAATCAGGGTTGAGATAGGCAGTTGTGATATCAAAGTGTGTGACCAAGGCATTTCTCTGAGCAGCGATTGCCAACACCAAACGTATGGACTGCATTTTAACCATGGGAGCAAAGACCTCATCATAAGACTGCTCGTCTTGGGCAAAGCCCCATGCTACCAGACAAGGCTTGTGCTTAACTTGCCCATCTGCAGTGGTCTTCAACTTATAGACCCAGCGGCAATCAACAGGAGTTACATTTTTTGGGATTTGACACAACGTGTACACTTTGTGTTGTGCAGTTGAATTAATTTCCTCCTGCATAGCATCCCACCATGGTGCAACTTGACTCTTAGACATTTCCTCTACCTCATCAAAACTAGTTGGCTCACAGGTTACTGAATAAGCGTGCACAGTGTGTGTGGTGGGAGTGTAACACTGCGGAGGCTTCCCCGTCGTTCTTCTCTCTGACTTCATGGGAATTTGTGTAGGCTGGCCTCCCTGACTTGCATCATCGTCTGGACTGCGAGACCGTTTCGGAACTCTTTCTCTCACCTCCGTGCTCAGAGCTGCTTCACCCCCCACAGCCTCCTCCTCCTGTGCTGGCTCTGGCTCAGGCTCAGATTTAACCCTCGAGGGACCAAGAACTGAGGAGGCAGGTTGCATTGGCCGAATGCTAGGCTCACAAGAGACAGGAAGGAGGACTTCAGAACCAGCATGAACACGTGGCCAGTTTGCGTGTTCCTCAAAAGTTGCGTTCCTAGACACCACACAGTAACCTCCTCCTGCGTAAAACCTGTACCCTTTACAGTATGGTTCGTATCCCAAGAATCTCAGGCATTGAGCTTTTGGTCTCCCTGTCTCCTTTGATTCTTTGGAATATGAACCCAGGCAAAACTGCCAAAGACCTTCATGTGAGAAATAGAAGGCTTCTTGCCAAACAAGCGCTCATATGGGGTGGTCTGAAAGACAGAACTCCAAAGCCTGTTATGTATGTAACTGGCAGTCAGAACTGCCTCTCTCCAAATCAGAGGCAGATCTGCATCAGTAAGCAAAGAGTGCATGAGGACCTGCAACACTCCAGCGGTCCTCTCTACTATTCCATTTTGGAAACTGGAATAGGAGGCAGTTGTCTTGTGGACAGTGCCCTTGCTCTTGAACCACTGTTGCAGACTCTCAGCCAGGAACTCTCCGCCTCGATCCATTTGGAAAGCCTTGACCTGGCAATCAAATTGTCTCTCAACATACGCACACCAGTTCTTAATTATTTGACACACCTCAGACTTTTGCTTCAGCAAATAACAGAACGTGTACCTGCTATAGTCATCCGCCAGCAACAGAAAAAACTTCACTCCCCCAATACTGGGCTGAGACATGGGCCCAACCACATCACAATGAACAAGTTGAAAAGGAGCATCTGGAAGTCGAGAACTGGACCTGTGCGCAGGGAGCTGCATGGATTTTGACTGTTTGCAAATGGCACAGTCAAGAAAATTACCACAGGATTTCAGAGAACATCCCTTGCAGCTGTCTGCTAGCTTTTTCAACACAGGAAAGCTAGCATGTCCCATCCTTCTATGCAACAAATGTATGCACTCATCATGTTGTGGCTTGTTATCAAACACATTGCAAGCACTGAATCTGGGCTTGAGTTTGTACAGTTTCTCACTCAACTCTGCCACAGCACAAACAGCCCCACCTTTCAGAACCTTGCTCTCACGCTTTGTGAACAAAACCTCAAAACCACTTTGAGTTAACTCTGGAACAGAGAGCAGGCAGAAATCAAATGAAGGCACATATAACACATTGTAAAGATACGTATCCAAAGCAGGAACATACGCAGACCCCGCTCCCTTGACTTTTGCTTTAGTCCCATCAGCCAGGGCAACAGTAGCAACACTGGCTTGGTTCAAAGACTTGAACAGACCTTTACAGTTTGCAAGATGCTGAGAGCAGCCACTGTCCAGCAGCCAGAGGGCTTCATCAGTGTCCTGGCAACTCTCAGAGACCACACAGTCTGTTGCAAAGGCAACGCATGGACGACTCCCATGACCACCTCTGGAGCTTCTGCCTTGGGCTCCTCTCCCTCCTTGCTTGTCCAGCAGACAGTCCTTTCTGAGGTGAGAAGTGGACCCGCATCTGTAGCATCTCCTGGCAGCATTGGCTCTCACTAGCCCCTCTGGGTTGGACTCACCAGCCTTGGCAGGACTCCTCCTGGATCCTGGCTCAACAGCAGCAGCCTCCAGGGGACCTCTTTGGGCACGCTGCTCCTCCTCCTCCAGCAAGCGAGAGGAGACATAGGGCACGGTCACGGTCTGCTCTGGAACAGTCCCCATGGTGGCAACTGTTACATCCCAACTCGGGTCAAGGGAACCCAGGATGCAATAAGCCTTGTCAATTTCTGGCAGAACTTTCCCCCTCTCACTCAGAGCAACAAAAATATTGACCATGGTCTGCAAATGCTCCTCAGTCGACACGCCTGGCCTTAGCTTCGTTTCAAAAAGCCTCTTCATGAGTGAGAGCTTGCTCCCTGCGGTCGTACGGATATACACGGCACGCAGGGCATCCCAGCAAGCGCGGGGAGTGGTCAAATCTCTGATGTAAACCGGCTGGTTGTCTTCCACAGCTTGAAAAATACAAGACATGGCTTTCTCCTTCATCCTAGCAGCTTCAGCCGCGTCGGTAGGGAGGGCTGGCAGAACAGAAACGGCTCCCCAGATGCCTTCCCCCCTGGAGATACATCTCCATCTTGACAGCCCAAGTGAGATAATTGCGACCATTCAGGTTGGTCAAAGGCAAGCTGCTCGTTGACCTAGCTTCCATAGTTGCTCAGCCCCCAACTCCGGGGATCATGCACTCACCAGAAGCCTCGGGGATCACCGGCAGACGGGATGCAGCGGCAGACAGGCACCATCCAACAAACTTGGCCTCAGAACCACTCTGGCACGGTGGGGTGGTGCAGCGGAAGCATGAAGCTGCGGCCCATAACCTGTTGGGGGATTCCAGGGGACACGCTGAACGCCAACATGACCCGCAGAACGCCTGTGCTTCAAAACAGGCAGACCCAAAAACCAGCATAGGTTTAAAAACAGACAGAGACCAGAGTTGAGGCCAAAAACTAAACTAGTCTTTATTGCAAAACAGCTTAAGTAACATAAAGAAGTCAAAAGCTAGGTGAAATCCGTTGTGCTTCTCTCTCTTCTTACAGCATGACAGAGCGAGCCGTGCTAGCAAGCAAGCAAAGGGGGAGTGAATCAGAAAGAAGAACGGCTGTGAGAAAGTCCTAACAGCAGATACTGTAAGATTGTTTTCCAAACAACCCATTAGATTCCCACAGGAACTGAAACCAGACACCTCTTATGGCAGCTGGCCTGCATGTTACCATGACCATGAGCGCAGCAGAAGAACAAGCCTCAAACTTTAACCCTTTAGGCAGGGATCTGGAAGCCTAATACTTAACATCGCTGCCCTTAGAAAAGCTATCCACGGAGACGAGAAGGGAGGGGGAAGAACAGAAGACCTTTCTCGGAGGTTTCGTTTACAGAAGCAACTTACCTTTAAACGTTAATAGCAACACAATATATGAAGCTATGTTGGCTTTGCTTTCTTCAGGAGTGTTTCACGAAAGGCAGGATATGAATTCTCTGGTAGGTGTATGGGAAATGAATTTATACAGTTTTCGAGTTCAGGGCCAATGAATTTGAGTCAAATTGATAGAGAAACGATAAGATATTTAATCTCAGAGGAGATAAATTTCCAAAATAATATACAAGTGATCAGTAACGTATTGACTCAACAGAGCGTAATGAATTTATTAAACGTGTTATGTGAACTTAATCGTAATATCATGAAATCATATGGATTTAATGCAAACGAGAGACAGCATTTAAATATTGGAAGTGAAGATAAGCTGAAGTCTGATAACAGAGATGGAGTTATTCCAAATAAATCTAAAGAGGATGAGCAAAAATGAAATGAAAAGATTTCAGTGGGAGTTACTCAGGGGTCAAGGAAATGTTTAGCTAAAATGAAGAATATAGAAAAGGAGAGAAGTTCTGAAGAATTAATGAAGGCAGATGATAGTCAGTCAGAGTCAGAGCATGAGTAGCAAGCTGATGGAGATTATAGAATTAAAGGCAGTGAGTCAGAGGCATTAGAGTTGCCATCTTCAGAAGAGGAAAATGAGAATGAAGATAGCAGAGTGAGGTTTGAGTCAGATTAATTTAGGACAGTTCTTTAAAAGGTTGTATTGGCTTGGGATTAGAAAATGTACGAGACAAGGCAGAGGATAAAAATAAGGCTAAATCAATAGCTGCTACAGTGAGTAGTAAGCAAATGAAATCTGATGTGATTCCCATGCCAGAATTGTTTGTAGCTCTCATACAGGGGGAATGGAATTATAGTATTTTTTCAGAGAGATTCAAAGGTTACAGTAAAAGCGTATATTCATTTGATGACTAGGCTACGAAGTTATTACCACTGTTACTGCCGTGGCTAGTCTGAGCTTTGGGGCTATTAAAAGATATCCTTTTGATATCACAATTCGGCTTCACTTCTCTATTCCCCTTCCACGTGTTTGCGAGGCCACCAGACAGGCACGTAAACAAGCTCGGCCGTTAATTGCTGTAATATTCAAACAGCAATACAGGCAGGCCAGGAATAGCTGACTCATTGCTTTAGGAGACCTCCAGGCAAGTACTCTAATTAGGTATGCACGCAACCTACAAAAGAGCCTCTGCCCCGCGATGGCAGCTTGATGGGTAAACTATACAATACCCAAGTACTCTGTGGGTTTGCGTACTGGCTACTCTATTCAGAACCGCTGTGATAACTCAATCATTCAGATTCTGACGTTTCGGAGGCTTTGTCTCCAACTCCAAATCTATTGTTTTCCCCCAAGTACGGCATAGCCTGCAGTCACAATTATCCTTATAAAAACCCTTGATTCCGAGACCTTCCTCGGAACGCTCCGGAGTTTCATCCCGCTTTGCTGCCGCTTTGCTTGGCTAGCCTCCCCTCAGCTCCACGTGCTGAGCTACGTCGCACCCCAGCCTCGCTCTCCATTTTTCCGGGCTTCAGGACAGGTGAAGTATCACCCAAACCAGCAACTCCTCTAAAAATCCCTCTATACCACTCCAACCTTTATTTTCTTCAGTTAACTTGTATGAGTGTGTCGCGTACACTGTTTTGCCTGTGTTTAATAAACATCATTTATTGCTTCAACTTCTGTGTGCTCCTTGACCCGACCCGACCCCGTAGACATAGGGTTCAAGATCTTGCTATGTTACCCTGCCTCTCGTAACGCTAAGCAGTGCTCTGAGCTAATTTTGCCCACCTTTAGTTGAGCACATTTTGGTGTCCCTCCCGGGACCCCAGTACACAGGGTAACACCTCCCTATTAGTGGATGCTTCAGTTTCTGCATTGGTTTAAAATGAGGTGGTCCCCAGGGAAGGGGACACATTATTGAAGGATTTTGATGAGAAACAAATAGATTCAGCCTTGTAAGGGTCACATGAAGCTTCAGCAATGGCGGTTAGGGCATCAATAACAAATTCTTTGTTTGTCAGGGTAGTTCTCGTGGTTACAGGAGGTGCTGGAGGCTAATGATGTATCAGCTCCCAATATACAAAAAGTGTTGTTTAACTTGGAACATGTTTTGAAGTACATTGCAGATGCAGGCTATGATTCAGGAGCATTTGCAGCTAGATCGATTGCATCCACAGTGGTAAGCTGTAGAGCATTGTGGCTGAAACACTGTGAGGCTGAGCAAATTTGGCCGATGTTAATTTTCAGGGTAAGTTATTGTTTGGTGATAGTGCTTTACAAAAAATATTAGTTGAAGAGAAAGATAAAAGACAGGTGTTTCCTTCTTTACAAAAGAAAAAGAATGAGAGAAAATGATGTGTGGGAAATAGTTATTCCATTTGAGGTGGAAAGTTTTGACAGGCACAAAGAGACAACAGAAGTTTCAAGCAGCAGTGGAATAGATCAGGGTTTCAATTTAGACAGCAGTGACAACAGCAAATGAGAAGAGGTTCTACGCAAGCAAATAGAGGTGGTAAGCAGCAGTTCTGACTCAGAAACCATGCTGGTGGGGAGAAGGTTGATTCATTTTGGTCATTTATAGGAGAATATAAAAAGGGACAAATGGGTCTTGAAAGTAGCTCAGGAAGGATATCAAATTATATTTGCAAAATGACCAAAAGGAAGATATCCCCCTTCACCATTGCCAAAGGACAAAAGCAAGAAAATGATAGTTCAGAACGAGATGTATCATTTAATTCAGATAGGAGTAATAGAGTCAGTTCCCTATGATCAGAGATTTCGAGGAATATATTCAGTTTTCTTTACTGTGCCGAAACATAGTGGCAGATACCATCCAGTTTTGAATCTAAAATGTCTGAATTCATTTGTTCAGTACAGGAGATTCAAAATGGAAATGTTATGATCAATCCTCCCAAATTTGGAGTTGAACTATTACTTTCTTTCTATAGATTTGCAAGAAGCTCACTTACATGTGCCCATGAGTGTTGGTGGCAGGAAGTATTTACGATTCCACTTCAACAACAATCATTATCAGTTCAAGGCACTCCCATTTGGTCTTGCTTCAGCACCCTGAGTTTTCACCGAAGTATTGATTCCAGTGATTGTTTGAGACAGCAAGGAATATATCTATATCCATACCTAGACAACATTTTGATAAGGGCAAACAGTATAAGCAAGGCAAAATGGGATTTGATGATAAGAATTCAAAATCTTCAGAAATGTGGATTCCTGATAAATTTCAAGAAAACCAGTTGATTCCAATACAGAGAATTCTGCATTTAGGGGCAGAAATAGATTCACGGAAGGGATGTGTATATTTGTCAAAAGGAAAAGTTTGGCGAGCTGAGATGGGAAGCGTTCCTGGTTTCTCATCAAAGATTAGTCAGTGTAATGACTTTGGCAAAAGTGTTGGGAATTCTGGTGTCAGCTATTCAATTAGTTCCATAGGCCACATTCCATATGAGGCCACTGCATCTGTTTCTGAGACCATTTCAAGGCCATATCATCAGGAAAAAGAATTTGAGAATAAAGATGCCATGGTTAATAATGGAGGAATTGAAATGGTGGTTGAGCTTAAAGAACCTAGGGAAAAGAATATCATTTGTTTCCCAAGACAAAGTAACTTTAATGACAGATGCATGTTGGTACAGGTGGGGAGCCCACTTACAGGAGAGCCCAAGAGAAGTGGACAGAGTAAGAGAAAAACTTAAGTATAAATATTTTAGAAATGAGAGCAGTGAGATTGACACTTTCGCAGTTTGTGAAGGTAGTAAGGGGCAAGAATGTCCTAGTTAACACAGAAAATGTAACAGTAAAGTCATACTTAATCAAGGAGGAATGAAGTCCAAACAACTTATGGCAGAAGTCAACAAGATTTTAATTTGGGCAGAAAAGAATGTGGGTTCTCTGTCAGCAGTTCATCTGAAGGAAGTTCTGAATTGGAGAACAAGCTATTTAAGCAGACACTAGATTGCACCTGGAGAGTGGACTCTAAATCAGGAAGTATTCTTTATGCTGCAATGGAAATTTGGTGCATTTTCTGTGGACATGTTTGCCTCAGCAGAGAGTCACAAATTGTTAAGATATTTTTCAGTGGATGGAAGCAAAGGTGCAGAAAAGCAGGATGCATTGAGGTCAGAATGGCCAATGGGCCTGTTGTACCTCTTTCCCCCGATCACGATATAAAAAGTGATTCAGAGAATACGGGTCCAAAAAGTACAAGTTTTGTTAGTGGCGCCATATTGGCCATGTAGACCGTGGTTTCTGCAGTTAATAAGCATGTCAGTGAGTCATCCATGGAAATTGCCAGTCAGATCAGACTTGCTAATGCAAGGCCCAATTTGTCATTAAACCCTCAGTGGTTAAGTTTAATTGCCTAGAGATTGAGTGGAGCTATTTAAAAGACAAAGGATTCGAAGATACTGTAATAGAAAAGACATTGGCATCTAGAAAGAATTCCACAAATGGAATATGTCAATCAACATGGGGAGTGTTTAAGAAATGGTGTAGTAGTAACTCAGTGGATGTTGATAATGTTTCTGTTAACAGGTATTGCTGTTTCTTCAAGATGGTGTGGTGAAAAGTCTTCACCCAAATACTTTGAAAAGGCAAGCGGCAGCATTGTCTACTGTAATATTAATGGAGCAAAGCCATTATCAGCTAATGTGCATGTAAAGCACTTCCTGAGGAGGGCAAGTTTACAGGCTCCACCTACAATTCATAAGTTTCCATCCTACTACTATATTTACTTCAACGATCTCAAGATGGATAAAGAGTTGCATTTTTATGTGTTATGATTCTGCAAGTGTGCAGAGATTGCAATGTGTATGGGCTCACCCCACAAGGTCTGTGGCTTTGACAGTTGGCTTAGGATGATGACATCGCTAGAAGATGTTTGTAAGGCAGCTGGGTGGAAGGAGCTCACAACCTTTACCAGGCATTATAAGCTGGACGAATTTGCTTGTAGCCAGGCTGCTTTTGGAAGATCAGTGGTACAAGTTGTAGCTCAGAGGGGTGGCAGTTGTTCCCGCCCGTAGCGAAGACAGCTTGGGTATATCCCAGTGCATAGTAGATTGCTCCTTAGCCTTCCTGAGAATGAGGGATTGGTACTTACCATGAAGACTCATTCTAGGAAGGCTAAAGGAGCAATCTACCCCCACCTGGGATGAATAAAAAATATTGTTTGGTTAATTAGTTTATGGTTAGTTAGTGTTAGTTAAATTTCTAGCAGTCAAGGCTATGTAGTGAAACTGAGGAAGAGTGAGAGGGGCAACGGATTTAACTAATTTGGAATGTTGGTCTCCTGCCTTGATGGGCTGGCTCGAAGAGAGAATCTAGTGCACAGTGGATTGCTCCTTTAGCCTTCCTACAATGACTCTTCATGGTAAGTTCCAATCTCATTTCCTTCATCAGCTCCCCATTTTTAGCTTTCCATTCTTTTTTAAATCTGGAACCATATTTTATGAATTGTCCTTTTACATAAGCTTTGCTTGCAACCCAAACTCTTTTGGGCTTTGTACTCTTATTTAAGTTCAGCTCAAAGAATTTCCTGAGTTCTTGTTTACATTGTTGTAATGTTTTAACCTTCAGAAATAGTCATTCAGTTTCCATCTAAACTGCGTTTGCTCTGCTTTCAGGGACATCGTGGTAGGATTATAATCTGAAAAAGTTCTTGGTAAAATATCCATACTAAGCTAGCCATGTTCTTAGAAAGCTAGAACATATCTATTCTGGAGAAAGGTTCATGATGATTTTTAAAAAACACATAGTCTCTAGACCCCATTACAGCCATGTATGCAAATCAAATTTCTAGGTACAGTTCAGATGCCCTTCTTAAAACATTTACTTAAAATGTTGATTTCTCATTATTGGGACCATAAATCCCCATGAAATGTATTATCTTGCCTTTTTAGTTGATTTTCACAATAACACATCTATCTTGTCTATCTTCAAAAATCAGTTTAGGTTGTAATGTTTGATTTAAGCAAAAGACTGTTCCATTTTTTATTTTTTTATTTTTTGTTCTCATTTGCAGACACAGACTCTAGACCTGTATTTGGTTCTGTAGAAGTCTACAGTCTCATTTTCTTACATAAGTTTGTTGAAAACAAATGATTTCATATTTAGGATTTTTTAAAAAAAAATGCCAATTTTTCCCCTTTTTCTATGATGACTTTGGTCCATTTACAGTCCATGAAATTATTTTCAGATTCATTTTGGTTGTTTTATTAAGATACCTTATAATGTTGTTGTTGTTTCTCCTTAATAACTGTCAACAATTTTGATGTCTCTTTCTGGTGCTTCTTCCTTCAGCTTTCTGAGTGAAGCTCTCATTCTCTCCAAAGAGTTGATTCTATATTTGGCACCTGCATGAGTAGCTATTAAAGCACTCTGGAACTATCTAACCAAAGGATATGTCTTTTTTTTTTCTGAGCACTTTTGCCAAGAATTTGTGCTCTACTTCAGCATTCTTTCAGTAATTTCTTTAAAGATACTTATTTCATTCTAGTTTATTTTAAAACTTTTCTTAAACTGTGCTCTCAGTATTTCATCTCGTATGCTCTTATGTGTGAAGTGAATTATAAGATCTCTTGGAAGTTTTTCCCTCTCTGCATAAGCAAATTTTTGACTGTATATTGCTTTAGCCTTATCCTGAAATTCTTCACTGGAGCTGTTTCTGAGATCTGCCATGAGTCAGCTTTTTTGTCACAGCTCTTAGCCTAATGTATTTCCTTTGATTTTAACTCAATAATCGTAATTCTAGCCTGTGACTTTTCCAAATTCTGCTGTAAAATGGCCATTTCTTTTGAATTATCAGAGATCTCCTGTTCATGCTTATGTGTAGTAGTTGTAAGATTCTGAACTGACACGGTGATCTCTTTGAACTTGTTTTCTGCAAACCCTTTAAAATAATTTACTCATATTGTAATCTCTAATCTTAACAAATCAAGTTTCTGTTCTGAATTCCCACTACTTTTTGTTACATTTTTTTCAAATCTGCTATCTGATTACACATTTTGGATATTAAGGCTTGATTTTTAACAAGAGCAGGACCAGTTTCTTCTAGCCCGGTTGTGGACATTTTTCTGGTGGCCATGTTTATGATGTCATGTAAATCACTGTCTGCTTAAATTCTCGCATCAGAGATAATATTTATTTCCCCTTTTCTAAAATATGAGTTCCATACAGCCATTTTAATTGTTTGAATCTTGGAGATGCCAATTCTATTTCTTATTTCCAGTCTAAATGGCTACTTAATTTTGTCTTCAATTTTTCAGTGTTATGCAGTCTGTCTCTGTCAACACTTGATTTAGTTTTTAAGTACTTTCTCAATGGAAATTGGACTTCAAATATTTAGGATGCAGGTTGTTCATACTCACTCAGGTGTAGGATTATACACTTAAAGATGGTAATCAATCTTGCAAGACTAGAGCAGTACAGGAACTGTGCTGCTAACAGTTGGCCACCTTAGCCACAGTCCTGTTTTTTCTTTTTTCTTTTTAATCTTGAGAACCCACTGTCAAACGGGCAGATCTGCTCTCATTCATAAGTCTGCAGGGTGTGCTGTATATCTTTACACCTCTTCTGGTGACAAGAATGCTATACAAGATCCAGCTTATGAGTCCAAGTATTAATTGTAGCCTTGTTCTGGCCAGAGATCCCCAATTCTGAGCTCTCTTGGCGTGGTTCAGGTGAAGTGGAGTTCATAATGATACTGGAAGAGACTGCATTTTGACATAGTAGACTAGGACAATACATTCTATCACCCATCTATTAATTGTAAAAAAAAGTGTTCTTTGCTGCCGCTTGTTCACATAAAGGCAGTTTTCTGTTCTAACTGGATGTGCTGTATGTAAATATGTAAATTCAGCTTCAGAAACTTAGAATATTTTTTACTACACTGTTTTAAGTTAGAAATGTGAAAATGTGCCAGCTAATGTTGTTTTTTGTTTGTTGAGTGTGAGCTTGAAAACAGTGTCAAAGGAAAAGTATATTGCAGTAAATATGACATAAATACCTTGAATTTATGTTGCTGTTTATGCCTTTGTAACTCTAAACAGTATGCAGTTGAGTTCCTGAACAAAATAATACTTTGGTTATTTTCTGATATTACAGTGCTGAACAGAGTTCAGAGCCCGAAAGGCTGGAAAAACAGAGAAGAATTGAACGTTTGAAAGAAGAGTTGAGGACACTTCATGGTGAAGATGAATCAATTGGTCAACAAATAAAACAGTTTCAGCGTGCTATATGTACATACGATGAGGAGTCTGCCAGGCTTAAGTAAGTTTAATAAATCTAACTGAGGTTGATTATTTAATTTGTGTAATAAACTGCATCTCAGAGCTGTTTTTTTTAAAAAAAAATTCTCCCCACTTAACACATTTTCAATGTGGGTTGAGACCTGCCAGATGAATGCTGTTACCTACTCCAGAGGATGTTCTCAGGCAGGCTGAATGAGCAATCCATACATGTAAGTTAATCCCCTTTTCCAACAGTCTTAAGGCAGGACTTCATTTTTTTCCATTGCATCTATTAGCTCCTGCAGCCTCTCTTGCATCAGTTTTAAAAATCCTGCCTTGCCAACTAGTCAAGAATGTCCTCTCTCTCTATTTCTCTGTTTTTCTCTTTAAAGACTAGAGTTGAAGTTAATTCTAATTAGGTAGGATTTAAGAAGGCAGGACAGATCCAAAATGGCTACAGACATGTTAAATAAGAAAAGGAAGGAAACCAATTCTGACAACAATAAGAAGTAAAGGAAAAGAAAAGTTGTACAGATGCCAGTATTGAGCTCTCCCATGGCTGCAAGTCTGCAAGCCACAAAGGTTGACCAGTGTGACCAAATTAATATAAAAAGTGAGGCAAGTGAACGACAGGTTTCTAAGTCTGGTGCAGAGTTGCTATTGGAAAGAATATTTTTTAGCCGTAGTGAGAGCGAATTGAAATGCTGATCTTCGTGGCAACAGGCCCCACAGGATAAAAGAGTGGAGGCTGTTTCTGAACACTGTGGAAAGAGTTAAAAAAAAAAAGTAAACATAAATTAAAATTGAAGAGCATACCAGGTAAATCCTCTAAGAGTGGCAAGGAGTTCTGTGGAAATTCAAAGCTTGACTACAACTTCTGATTGCCATTTTGAAAAACTGGATTGATTAATTAATTAATTAGTTAGTTAGTGCTAGAGCATTGCAAAAGATACTGCACAGACTGGATAAACTTGTGCAATATGTAATGGATGTCAGTTATGACCCAGTTGTATTTGCAGCTAGAATAATTACATCAACAGCTATAGATAGATGTTCCCTTTGGCTCAAATACTGGAATGTAGATCAAAATGTTAGGACTCATTTACTGAACATGCCATTCAGAGGTGAACTATTGTTCGGTGAAAAGGCATTAGAAGAGGTTTTGGTGGAAGGCAAAGATACAAAACAAGTGCTGCTATTCAGTCAAAAGAGGAAGGAAGACAGTAATTTTTACTGAAATGATTCTACTCTTTTCGTGGAGGTAGGGATTTCCAAAGGCAAAGAGAATTTAGGTCTCATAGATCACAATGGAACAAATTGAAGTTCCAGTTCAAGAAGCAGGGAATGCAGCATTCTAGGAATGAGCCACTCTAGTAGAAGTGGAAAAGCTCAGTACTGACTTAAAAGACATACTGGTTGGAGGAAGGCTTCAATTTGGTCACCACTGGAAAGAGATAACAGTTCAGCGGGTTCTAGAAGTAGTAACCAAGGGTTACAACATACAATTCAAGCTAGGACCGAGGAGGAGATTCTTACCCTCACCAGTATCAAAGAATGCAAACAAGACACAGTGCAACAGGAGATAGCCATTTTTTGCGTATAGAGGCAATAGAAAGGGTGCCCTATGAGGAGGAATTTCAGTGGGTTAACTCCTTGTTTTTCACTGTACCCAATCACAATGGGGAGTGCAGACTGGGGGGAGGAGGAGCCACGGAGATGGCATAAGAGGCTGGAACTGTATCTCCTACAAGCCAATGATTAAAAGAGTTAAATAATCCCACCAGAATGGAGAGAAGACAGTGAGTAATTATAAATATCCACAGCAAAAAGACTAGGGCATGAATCAGAATGGTTTAATTGGAGTTTAAACTGAGAGAAAGATAAATAGACTTTACTTTCGACTTTGCAGCAGTCTGCTATCAGACAAAGCTGGCTGATTTACAAAAGTCTTGGAACATTAAAGCAAAACTTTAAATTGTGAATTCATTTACTGGAAGGTTTTGGGAAGGAATAAAAACTGACTAACTGAAACTTAATTGAAGTTTGAACTTGGAAAAAGGAAAATAGACTATGCTTTCATTTTGGCAGCTGGCTTGCAGCTCGGCAAGTTGGCGGATGTCCAAAACACAAAAGACTCATAAAATAAAATCTAAACAGCCCGTTGTAGTTTGGGAGAGACAAAAACCCCAAAAACCAACAGATAAGAGCTGCTTAAGATTAATTTGAACCACGTCAAATGATAATTTCATGTCTGACAATAAAAAAGAAGAACCCAGCAAAGCATTACAAATGGGGGGTACAGACTGGTCTTAGACCTGAGGTTCCTAAACCAGTTTGTCCACTACAGGAGGTTTAAAATGGAAATCTTGCAAATGATATTGGACAATTTTGATTTAGGGGAATTCCTACTCTTTATAGATTTACAGGAAGCACACTTGCATGTTCCCAGGAATCCTTAATGCAAATGTTTCCTTTGTTTTAAATACAACTCACATCATTATCAGTTGAAAGCCCTTTCCTTTAGGTTGGCTTCAGCCCTGAAGGGTTTCTCCAAGGTTCTAATCCCAATAATAGCAGATCTAAGACAACGGCAAATTTTACTGTATCCTTATTTGGACAACATCTTGGTGAAGGCTGGTTCCCAGAAAAAAGAGATGGCTCTAAAAATTACGCTATGGTATCTTGAGCATCTGGGGTTCATGGTGAAATGCAAGAAAAGTCACTTAGAGGCAACCATGATTCTGACTCATTTAGGGGCACAGATCAATATGGAAATAGGTTATGTTTTCCTTTCACAGGGAATGAAGGTAAAAATAAAACAGATAGAGGCAAAGTTAGTGTAGGTCAAGAAAGCAGATTTAATGCATTTGGCCAGGATCTTGGGGATAATAACTTCAACAATACACTTAGTGCTTTGAGCAAGGTTTCATATTGTTCCTCAGACTGTACCAATGAGCAATGATTCAGAGGAAGCATTACTGCTTACTTTTGTCACAGCAGGTTCTCAGGAATCTGAGATGGTGAACCAGAGACAAATTGGTAGACAAAGGCAACCACTTCATTCTGCAGCAAAAGGTAGCAATAACTACAGATGTGAGTTTATATGGATGGGGAGCCTGTTGCAATGGGTAGTTAATCCAAGGGCAAAGGTCAATGATAGAGAAAACATGGACAATCAATTTATTGGAAATGAGAGCAGTCAGACTGGCCTTGATACATTTTGCCTCAATAATTCCAAACCAAGATGTGCAGAGATGCACAGACAGCATGTCAGTGAAATGTTATTTATGCAGTCAAGGGGGCTCCCGATCAGTGAACCTGATAAAGGAATCAAACAGGATATTGAAGTGGGCAGAGAAATATCTGAAATCATTGTCAGCAGCCTGCATCAAAGAATTGTTAAACATAACTGCAGACTTCCTTAGCAGACACAAGATTCGGCCATGAGAATGGAGTCTGAGCAATCTGATGTTTCAGTCCTTGCAGGACAGATATGGGGACTTTCTGATAGACCTATTTATCTCTGACATGAATCCCAAGCTAAAAAAATTTATTTCAATAGATGAAGTCCAAATGCCAGGAGTCAGGATACATTATTGGTAAAATGGCCGAGAGGTCTGCTTTATTCCTTTCCATCTCTGCCAACAATACAAAGAGTGTTGAACAAAATCAAGCTGGAAAAGACACAAGTGGTGCTGATCACTCCTTATTGGCCATGCAGTCTGTGGGTTTCTGAGCTGGTGAATCTATAAGTAGAAGACCCATACCATCTTCCACAAGTGAAGGACTTGTTGCAGCAAGGTACAGTTTAGCATCAAGATCTAGGATGGCTAAAGTTGGCTGTGTGGAGATTGGGTACATAAGACTAGTAGAACAAGGCTTCTTAGGTTCAGTGGCTGACATCATAATGGACTCAAGGGGACAATATACACAGTATATCTATAACAACACATGGAAAGCATTCACTAGATGATGTACAGAAAATGCAGTGCATCAAGAGAATGCAAAGGTTGTGGACATGTTAGCCTTCTCGGAGAGAAGTGATGAGTGGGATGCCACAGGGTTATGTCTGGGGACTGGTGCTATTCAACATCTTTTTCAATGACTTGAATAAGGGAATAGAGGGCATGCTTATCAAATTTGTAGATGATACCAAATTGGGAGGGGTTGCTAATACCCCAGAGGACAGGATCAAAATTCAAAATGACCTTGACAGATTGGAGAGGTGGGCCAAGGCTAACAGAATGACCTTCAACAGGGAGAAATGTAAGGTCCTATACCTAGGCAGAAAAAATGAAATGCACAAATATAGGATGGGAGACACCTGGCTGGACAACAGTACATGTGAAAGGGATCTTAGGAGTCTTAGTAGACCACAAGCTGAACATGAGTCAGCAGCGTGATGCGGTAGTCAAAAAACAACATTATTCTTGGTTACATCCGTAGTATAGTGTCTAGGTTGAGGAAAGTAATAGTACCACTCTATTCTGCTTTGGTCAGACCTCATGTGGAATACTATGCCAAGTTCTGGGCAGCTCATTTCAAGAAGGATATTGACAAGCTGAAACGTGTCCAGAGGAGGGTGACCAAAATGGTAGAGGGCTTGGAAGCCATGCCCTACGAGGAGAGACTTAGGGAACTGCGTATGTTTAGTCTGCAGAAGAGAAGGTTAAGAGGAGACATGAATAGCCATGTTTAAATATTTGAAAGGAGTCTTCTTCTTTGGAGGTTTTTAAACAGAGGCTGGATGACCATCTGTTGAGAGTGCTTTGATGTGTGCTCCTGCATGGCAGGAGGTTGGACTGGATGGCCCCTGTGGTCTCTTTCCAACTCTGTTATTCTATGATTCTTGCAAGCAGGGTTATCTAAAGGTTTGAGACCGTATACCTGAAAATGCCAAGTTTCTGCTTTATCTATGATAATATCAGCAGGTGGCAAGTTTCTGGTGGGACACTCTCATATGAAAAGTGTTCTTGGAGGGGCGACACTCCAAGTACTTCCAACAGTGCATAGATTTCTCTCCTGGGATTTAAATTTTATGCTAAATATTTAACTAAATCTCCATTTGAGCTGCTGAAGGAGGTCTCTGGGAATTTTGCAACATCAGCTCAAAGAATTTCAGAGTTAGCCTCAATGTCTGCCAACTCAAATTTTTGCAGGTTTGGAAAGGACAAGTTCTCTTTAATTATAGATCCATCATTCATTCCAAAGTCTATACTGGTGGGAGCTTGGGGCCAGTCTTTAGAGTTACCAGTATTCTGGCCAAATTTTTGCATCCATTAATTCCTTGGATGTCAGAAGTGCAGTTAAAGTTTACCTGTAGAGGTCTAGGAGGATCAAGATGAACTGAGGCTTTGTCTCATTTAACCAAAGAACTTTGAGATATAAAGCAACCGTTAAATGTTATTAAGATGGATCAAAAGTTTCATTTACCTGTGTTATGAGTTGGCAAAAACTCTACCTTCCGGCAGTTTGGGCTCACTGTACCAGTGGCTACAACAACTGCATTTAGAGTAGCAGCTTCAATATAAGATGTATATAGGGCTGCTGGATGGAAAGATCCATCTACTTTTATTAGACACTACAAAATGGACATGTTTAGATCTAGCCAGGCAGCATTTGGCAGAGCAGTTTTGCAATCAGAGGTAATGCAGGATAGGACAGAGGCCTGCCCTTGAGGTGGTGGCTTGGGTTTATCCCACATGTATGGACTGTTCCTTCAGCCTGCCTGAGAATGAGGTCATTCTAAGAATGCTGTCCACCCCAACCCTGGAATGGAAGGAAAAAGAAGAAGGGAGATTCCTGTTCTATCTATATGGATTAGCAAGGCTTTATAATTAAACTGAGGGGAGAAAGTCTGTAGGAGCTAACAAATGCAATGGAGATGAATGTTCGTGAAGTCCCGCCTTGAGATGGTTGACAACGAGGGGTTAACCCACATGTGTGGATTCTTCCTTCAACCTTCCTAGAATTGCCATTCATGGTAGGTATCAGCCTCTCATTCTCCAGTGGCTTGAGAAAAGTATGCCAAATACCCCTCCAGTGGCTTGAGAAAAGTATGCTAAGTACCCTTCCCCTGCTGCACTCTTGAGAAAGCAAAGGTTCATTTTGATTCCTTGGTTGTTACTCTGTAAAGGTAAAGAATGTGTCTACCTTTATGAGAAAAACATTTGACACCCCACTTTACAAAGAATTGCAAGTAAAAGCAATTTCAGGGTATGGATTTTCATTTTGTTTTATGAATATATTGTTAACTATGTATGCTTTGCAATTTGACTTGGGGATATTACTGATAGATGTGGCTGATAAAAATTACTTAGTTTTTTTTGTGCAATAGACTTCTGACTGGAAATGGAATTTGTTCTTTAATAATATTAATATTTCAGTAGTGTGCCTTTTTTTTTTTTAAGGAAGGAAGAACATGAACTGAAACGAGCTATAGATTCTCAAGAACGGCAGCTGAAGGAATTAAAGGACAGTAAAACAAACAGGCTGAAAAGATTTGGACTGTATATGCCAAATCTTTGTGAAGCAATTGAAAAGGCTTACCAGCAGAAGCAATTTGTATACAAACCAATAGGACCTTTAGGTAATCTGCTTTATTTCTTTTGATAAATAGATGACAAAAATCTTGACCAATAGATTGGAGATACTCGATTTCACCTACATATTCTAAAGATGAGTAGCAAACGTGGGGATGTCTTTGTGCCTGTGCCTTCTCAACCTGGTGTTACTGAACATCGAGACTATGTTCTTTTGTTCCTGACCCCAAAATTATGTTTGACAGTTACGAGTCCTAAATTCTTACTTCGTTAGGGGAAAAAAAGCTGATTTATGCATGCTATGTAGAATAAGGGGAAGGATCGATCGCTGATTGTCTAACAGTGGTATGGTTCACTACTGTATGGAACAGGATGTTGTATTGTTTAATCTGATCTAGCAAGACTGTTTTTATGTTCTTGAGATTGACATCCAACTCTTGATTGTTAAGAGCCGTTCTTAATTCACTTTTGCAGGGAGCTTGTAGATCTTTCCAAAAGTTGTAGATTGGCATTCATTTTGATTAGCTGAAAGAAAATATTGTTTAAAAAAAGGGTTGCACATATTAATCTATCCATTCTTTGTTTGTTTGAAGTGCTTGTACCCTACCCTTCAACCAAAAGGGGCTCCCAGAGATGTTTACAAATTGTTAATTTGACAGCGCCCCACCTTTAAGCTTATAATCTAAGTAAGACATGAAACACATGGAAAGGGGGATGATGTTAGGAGAAAGGGTTGTCATGTGCTGGCTAACTGCTGCTCATAAACTTTACTCAGTTTAATCAGAAGCATTTATTTGGAGCAAAGCAAGCGACAGAGCAACATTTCTTAGGTTGCTGAGACTAAAGTATCTACAAGGGGTACAGGGTTTTATACCTTTGACATACAAATTTAGGCACATGTAGCAGTGATTAGTAGAAATCATAAATGTCATGTCACCTGTGCCTTCCTGGGATTTCACGCTTCATCTCTCTGATCCCTGTTGATTTACAGCCCTCCCACTGGACATCCCACATCCCAGCGCTTTTAGAACAAACCAACTTTGATGGCTAGCTCAGCGCCTGGTTTCACATCCAAACTATTGGATAACTTATCTGTTCTCACACCTGGATTCTCAGCCTATCGTAGCATCCTTTTATGGCACAGCATTCTCCCATAATGCTTTATTGCACAGCCATGGTATTCTAAGCAAAAGAACAAAGCATAAATATAAAGTATACAGTGTAAAAACCCAGCCCCTTCCTGCAATATTGCAGGGCACCAAACATGTTGTATGCAAACAGTAATACACGCATGCAGTGAAATATGGAAACATTTAAGCATAGCATATAATAACCCCATTAAACATGATTAACAGCATGCACTAACTAGGCCTGTTTAACACACAGCAGGACATTATTATATGTAGCAAGGACAGACACAGTATATAGCAAAGGGTAATATATCAAAACAAAAGAATATTCTACATAATAACATATGATTATACATTCTAGAAGCAGATGTAACATATTTCTCTATCAAAGCATATCACATGTAACATGTAACAGATCTCTAGCAGAACCAGGTGTAACAGAAACCCTATATCAAAAGTAGTAAGAACACCATCATCTTCATTTCCATATTCATCTAGCATACTGTGACAATATTCACATTTCATACTTTCAACAGTCATTCAGATTACAAACAAGATTTAACATATGATGACATGTAACAAATGATGGGAATCCAAGCCTTTGGCTGTTCCAAGATGGTCACTCATTTTAACAACATAGTATAGATTTCCAGGACAGGTTAAACTTTATACCAGCATACAGTATCCACAAGGATAGCATAATCAAGAAGCGTTCATCATCATGACAGAGCAACATTTTGAATCATGGCAGGGAGTAAAGCCGACCTGACAGGAATTAAGTCCAGCAGATGCTGGCTGCTCTTCTCTTCGACAGACCAGAGCAGTGCCAGTCAGAATCTAGGGGGAGGGGCTCTCACCAGCCACTTGGGCCCAGGCACAATGCAGCTTCCACAAAGAGAAATGCATGGTTCTTGCCAGTTTGAACAGTATGTACCAGTAAGATGGTTTTTGATTCACAAATGACGTGACAAAAATAATAAGAAAGCAAGGTTAATAAATATATATTTGAAAAAGCATTCTGTAGTAATTTTGAAGGTCTTTCTTAACTTTCATAGTTATTATGTACACCATTTTTAGGTGAAGCTCATCTAAAAGATCAGCATTGCATCAGTTTCTTTCAAACAGGGTAGTTAGACCACAGAATACTGCTACAGAATACTGTGACACTACTAAACTGGATATGATGTTATAGTATATGGTATAGTATATACTGTATATATTATATAGTACTAGCGTATTTAACCAGCGTTGTCCAGGATTTTATTTTATCATAGGTAATGCTTGTTAGAAATACTTTAGGAATTACCTTACCTTACCTTAGGAATTAGATGTGGTTGCCAGCCCCAGAACAGGCTGGCTTCCATTCAGGCAGGTCAACTCTGGATAATTGTTTTATGTTGAAGTATGTTATTGATAAATATTTGGCAGGAACTGTAAAGCATATTTTTGTGGCATTCATTGATTTGAAGGCTGCTTTCGATGCTATTTCGTGGGAACGCCTTTGGGTTAAATTACGAATTATGGATATTGATAAGAATCTTCTAAAATGCATAATATTCCTTTACTCAAATACATCCTTGAAAGTCAGAGTTGATGGCACACACCTTTCAGACTCAATACCTGTCTCTAAAGGAGTAAGACAAGGGTGTCTGCTTGCTCCCCTTCTTTTCAACTTATTTATAAATGATGTAGTTGAGTTCTTAAAAGGTGACCAATTTTTCCCTGTTAAAATTGGAAATAGGAAATATGTGATCCTATTGTATGCAGATGATGCTATTCTGATTTCCTATACACAAGTAGACCTGCGTAGGTTGTTGAATCAGTTTAGTTTATACTGTAAGAATGAACAACTTTCCATCAACTGTCAAAAAACGAAAGTGATGGTATTCGGTAAATCCAAAAAAATTTATAACTGGCTACTTGACACGAATAAATTGGAACAAGTCCCCTCCTTTAAATATCTTGGTGTGGTCTTCCACTGGACTGGTAAATGGTCCTCACAGGTTCAATCAAGTACCTTGTTAGCTGAAAGAACATTAAATGGTTTATTAAGATTCTATTGCACAGAAGGGGGCAATATGATCTAACCAACTTTAGAACTCTATAGGCTCAGAGTCCTGCCAGAACTACTGTTTGGAGCACCACTATGGGCTCTGGCCAATTTAGATACATTAGAGAGAGCAGAAAATAAATTTCTACGCAGACTTGTGGCAGTTCTCACTTCCATAAAATTAGCATTGCTCCGTGCAGAGTTGGGTATAATGCCAATTAAAACAGAGGCTCAGATTAGCCCTCCTTTTTTGGTTAAAAATTATTTTTAAGCAGGTATCTGAGCTCCTTCTGATTTCCTTTGAAGAGCCTGGTCCAAATTCATGGATGCATAAAATGCAATTGGTTGTCATGAATTTGGGGTTCTCTGTTCTTTTTTTCCTGACTCAAGGGTATGATAAAGCAAAATTACTTATACTTCAAAGACTCAAGGATATAGCGATGCAATCCCAGATGACTGAGATTAAGTCCTGCCAATCTAATACATTTTTTGTTTCTTTCACTCCGCTGAATTCATCCCTTCCTCATTATCTGGTTGATCTTCCAACTTTTAAAATGAAGTTAGCCTTTCTGCATGCTAGATTGAATGTTCTCCCACTGGCAATTCGGATGGGCAGGTACAAGAACGTGCCTATGAAGGACAGAGTATGTGTTTGCAACTCTGTTTCAATAGAAGATTTAATTTATGTTCTGCTTGAGTGCCCTGTTTATAATGAGCTTAGGAGCAAGTATATTTTTCCTTTATTGAAGTCTTTTAAGGGAAATTCCTCCTTTGTGAAGGTTTGTTTTCTGCTAACTGATACTGTGAAATATGTGTCTTTTAGAACATCTAAATTTCTTGTTAGGGCCTTACAATTACGTGCTATAAAGAACAAAGAGGGGTACGGAAAGTGATTTATCTATTGTTGATTATATATTACATGTAAATTGGCTGGATTATCCTTTCTCATTTTATTTTATTTTTATTTTTGTGCAATGGCTCGCTGCTAAAATGCAGTAAACTTGACTTGACTTGACTTGACTTGGGTGTGGTTGAAATACACATGGATTTGAGATCCTGTGCCTCTAATTCTCCAAACTGTGTTGTCCAGTACCTATAACTTTTGCCCATATTCCCCAATCCAATCTGTATTCAGAGTTATTAACATACAGAGTTTGGGTTCCTGAGATTAATAAACTGCTCTGCTTCTTGCTGCTAGGCCTCGTCTCTGTAGCAACTGACCTGAGCTTCCTGGCTGAGAATTCTAAAGGCCTCTCCCTGATCTGCCAACCCCAGGGTTCCATAGAATATTCACAGCCAGCCAATCATATGAGGTCTTCTCTGCCTGACATGGACAAACTCACAAACAAACTTTGATTTTTATATAGTAGATAAGAGTATATTAGTACATTAAGCAACTAGTACATTTTAAAAAATTAAATAGCCAGTGCAGGGGCTAAACAGAGCAGGTTCCCCCAGGCCCCAGTGAACATCCCCCTCCTAAAGCTGTTGTTAGGCCTCTCAAATACCCAGAGCAGCTTTTTTAATTGTTCTAAAACGTATGTATTAATTTTTAATATAATATTAACATAATTGTGTACAGTGAGCCTTAGAAAAGAGTGGTGCCTCCAAGCTGCCTTTTTCATCATTGTAGTATTTTCACTTCAGAGAAGTTGAGATCAACAATTTGCACAATCCGAATAGCTGAATTTGATATTGTTTACTGTTCTGAATATTAATTCTTGCATTTAGGTGCTTTTATTCATTTGAAAGACGCTGAACTTGCTCTGGCTGTTGAGTCGTGTTTAAAATCTCTGGTTCTGGCCTTTTGCTGTGATAATCATCAAGATGAAAGAGTGTTACAAGCATTGATGTCCAGGTTCTGCAAGCCTGGTTTTCGTCCTCAAATCATCGTTCATAGATTTCAGAAAAATGTTTATGACGTAAGGGCAAGGTAAGCGTATTGGGCACTTGTGGCCTATAACCTCATTTTTGTATCTCTTTTGACTGATATCATGCAAATGGTATTCTGTGCTACAGTTAAGGGTTACAAAGTGCTATTGACTGAATTGTGAGCTCCAGAGTCAGCTGGTTCTGTATTTGAATTGCCACTGCTATTACTAATTGGATATAGGGGGATTGAATACCTTTGAATATAGAATTTTGTTAAAAAAACCTGATTTCTTATTGGCATATTACTTTCAGATTAGTGAAGCATAATGACTAAAGCTGCAGTCATTAATCCATTTCTTTCTTTTAGTTATCAAGTGGCCACTTTTTATTCTGTTATCATTTACATGAGATTGTAAGAAGAGTCATGTTTGATCAGACCAAAGGTGTTTATCAAGACTGTAACTCTGTGGCTGAATGCAACTCCCGCTTCAAAAAAACAAACAAAATAAAACAAAAAAACAGAGTTGGGGTCTCACATCTCCTACAAACCACTTTTTTTCTCTCTCCTTTCCACCAGAATAATTTCTCTTTACTGAAAGCCTTGAGGAACAGCTGTTTGCCTTTTCAGTAGTTTCACCCTCATACAGTACTGTTCAACATTTTTTTAAAAACAAGACTCTCTCTCTGTCTCTCTCTCTTTTTGTTTTGTTTTGTTTTGTTTTTTGTCTTGAAACCATAAGTGAAGTTCAGGCAACTTTATTTTTTGTTTCTTTGAGAGGGGGGATTGGCTTTTTGTATAGTTCTTGTCACCCACCCCCACAGGATCCCAAGGCACAAAATCCCTCCAAGACTCACCGTAGTTGCCGCTCATGATCTGTATAGTCTCACATTCTGTTTGCACTGTGCCCAGTCAGTTATTTACAGGAAATCCACCAACAGTACATGGGTGCAAGTGCACCACTTGTTGCGTGATCCCATAACCAGAGGCTCACTGTTTCTGATACCAGAGATGACATATAGCCATCATTCCTGGTAGCCATTGATGACTCCATGCTGTATGAATTTATCTGTTCCCCTTATCCAGTTTGGCCATGAATTCCACAGTTCAGCTGTGTGTTGCGTGAAGAAATATTTCACTTTATCCAACTTTATTCACCATCCAACTTCAGTGAGTGACCTCAAGTTTTAGTATGAGAGAGAGAAAAAAAGCATTTAATTGTCTGTTTTCTCCTACTATGGAATATCTTATATACCTCTCTCATGTCTCCTCCTCTTTTCTAAGCTGACCAGCCTCAAATGTTTTAAGCTTTCTTTGTAGGGCAGCTGCTTCAGTCCCTTGATAATTTTGGTTGGCCTTTTCTGCACTTCTCCCATCTGTAGAATATCTTTTTTTAAGGTACAGTCCCCAGCGCTGAACACCTTGCTATGGCTGCACCATGGATATGTATAAGAGCAGTGTGATAATAACAGTTGTATTTTCAAATCCTTTTCTAATTGCCCTCTTACAGCAGTTGTACACTGATCAACACTTTCATTACACTATATTCTGCAAACTCAAATCTCCTTCTTTGTCTCTTGCTGCTAGTTGAGGTCCCATTATATGTACGTGAAGTTAGGATTTTTTGCTCCAGTGTGCATCTCTTTTTACACTTGCTTACCCTAAATTTCATTTGCTGTTTTACTTCCCATTCTCCTAATTTTATGAGATCCTTTTCAAACTCTCAGTAATCTGTCTTGTTCTTACTACCCTAAATAATTTAGTATCATCAGCAAACTTGGCTGCTTCACTTACCAGAGGCCTCCATTATTTCAAAGACTTCTGCGAATGTTAGGACACTTAATGAGCTGGTGTTATTGGATGCAGCCCAGTGTATTAATGTCTACCTGCAATTAAATTGGATAATTTTATGCTTCTAAAACTAATTTAAAAAGTTCTGTAGTTGTGCCTTCTGTCATCTTTTGTATGACTTATTTTGTTGCACTGTCTCAAGTTTTTTAAGTATAGGTATTACTGCTTTAACTCTTTTGCAGAGCTGTTGTTCATCCTAACTTCCCAACGGTCCTGACAGCATTGGACATTGATGATGCAGTAGTAGCCAATTGCTTGATTGACATGAGGGGTATAGAAACAGTCCTGCTTATAAAAGTAAGACTTTAACTCTCATCTGTAACATATAGAATATTGTTATGATAATTGAGTTAGAGTACTCACTACATGAGGTGAATCATTTGAAATGACATAAGTTTCTCAAATTAACTGATTATGTTAGTACAAATTGAGAGCTGGTGTGGTGTCGCAGTTAGAGGATTGGACTATGATTTTGGAGATCAAGATTTGCATCTCTGCTTGGCCGTGAAACCCTCTAGGTGATCTTGGGAGGTCACACTCTCTTAACCTCAGAGAAAAGTCATGGCAAACCTTCTCTGACCATATCTTGTCAAGAGAACCCTGTGATAGATTTTCTTTAAGTGTCACCATAAGTCATAAACAACTTGAAGACACATGACAACAACAGCAAAATGAGGGCTTGATAATTAAGTTGTTAGGCTTTAAGGGGAAGGCTGGTCTGTCCTGTGTGGCAAAGCATAATGTGGGGTCTGATTTGGCTTTAAGGCAAATTCACTGGTATCTTCAAGAGCTCTGTTGATGTCTTGGGCGGGGGGTGGGAAGATCAAGAAGTACCCTATTTGCTGGTGTATAAGACTTACTTTTCCCCCCGAAAAACTGTTTGAAAATGAGGTGTGTCTCATATGCCAGTGTGTCTTCTACAATGGTAAATAATATTTGCTGACATACAAATGGGGTACATGTTATACATCGGTGCGTCTTATATGCTGGCGGATGTGGTAAATGCTTGTGATTATGAGAGAACATTTTTCCAGAAAAATGAGTCCCTTGCATAAAAATGAATTCAGGGCACTGAAATAATGGTTGATCTTCAGCAATACGTTTGGAACAACACTTGAACTATAAGGGAAACTTAATGGTCACATTTATTAGCATGCTTAAAAATTCAGATTACTTCAGATTAAGTTCCTTTTTAAATCTTAGCTGTAAATATCACACGCCTAGATAAGATACTATGGTTATGGTTCTCTTTTTCTCTCCTAGAGTAATCTTGAAGCCCGTAGAGTTATGCAGCAAAACAAGCCTCCCAAAAATTGTAGAGAAGCTTTTACTGGTGAAGGTGATCAAGTGTATGAGAGGCGATATTATTCATCTGAAAATATTCGGCCCAGATATCTAAGCGGAGACGTGGAAGCAGACATAAGGTTAGCATCAACTATTTCCCACCTTTCTCTATAAGTCAGGTCAGAATGCTGGGACCAATTCCATGTTTTTGAATTTCATCATAAAAATTGTATTTTGAGCAATGTTTTGTTTGTTCTAGGCACTTGGAGGAAGAAGTTGAAAACAAACGAAACGATCTGTCAAGATTACAACAACAAGTACGTCGTGTTGAGAATGAGATAAATGAGAACAAACGTCTCCTTATAAATCATCAGCAGCATCAAAAAAGTATACAGGTGAGACATACGTAAGAAATGTATCTGTAGTATTGGAAATTGATACGTAGGAATGTGGAATGTGTATGGTACATGCATTAAGCATTGGACCAGGGGTGAAATTGGTGATGGTGTGTGAGGTCTCTCAGTGGAATGTCAAAGGAACAGCATAAAAGAAGTAGATTAAATTAGTTATGCACAGTGATATTCTTTGAATTATTTGTGTTTGAAAACTTTTATGTTTAGGCAATAGATGTCTTTTCATAATGTAGGCACAAGGATGCTATATTTGTTTAGATTATAGTATATTTCATTTTTTTAAAAAACCTGGAAACATCCAGGTAGTTCTTTATCCTTGTGACTGTTCTTTCACTTCTGTGTTTTTTCACTTCAGTTATATGCTATTTGACACTATAATTGCATAGACTGGCTTTGCACTTCGTTTACTGTTTTGATACAGTAGCATTCCAGTAACTTTGTCAGATGAGATAAATCTCACCTAAGATTTTCTAATGAGATAAATATTGGTTCTTTATATTGACAGTTCAACAGCCTTGCCAGTACACTCTTGAAATGTTTATTGTTGATGTGTAGTACTTTTCAGCTAAGTCAGACACTACATGGTGTGTCTTTCCCAAGGTTGGAAACTTCTTTATGTACAGTGTTCTTGGGCTTGCTGAGAACTAAATCTAGGGAGCTTTGCTGGGGAACTTGCATGGAGAACCTCATGATTCTAAGACAGAGGAGAGGAGCCATGAAATAGCTTCTGCTATTTTCTTCAGATTTGTGTGATTTTGGCAATGGTTTGCTGTTAACAATTCCTGATTGAAAATTGAGGTGTGACTCATATTTTTATACATTCTAAGTACAAAATTTAGAAGAGAGGTGGTACAGGAATACCTGGCCACACTGGATGAATTCAAGTCTCCAGGGCCAGATGAATTGCATCCTAGGATATTAAAAGAACTGGCAGAGGTCATTTCGGAACCGCTTGCTATAATCTTTGAGAAATCTTGGAGGACAGGAGAAGTTCAGCAGACTGGAAGAGGGCAAATGTTGTCCCCATCTTCAAGAAGGGAAAAAAAGAGGACCCAAATAATTATCGCCCAGTCAGCCTGACGTCAGTACCTGGAAAGATTCTAGAGCAGATCATTAAGCAGTCAGTTTCTAATCACTTAGAAAGCAATGCGGTAATCACGAGAAGTCAACATGGATTTCTCAAAAATAAGTCATACCAGATTAATCTTATCTCTTTCTATGATAGAGTTACTAGCTTGATAGATGAAGGGAATGCTGTGGATGTAGCATTTCTTGATTTCAGTAAGGTCTTTGACAAAGTTCCCCATGACATTCTTGCAAAGAAGCTAGTAAAATGCGGGCTGCACAGGGCTACTGTTAGTTGGATTTGTAATTGGTCGACCGACCGAAGCCAAAGGGTGATCACGAATGGCTGCTTTTCATCCTGGAGAGAAGTGACTAGCGGGGTGCCACCGGGTTCTGTCCTGGGCCCAGTGCTGTTCAATATCTTCATCGATGACTTGGATGAAGGAATAGAGGGCATGCTCATCAAATTTGCAGATGACACCAAATTGGGAGGGGTTGCTAATACGCCAGAGGACAGGATCAAAATTCAAAATGACCTGGATAGATTGGAGAGCTGGGCCAAAGCTAACAAAATGAAATTCAACAGAGAGAAGTGTAAGGTCCTACACTTAGGTAGAAAAAATGGAATACAGAAATATAGGATGGGGGACACGTGGCTGGATAGCAGTACGTGTGAAAGGGATCTAAGAGTCTTAATAGACCACAAGCTGAACATGAGTCAGCAGTGTGATGCGGCAGCCAAGAAAGCCAATACAATTTTCGGCTGCATCAATAGGAGTATGGTGTCTAGATCGAGGGAGGTACTGGTACCACTCTACTCTGCTTTGGTTAGACCTCATCTTGAATACTGTGTCCAGTTCTGCGCACCCCAATTCAAGAAGGACATGGTCAGTCTGGAGCAGGTCCAGAGGAGGGCGACCAAAATGGTGAGAGGCCTGGAAGACAAGCCCTATGAGGATAGACTTAGAGTGCTGGGTATGCTTAAGAGAAGGTTAAGAGGGGATGCCATGTAGAGGAAGGAGAGGGCTTGTTTTTTGCTGCTCCAGAGAACAGGACAAGGAGCAATGGATTCAAGCTGCAGGAAAGGAGATTCCACCTGAACCTCAGGAAGAATTTCCTGACAGTCAGGGCTGTCCGGCAGTGGAATATGCTGCCTCGGAGTGTGGTGGAGTCTCCTTCTTTGGAGGTTTTTAAGCAGAGGCTGGATGGCCATCTGTCGGGAGTGCTTTGAGGGTGTTCCTGCATGGCAGGGGGTTGGACTGGATGGCCCGTGTGGTCTCTTCCAACTCTACATTTCTATGATTCTATGATTCTATGCCTTCTCCAATGATATCAGTTCTGATGTTCTGGTATTACTCTTGTGGAAAATGCTATATGCATACATCAAGAATCATGTGTGCAGTCTTTATAGCTCCATCACACTAATATGTTATATCTTCATCACTTCTCAGCTTACGTAATTACAACTCAGGTTTCCCTTTTCCAGTGTGATTTGTATACGTCATTCTTTATAACCTTCAAACAGTATTTACATTTTTAAAGGCTTTTCCAAATTTATAATCCAAAAGAATTACAGTGTAGTCTATATGTATAACTTCTGTGCAAATGTGTTAACCTCCTCAAGTCACTATTCTCGGGATGGCACAGTAAAGAAATCCATAACTATTGAGTTTTTCCCCACATGCCAACTGGAAGAAGCAGGAGTCTTCATTCTTCTTTAGTTATGATAGTTAGGACTCCCCACTTCTCTTAACAGTTTCCTTTTTCCTGCCAAGTGAACTGGACAGGTTTAGGCCTTTCTCTGACAAGCCAGCTAATTATTGTTGTGAAGGATGAAGAAAAAGTTGGAGGAGAAAGCAGTTGGGGGCAAAAAGAAAATGCCTGATTTGCAAAGAGAAATGAGTTCCCAAATGCTTGCTACTCAGCAAGGCTCTGAGGAAGGGATAAAAGAGAGTGCTAAGAATGTCTGATCAGCGTGACTCTGAGGTGGTAAAGAAAGAGAAATTAGAAGGAAAAAACTCCTAGATGGCCCACCACTCAGTGTGTCTCTGTGGAGAAAAGAAAGGAAGCACTCAGAAAAGTGTTTCTCTCCTCTAATAAAAGTTGTATAGAGGAGATACAGACAGTCTGCAATGATTAAACTGGAGAGAGAGAGTTGATGGTTAGACGGAGAGGGCAGAGGTTGTTTCCCACAAGCCAAAACAGAAGAAAAAAGTTACCATGGTGAAGTCATCTAAGATGGCCAGAACCAAAGCGGCAGTAGCGAGTTTTCAAAAAGTCGATTCGGGCTGCCATATTGATTGCTGTGATTCTAAAGAGATGGGAGGAGCTCCTGATGAGTGTTCCTCTAGTGTTGGAGCATGCTCGGAAAGCCTGATGTAGCACCCAGAAGCAAGGGGAGGGGCTACATCGGAGTATGGTTCGGGGAGAGCGTTTCTCTTACTCCTCCAGAGCTGTTTCGAGTATGTGTGATTTCTCCCCTCCACCACAGTTTCAGAGAGTGGATATGAGTATTTCTTTCCCTTATACTGAAAGGGGGACACCAGGAGGTATGCAATATCTAAGTCAAATGTTTGCAATGCAGTTAGAGGAAGAAAGACAACAGTGGAGAGAAGAAGGCAATCAGAGATCTTTGTATAGAGAGGCAAGACCATATTTTATGGGTTCTGCTTCTTCTGGAATGAATGATCCTGACGTTAATGAATTACAGACTTTGATTAGACAGGTAATTTCTAATGAATTGAATACAGTGATGTCTTTCATGAAGAATCAATTGAATGATTGGAAAAGTTTAAATAAAATGAAATTACAAACATTATCAAACACAATGAATTACAGTAATATGAATTACAATAATATGAAGTAATATGAATCACACATTTGAGTGCTCAGATAGACACCAAGCTAGGATGCATTTACCTCTCAGAAGAGAGGAGAGAGAAAGTCAAGCAATGCATGGGGATGCTGGCAGTGCTCAGATCAGCAGATCTGATGGTACTAGCTCGAGTAATGGGGATGCTAGTCTCAACAATTCACTTTGTACCTTGGGGAACATATCATTCCAGGGGCCTGCAGAGATTTTTGATTCCTCATTAGCAGACCATCAGCAAGAAAAAGCATTATTTGGTGCCATTGCATCTTACTTTGAGCAAGGAATGGAGCTGGTGGGGAAAGGACACCAGTTTGAACAAAGGGGTTCCATTGATAGTGGAACAGTATGTGAAAGTCATAACAGACGTGAGCCTGAATGGTTGGAGAGCACATTGTCATGGAGTGTCAGATCAAGGTTATATGGAAAGGAATGGACAAGAAGCGCAATATAAATTTCCTAGAGTTGAAGGCAGTATGTCTGGCACTGCTTGAGTTTGTGTAGTTAGTATGAGGACAGCATGTTCAAGTATGGACAGACAATATGACTGCAAGGACATATATTGTCAATCAGGCAGGACTCAATTTGAAGCTCCTGTTGGGGGAGGCAGACAAGTTTTTCCTTTGGGCGGAAAGGAATTTACAGTCAATAACAGCAGTCTACCTGAAAGGGAAGTTGAACATCAGAGTGGATTATCTGAGTCAGCACAGTTTACATACAGGAGAACAGATGCGGAATTGTGGAGTGTTTTGGAAACCGTACAGGAGATTAGGTCACTTTCAATAGACTTATTTGCCTCAGTCAGGAATACCAGGCTAAGAAGTTTCTTTTTAATTGAAGGGAGCAGGAGTGTGGAGGCAACAGATGCCCTGTTGATACTGTTGCCAAAAGGTTGGCATTATGCGTTTCTACCAGTGCAGATTATCTAGAAGGTGCTTCTAAAGATATAGCAGGAGCAGAGGTGGTGTTGATAGTGCCATTTTGGCCCTGGAGACCATGGTTTTCTCTGCTTGAAACAATTTTCAGTGGGGAAACGGTGGAAATTGCTGATTCAGAAAGATCTTCTAAGCCAAGGTGCGGTGAACCATCGAAATCTGCAGTGGCTGAATTTGATGGCTTGGGTCTTGAACGGAACGTGTTAGAGTTGTGTGACTATTCTACAGGAGTTATTGATACTATCTTAGCATCCAGAAAGCAGTCAACACAAATTATTTATAGCATGACGTGGAAGGCATTTGAGAAGTGGTGCACTGCAGTGCAGTTAAATATGCTCGACATTCAGATCAAGCATGTTTTGGAGCTCTTGCAAAATGGTCTGCCAAAAGATTTGAGACCAAACACATTAAAATACCAGGTGTCAGCACTGGCAGTGACACTAAAATTTGAAGGTGTCTGTGAAAAGATTTTTATGGGGAGCTACTATATCATCTTTTCCAACAAAGCACAGATTCCCAAGTTGGGATCTTAATCTGGTCCTGAATGGTTTAACATAGCCACCATTTTAGCCAATTAGAGAGCTTCTTTATGAATGATGACTTTCAAAATGGCCGTACTAGTAATGATTACATTGGCAAGGTGTGTTTTGGAATTAGCGGCTTTGTCTATAAATCTGAACTTGTGTAAATTTGAGGATGACAGGTTAATGCTAACTTTAGATCCAGCTCTTCTTCTAAAGTGTGCCTGGAATAAGGGAACAGCTGATATCATTTACTTCCCTAATTTCTGTCTTCAACCTAAGCACCCTTAGGAGAAAAGATACACTTGATGTGAAAAGAGCAGTCATGTTGTGTATCAAAATAACTGCTCGGATGAGAAGTACAGAGGCTTTGTCTGTCTCTTACAGTCCTAGGACTTTGGGATAGAGCATTGAAAATGGTGATTGGAAGTTGTGTCAGAGCATGCATCTTTCACTGTTATAATTATACAGGGAAGCCTAGGCCTAGAAATATAAGGCTACATTTGACAAGATCAGTGGCGACTGGCACAGCTTACATGGTAACTTCATCACTGCATGACATATGTTCTGCAACTGGATGGTTAGAATCTTCAACTTTTGTCAGACCTTATTAGACAGACAAGTTTAAATCAGCATAGATAGCTTTTGGCAAGACTGTACTACAGTCAGTCTTGAGGAGTTGAGAACATTCTCACCCAGGGCGTGGCTTAAGTAAACCCCAGTTGTTGTGGATTTCTCCGCCATGCCATCCTGAGAATGAGCGATTGGACTTACTATGAAGGTTCATTCTGGGATGGCAGGAGGAGGAATCCATGCCACCCCAACAATTAAAAAAAAAGAAGGAAAAAAGAAGGAAGGAAGAAAAAGAGATAAAGGAGAGGAGATCAAAGTTAGTAAGGGACAGTTACAGTTAAAGACAGAGGCTTGTTTGCAGAGGAAGGTCACAGGTTCAGTTGCACACGGCTACATAAAGAAATGGTCAGAGAAGTGAGGAGTCCTAAGTGTCATAACTGAAAAGGAGTGAAGACTCCTGCCTATTCTGAATGGCATGTGGGGATAAACCCAATCGTCGTGGATTCCTCCTCCTGCCATCCCAGAATGAACCTTCACAGTAAATCCAAACTCTCAATTTGTGTAAATGTTTATTTTGCATCCAGTGGGCATTTCTCATAATGTTTACTTTCATTTTAGATAAAAATGAAGAGAAAAAAACTTGAAATTGTGGATCTTGAAAATGTTGAAGAACACCAGTCAGTGGACATCTCTACATGGGTAAGCAATGTATTTCTTTATCCCTATTGCAATGTTGTGTGTGTTGAGGACAGACTATAGTTTTATTATGTTTAATAAGAACTTTGAATATCAGAGTTTATTTATTTCAGTTGAGTAAGAAACAAGTTTTCAGTTTCCAGAGATCTTCAAATTCTAAGGACCAGTGTTTGATTGCAAACAGTAAAGGAACAGGGAGTTAACATAAAAAAACAACACCCCACAAGTGGTATACATTTTTAATCAAATTGAGGCAAAATTAAATCAACTAATATACTTTAACAATTCTGCAGAAATTGTGTGTTAGTTTCTGAAAATATATTTTGGAATTGATTCACATTGAATATCTACTCTGTACTTAACTTCAAAAAAAAAAGCTTATGGGGAAACAACAACGAAAGGACTAATAAAAGTGCACAATAACAGCAAATGTAGCAGTTCCTAGTGCTTTTTCTTGTAGCTAGTTATGTGGGCTAGAGCCTGCAGAGTTTATACAAAAATAAAACTTTAGTCTTGAAAGGGACAAAATACACTGTTGTTCTTAGATTTCTGTATTTTGGAAAAGTAATTTCTGTATTTTGGAACTGTATTTTGGACCTCAGATAATTACCAAAGCCCAATTGTTAAACTAGACCAATCAGATCTTCATGGCAGGTATTACAGAACTCTGACCATTATTTTTAGAAGAATAAAGTCCAGTTGAAACTGCTGTTTTTAAACTATAAAGCAGTATAGGGTTCAGGACTCGAATTCTTGATACTGTATTTCTCTCTCTGTGAATTCACCTATCCCCTGAAATCAACATCTGGGTCTTTTCTTAGAGTACTCCCTCTGAGAGAAATATGGAAGATGTTTTTTCATTTGTGAACCCCCATCTATGTCGTGCCTTTTCCAGTAAGGCCTACTTGGACTAATATGATTATCCTTTTGATACCCGATGAAAATGTTTTTCTCCATTGTGGTCTTTGTGCCGCACGCAATTGGGTCTTGCACCTGTACAGACCCATCCGCAGAACATTCCACAACTGAGTAGCTTTTTCGCAGGAATTCATCAACATCAGCAGCCCTAATCAGGGACTCCCAGGATAGCCACTTAGCACCTTGCCAGCTGCTTCATCTGCCCACTCCACTACCTCGCAACTGATCTCATTCATCAGGACACTCCCACACATCACAAAGCCGGGGGTCATGCTTGGTCCAGTGCTGTTCTCAATTGCTAGATTGTGGAAGTCATGGTTCACACTCTGTCCGTCACCAGTGTCCCTCTCCAGACCACAGGAGTGTTGCCATGGTTGACTCCTTAGGATGGCAAGATTATCAGTCCAGCTTGGACCGACTGTAATACCGACGTCAGTACTGTCACGACTCCCTGGATTTGAATTTGTCATCATTGGGTTGTTCAGTCTATGAGCCTCCCTGGACAATACTCCCATGGGCGCATCTATTTGATACTTCCTCTGGATAAGCACTGCTATTATCTAGATCATCATTGGTACCAGTCATCCAATCATTATGCAGATTATCATACATATTGTCATTCTCAAGAATTTGAGGTTGAAGTCACTACATTGTGCTGGAGACCTCCAGACCGAGATACTGAACCCATGCCACCAGCTACTGTGTCAGGGCCTTCAGAAAGAGAAGCTATCCTAGCTGTGATCACCAGGCCCTTGGACAAGCAAACATACCAACGACACTCACTTCACAAGTGCCTGCATCCGGAGTTGGGGATCTGATGTTTGCAATGGCTCCTCTTCTACAGCAGGGTCAAACTGTCTTCTTTTTGCATCTACTTCATCGATTTCTTCTTCCAGACTCTGTCCGGGTACCAGGCATTCAGAACTAGACTCATCAGCATCATAATCCTTGGGGAATGATGGAAACAGAGTGGATAAAGTGTCACTGCAATCTCCCTCACGTCTTCCTCAACATCACAGATACCATACCTGTGTCTCCATCAGAGGACTTCTGCCTCATGCGGAGCTCATTCTTAGGATGGGGAAGTCGTTGGGCCTTGAGGTTAAAAACCAACTCATCCCTTCTTTGGCTCTAGTATTTCAACACGTTGATTTCCAGAATTCCATGATGGTCATGCTTTCCCTTGTTACCCTGACTTCTAGGGGTGACCCTTGCAAGACACCCTGATTTGCTCTAAAATGCCAGAATTGGGGAAAATTAGCAGAGCACTGGCTTCTAACAGCAGAGGGCAGGGCAACATCAAGTGAGACCTAACCCAATTTCTACGGAGTCAGATCGAGAAAACCAGGCTATAAGTGCATTCAAGATGTTTTATTGAACTGTATGTGTGACACACTCACTGGGTCTCAAACACTCATGCAAGCACACAGGGACGATTGAAATGGAAAGCGGTGAAAATTGACAGGGGAAAAGTGGAGAGAATTAGAGGAGAGGGTAATACTGTACTAGTCCCAAAGTCCTTGGCTGGAAGAAGATAAGCGGGAAGCGGAGCTCATCGTAGGGGAAGGGCTGAGGGGAGCCTCAACAGACAGAGTGACAACCTGCCAGTCAAGCCTGGGAGATCTCTGAAATGGAGGTAGAAAGGGGGTCTAGTTATAGGGCTGAACATATCCTGGGGGCAGACCTTCTTCCCGAAAAGAACAATTGCCGAAACAGAAGGATGTTGCAGGTGTGATAGCTGCCTGATGGCTGCATGATATCAGTGTGATATCTGCCTGATTGCTGCATGATGGCTGCACCAGGTAACTGGACCTTGCTTTGATATGCCTTGCTTTGTTCGAAGCATTCAGGGGGGAATCAGGCAGTCTCTCTAAAGTATTGTCGTGCTGATGGCCCACTACCTGTGCCTACATGCCTTTCTAAAGTTTCCTATGGAGACATGACAGGGGGAAGTTTCGAGTCTTTGATCTTTTGTCTGATTGCTAGCCTGACTGTTGATGCACCAACCCAGTCACCTCTGGCTTAGATGTATCTTTAATATAAAATTATTCTTCCTGGGATGGGGGTTGCCTCATGGGGTAACACCCTCTTACCAACTTTTCTTGATCTAGTGATCAAGGCTACTAGGCTACATCCTAGGCAACACTGTCTTCAATTGCACCGATTGTCTAGACAACTGAAGAACCTGTATAAGTTTTAACAGGAAGGAACTTTCTTCATTTTCACACATCCAGCCCCAAATTTGATTTTCATGGAAGCTGTTGCAAGTTGGCCCAAAAGTCCCATTCCACTCTGCCAGACAGAGAAGGTTGCTGCTTTGACCTGTATGAGAGAATGTTCTGTTCTGCAGCATTGGTGATCCGGGTAGCCACCTACCAAGCATATTTGGCAGGCTACCATCAACTTCTCTGGAAAAGACAGTGTCCTTCCTCCCATACTTAGCAGAAGACCAGAAGAATGTGGTCATGCTATTCCAAAAAGAGGTTCACAGGCTGGCCTCAGGGCAGATTAGAGTGCTTCAGCATGGGGCAGACTGTACCACAAAGGCCATGGCAGCTTCAATAGGTCTATGGCACTACTCTTTGTGGTAGTTGGCAGGGTTAATGGAGGACACAAGGAGACCTATCAAGGGCCTTCCTTTTGATGTTTCAAGACTGATGAGGCCATGGATGCTGTCTTTCAGGTCTGTACTACAGCAAAGAAGATTGGTTTTGGCCAATCTGTCCATCCCTTTCAGCAAGGCAAGACTTACTGGAAAAGTCTTTTTCAGCCTCCTATGCCAGTTTAAGTCTTCCTGCCCTCTTCCTGCCCTCTACTCATCAGTCATCTTCATCAATGGGCTCATAGCAGTCTCAGTACCAGCCCCTCTGGCCACTAAGAAATATTTTTCAGACACAAGCATTGCCTTTGACTGCTTCCTGTTTCCATCCTTCCAGCCTATGTCTCTGCACTGACATTTCTGCAATCGTGAGTCTCCTTATTTCCTCAACCACCTCAGTGAGTGGAAACAAATGTGCCAGGGATTGTGGGTAATTACCATCATATGCCACTGAGTTAGCTCACCCACCTCTATCTGGTATGTTTAGATATGCTCCTCCATCCTCAGTACTTTGGCAAAAGGTTGCTCCACTGCTACAAAAGGATGCCATCAGGTGATTCCCCACCATGTACACCTGACAGGAATTTCATCATACTGAAGAGGGATGACTCCCTGAGACCTATCAGGGGAATAAGAGATATAAATTCATATATTCCACCCAAGAAATTTTGAATGGTCATGTTATTTGCCATTCTCCCTCTCCTAAAACTAGAAAACTGATTCACCTCTCTCAATCTATCAGATGCTTACATTCATGTTCATGTCAGGCCTCATCACAGAAAATACTTGTGCATCATAATGGGGCAACAAGTTTTACCAACACAAGGTGTTTCCGTTTAGGTTAACTATAGCACACTGGGTGTTCATGAAGGTGATGGCTGTAGTCACTTCCCATCTCAGTAGCAAGGGGGTAAGAGTCTCAGTACCTGGACAACTAGGCTGGTGGTTGCCTTCATAGAAGACCAGTTGCAGAAAGACAGAAGTAGCAACCGTTCCTCATCAAGCTGGGATTCAGAGTGAATATCAACAAGTCATCACTTACTCCTTCCTAGTTTTTCCCCTCTATAGGGGTGCTCCTCGACTCCAGACTGACTTCGGATTCCTGCCAAAGGACAGTATGCTTACTATATGGCTTCTCTTGATGCACGTCTTTCATGTAGGAGACTACTGGCGCAATTGGTAATGAAGGTCCTTGGCTACTTCACCTCCACCACAGCAGGCACCACGTGCGCACTGCTCCAATTTTGTACTCTCCAACTCTGGTTCCTGCAGCATTTTGACATGAGGCAGACTCCCTCCCAACTAGCTCCACCTCCCCACACAGATCCATTTAACCCTGCACTGTTGTCACCAAACAGTCATTATCTTTGAAGGGATGCCTTTCTGCCTGCCCCAGCCTACAACTCTTGTCACTTTGGGTTCATCCTACTCTGGATGGGGTGGGGTGAATACTGTGCTGGTCTTAAGGCACATGGATGTTGGTCATTAGCAGAAAATGGTTAACCACATCAACTCCCTGGAGATGGTTGGGGCCGTGAAAGCCCACGGGGCATTCAGAGACATCATTCATGGGATGGTAATACAGATAGTCTCAGCCATCAACTTTTATCCAGTACCACTCAGTAGATTGTAGAGCTCAGGCAGATGCATCCTTTGGAAGGGTGGTATTATCATCTAACTTTGATTGGCCTGCCCCACCTCCTACAGTAAGCTAGTCACCCAGCTGTGTGTGGTACAGAGACCACAACAAAGGACAGAGTGATTATCTGTGCTCTCACACAAACCTGCCTCCTCCCCTCTCTTCCTGAAGGTCTGTTTTCATTGTGACAGACAGTAGAACTGAGAGGGAATAGCTCTGGATGCTATTCACATTTTTGCCTGAAGAGGGCACAGTTCTCTCTAAAAGCTACTCAGCTCTGACCTATTCAATGGATGAACCTGCACAGACACAGGACCCTATTGTGTGAGGGCACAAATGGCCACTCAAAAAACTATAGTTACAGGTAAGCAACCTGTCCTTTTTACTCCAAGCTCCTTGACGTTGTTGCCAATTCATTAGTACTGTAATTTGTTTTTCTTGTGAAAGATACAGTTTTATATTATTGGTATATTCATGCATATGTATATTTTGTTGCTTTGGGGTTTTTTTAAGAAAATGGAATCTAATAATTTAAACAATCATTTTGCACTAAATATGCCAAATTAAAAATGTCTACCTAGAAAAAATATCTTAGCCAATAATTTCCCTTCTACCATAATTAAGCCAGTTTCTATTCTAAAGCTTGCATTTGAAGACACCAGACACATTCTGTGCAAAAAAATTGATGGTTGCTTGACATTTAGAATTAATCCACATAATCCATGCCTCTGTTCAATGAACAAAAAATTGACAATGGATTTGGCACATAATGTTGTAAATAAAAAGGAAATTCAAAAGACAAAATAGGGAAAGAGAAATAGTCTTTTATATATTCTAGTTAAAAGATAAAAATAGCATATAGGTTCATAATGTACAAAAGGTTAAAAGAGAACATGAGCAAGTTTGGCAAGTTAAAATACAAAATATATCAAAATATAATACAATACCACAGTGAAGCAGGCTATCATACACACAACAGCAAATTACAGCATATCAGGAAGTAAATGTTCAGTAAGAGAATGCTACTCTTATAGAGCCTTTACAGCTGCTTCCAATAACAGTAGCAGGTGAAGGTCCTCTATAACACCAATAGACCAGTTAACCCCATAATGACTAAAGTTGTAAGTCTTGTCAGTTCCAACACAGAAGACCTGAAAGGTGAAAGAATGAAATTTCCCACAGTTTTGTAAAATAACATCTAACTAGCCTTGGCACTGTTGCATTTTGTACAGCAGAAAGTTTATGAGCCAGAATAAACCAGACAAAATATAACATAGCACATTCTCCTTATAGTATTTGAATAAAGTTATCCTCAGAGAGCCTTTTGTCACTTGAGGTCATGAAATGGAATGAAATAAAATGAAGTACACTTTATCAGTTAGTGAAGGCTGCAAAGGATCTTTCTCCAGAGTTCTAAAAAATATTTTTTTGCCACATAAGCTAAAACTGTATGGTAATCCACTCTGGATATCTTCTGTCCAAACAAATTTGTAAATTAATTTGTAAACAAATTAAAACCACAGCTGGTTAAAAAATCTTGTGACACCTTAAGGACTGACATTTTTATTATAGCATAAACTTTTGTGGACCAGTAACCATAAATAACCATAAGTAACCAGTAACCACTAAGTAACCATGCTGCAATAAAGCTATTAGTCCTGTAGATGTATTATATGCACGGAAGAGCTACTGTGTCCCATGTACTTACTCATGAGAATGTCTGTATAGAATTATTATGTTAACAACAAAAGCAATAAGCACAGCTACCTGTATTTGAATACATTACAAACAGTGCTTTACTAACAATCTAAGATGGAAATTGTTTATGCACATTTTCAGCTGTGCTACCTTTGACCTAGAGTATAAATTGCCTAGGCTATTTTTTTGTGATATAAAATGGTGGAAGGATTACCTGATTGACTAGCAATTTGTGGAGGATACATCCTTTAGTCTCTTTGCTACATGCTTTATGGCACATATTTATTAAAAGTGAGATTATCTTGGATCAATTGAAACATAATTTTGTGACCAGGAATTCAAAGCAGTTAGAAAATAACTTGAAAATATTTTTATAGGAAGAAGAAGTAAAAGATAACAGGCAGAAGATGGAAGATGTTAAGAAGGATATGCATGTGTGTAAGAAGAAAACAGAGGAACTGAAATGTCTTCAACAAGAGGCAGAACAAAAATTGGAAGCAATTAAAGACAAAATCCATCAGATACAAGAAGAAACAGCTCCAGTCAAGGTACTGTGTGTATGTGCACACATGAACACATGCATGATTATACATGAAGAGTATGTGTAGTAGGTCCCCCAATATCAACAGAGGATATGTTCCTGGACTTAATACAGATGGTGAAAAATGTAGATAATACCAAACACTCAATTTTGATCCCCCCCCCCAGGCTGGGCAAGATGATGAGGGAAGGAGTCAGTTCCACCAGCTGGCTCTTCCTTCCTGCCTGTTTGCCTTCCCAGCAGGGCTTGGCAAGCAGCCCCCTCCCTGGATGCTAAATCCAGCAGGGGGCATGGCTGTTCAGAACCATGTGCCTTTCTTGGCCAGGAATGAAGAGAGACTTCTTTCTTGGCAGAAAGTAGCTCATGGCCATGCAGAGCAGGGCTTCTCATTCCTCTCTCGGAGTGTCCATCTCCTTCCTCAGCAAAGAGAGCTATGGGGGAAGCTTTGTGTCTCTCTTTGGCCAAGGACACAGGGAAGCTGTCCGCTTCCTTGGCTGAAAGAGGCGTGGGGAGAACTATGAACTTCTCTTGGCCAGAGGTGGAAGGAAGCTCCTTCCCTAGATGAGAGATGAATGGGGCAGGGTGGCTGCATGTCACTGAACCCTATCTTGGCTGAAGATGGAGGGAGGCTTCTTTCTTGGCCAAGAGAGGTGTGTGTGTGGGGGTGCCCGGCTGTGTCTCATCATGCACTTCTCTCAGCTGGTGAAAGAGTGAGACTCCTTTCTTGACCAAGAGAGTTGCGAGTGGTGGGGCAGCCACACAAAACAAGGACTCTAGCCAGCAGCAGCTGCCATGGCCCTGGAACATATCATGGATAATTGAAATTGTGTATACTGGTCATGTGGCAGTGGGGGAGGATCTACTGTACCATTAATTTTGAGGATGCTAAAGTGTGAATAAAACAGTTTGATGGCATTTTAAAATTGGATGGTTGCTGTGTGCTGTTGACAAAACTAACAGGACCCACCATTCTGCCAATAGCAGTCTGGAGGATAATACACACACATATTCTTATTTGAGAGATTTTATGGCCAGTTCACTGTTTTATGGCCAGTTCACTGGCAGAGAAGATTTTTGAAAAGATGAACAAACTTGAGCAAACTATATCTGAGTTCCAATCAACACTGTTTGTAATCTGTGATTTAAGTCAGTTTGGCATATTGACTGCTGCTTCTCCTCCTATGAAGAGAAAGATACATATGGCTCCCAATCAATGAACACATCTTCCTCCAAAATCTGCAAGATGTAACTCAAATACCACTGCAGAGGCATGAGATTGAGTTCCATAATATTTTTGTCTTTAACAACTTGAAAGGAACAGTTGAACTGGGCTTTTACAATTTTAGAACTAGCAGAAAGATAAGGAAAAATATATTGCTCTCACTGAACCATGAATTGTTCATTCAAAATAGCTCTGTAATTCCTTAACCTTTAATCTCCAAGAATGCCAGCTCCGAATTAAAAAGTTGACCTACAAGTATCAAATTCAGTTTCTCAGGTAAATCAAGGCACCCCCATGAAGTAGACACAAGTAAATTATATAATCCCTATGGAGAAGGATCATACTATAAATTGCATTCATCTTGCCATAAGGCTAGAAGACAGAGCCCCATTCAAATAGACCTATGAGGAGACCATGGCTAAGTGCCCAACCAAAAAGGAATCCTCTTCCTCAAAATCTATTCCAATGCTATGATCCTCCCACAAGATGTCACCACTGAAGATTATGCTTCCACTAAGGCTCTTCCTCCCATAGGAAATCAGTGGGAGTACTGTCTACCCTCATTAGTAAACAAAACATCTTGCAATAGTGTCTTGGAATATTGCTGACTGAAAATAACATGGGGGGATGAAGACTTTTATGAAACTTTGATGGCATTTGACATCATATGTCTGCAAGAAATGTGGATTGCAGATGGAGAAACACACAATTCAAACAATTCCAGGATTTCAGTCTTGGACATTTCCAGCTTCCCATCCAAACAACAGAGGAAGACCAGTAGGTAGACTGGCAGTTCTTGCTTTCTCTTAAGTTAGAAGCCCATTACAAACCAATTACAGTAAAAAAAAATCCTTACCACCTATTGTCCTCTAAATTAAAATAAGTTGAACATCAAATATTATTGTGGTAAATATAGTCCACCCAAGAACTCTAGATAGTCACTCTGGGCCTCCCTTTACACTCTTGTTGAAACCCTGGAAAAACTGTACCCAAAAGCTGTTGTAATTATACTTGGCGATTTCAGTGCCAGACTGGGCATTTGGGCAATAGTGATGAACACATTTCTAGAGTAACTAGTATTGATCCTGAAGATTATTTTTTTCCTTTCCCTCAGAAATTCTAAGATCATGTCATCAATATCGGTGGTATAATCTTTACCAGGCTCCTGTATGAATTAAATTATAGAATCAGTGGGAGACAACCAGGAGATTTCAGTGGAGGTTTCATCTTCCTCTCCCCAAGTGGGACCAGCACTATCAATTACTCTGCGTTATAGCCTCTAACTTAGACAAAATAGTAGATATTAAAATCCTTCTTTTTTGGCGCAACCATCAACTCATCAATTTAGTAATGGATTTAGCAAGTATTGTACCTTTTTATTCTTGTTTCCATACAACATTAATCTTATCATAACCTCAGCAGAGTTGGTCCAGATTAGTTAATATGATTTATTTTGGTTGTATTTATGATATCAAAACTGATTATAATTTTTGTTATAGTTTCATTTTCTAAGAAATGCAAGAATACAGTTTTATAGCTACAGTTGTTGCCTATGTTTACAGCAGTTATATTAGCTACATAATTGTATGAATCACTTAGCTTAAGTCATTGCCACTTTGAGTGCCCCTTGGATGTTACTAAAATAGTTTACATTTTATATTGATTTTGTTCTTAACAGGAAGGATTAAATCAAGCTGAATGTGAACTGGAAGAAAGTAAAAATAATTTGCAACATTATGAAGAACAAGAGAAAGTACACTTGGAGTCAATAAACAAGCTTAAAAATAATCTAGCTACAAAAGAGAAAGATTTAGCGGTATTTCTTAATGTTTAATATGACTTTTTATTTATTAGGAAGAAGTCCACTAAATGGAGTGTATATGTGTAAGCTGACATGTGTTCCTTTCATTTACATATTTCTTTACTCTTCTTGGGAGCTGATTTTCATTATTTCAAGCTAATGAAACATGGCATTTGGGACGTATTTTACAGAATTCATGACCTGTGTGATGACAGGATTCATTCCTATTTCAGATTTCGAGTAGTTTCCTGGGCGTTGCATAACTGGCCTTAGGCCTCTGTTAATAAGAAGCATGACAGAATTATTGCAGGTCACTCGTTTAATGTGTGAGCTAGTTTTCAAATCCTATTTGCAGTTTGGGACTCATTCTGTGTAAAATTTGCACATTTTTTTCACAGAAAATGGCATTCTTGGAAGGGCATGAGGAAGCAATCCACCACAATTGGCTTTATCCCCACATGCCAACCAGATTAGACAGGAGTCCATGTTCTTTTCAGTTGTGACTGTTAGAACCCTCCCTCCTCGAGAGTTTTTAATACACTGCCCTACCAACCATAACTTAGAGATAGAAAAAAATTATATTAAAATGAAATAAAATATATATTTAGAACATAATGGACAAAAAGACTAAAGAGGAAAGGATTGCAGAGATGGTAAACAAAAAGTGACAGACATGAAAGTAAAAGATGATTCCCTCTCCCTGATAGTGGAGCAGCTGATCTTCTTGGGAGTGGATTTTCATTATTACAAGCTAATGAAACATGGCATTTGGGACATATTTTACAGAATTCACGACCTATGCAATGACAGGATTCATTCCCATTTCAGATTTCATATTTATTGGTCAAGTAGTTTCCTACTTTCTAGGAGAAGTCGAAAAATCTACCCACTCAGAAGACTACCAATCCATGAGTTTCTGAGGAGGAAAGGAAGGAGGATTTAAGGAAAGTTTTCCCGTCCTCCAGCTAGAGCAATACAGAAGAGTTAAAGGCATTATATGACAATAAAAATGGAAACAAGAAGGAGAGGAAACGGAATTCAAAGGCCAAAGAATCAGTAAATTTAATTCAACAGGCAAGCAAGAAGGCAAAAAAAGGGATCTTGGTGTTAAATTGGGCTTTACAGTGGGCTCTAAAATGAAGAAAAGGTCTGTGGATGGCATGATATTAGAAAAAGTGATGGGGCTGCTAATTTTGACCATTCAACTGGTACCATGGGGAAGGTATCATTTCAGGGGTCTTCATAGACTTCTGGTTCAATGTCATCAAGCCACAGGGAGGAAAAGGCGTTTTGTGGTATCTTTGTCTCTTCAGTTAAGAAAGGAGTTGAGATGGTGGTTAGAGGACACTAATGTTAACAGCAGAGTACCTTTGATGTTTCCAGATTGTGCAGAGGTGACAACAGATGCAAGCCTGACTGGATTGGGGACTCACTGTCTCGGATTAGCTGCTCAAAGAATATGGATTGTGTCAGACAAAAAATACAGTGAGGCAATATGCTTAACACTACTCAGATCTGACATGGTGGCTCAGGGGTGCCATGTTAAAATATGGAGAAGCAACATAGCTGTCACAGCATACATTTTGAATCAAAGTGGTCTTCATTCCAAACCACTAATACAGGAGTTGGGCAAGCTTTTCCTATGGGTGGAGAGGAACCTGAAGCCAGTAACAGCAGTTTTCTTGGATGTTAGACTGAACATCAGAGCAAATCACCCGAGGTAGAAACAGGTGGCATCCTGAAGAATGAGTACTTCATTTTGGAGTATTTCAGTGTTTGAACGAATTGTTATGTCCCTTTCAAATAGACTTATTTGCCTCAGCCAAGAATACCAGGCTGAGAAGGCGTTTTTCAATAGATATGATTAGATCTGCAGAGGCATATGATGCTCTGACAGTACCTGTGCCTTCCCTCCAATTCAAATTCTACAAAGAATGCTGCTCAAAAATACAGCAAGAGAGGGCAGAACTGTTAATAGCACCTTATTGGCCCAGGAGACCTTGTTTTCCCTAGGTACTCGGTTCCTCTAGTTCCTTTTGTGGAAATTACCAAGGCTCCTAGAGCTGCTGAGTCAAGGGCCAGTACATCATCCAAATCCAGATTGGTTAAATTTGATGACCTGGATCTGGAAAGCTTGACATTAGAGTTAAGGGGTTATTGTAAATGAATAATTGAAATTATTCTAGCTTCTAGAACACAGTGAACTCAAAACATATACAGTGTGACATGTAGTGTTTGAAAGATGGTATAGCTCAAAGGAATTGCAATTAGGGTATTTAGAGGCAAAACATGTTTTGTATTCTTTGCAGAGTGGTCTTCAGAGCTGCCTCAGGCCTAGTGAATTGCTTCTCTTGCCATCCCAGAATGAATATTCAGATTAAGTTCAACCTCTCATTTTCTGTGCATAAATCAACATTTTTTGCACAGAAAATATTTCTGTATACAAATTTAATTTTCTGCATAGATATTGCTGTTTCCTGTGCAGAAAATGCTGTTTTCTGTGGAAATCAATTGCATGCAAATTTTATACAGAAGTTGCCAATTACAGCATTTTCTGTATAGGAAACAGCTTTTCCTGCTCAAACACTGTTTCTGCGTGTAAATATTATTTTCTGCACAGAAGATCCTGTTTTCCTGCAGAGAAAACGCTGCTTTTTGCATAACATAACAAGTAAATATTGCCCTGTATAAGTCCCAAATTGTGAAGATTCTCATCAATCCAGGTTCTTCTTATCAGGGTTTCTCCATACTTGAAAGACATGTTTTTCAGCCATTTTTCAAATATTTGAAAGAAACAAAGATTCCTATTACAGCCTTTCTCCAAAATTACAGATTGCCTGAATACAACCTCTCTCCTTCCCTACTTGCAGTTTCCTAACAGAACAGCTACTCTGGGTGGAAGATATGTTTCAGAAGGGAAGATAGAGGCAGACAGAGGGATTGACCAGAGCTTGGAAAGTTATTTTTAATATCTGTAACTAAAGTTCTAGCATACACTCACCAGTATTTACAGTTTTAATTCATACTTTTTTTGAAAAACTGCTTTCTCATTATTCAGATTTAACTAAAATACTAACCCTAAGTAGAGAGGCAAACCACTGCTTGTAACTAAGTGTAGAAGTAACTGAAAATAATTAACACAAGTTAAAGTTGCTCTGCAAGATGACTGAAATTGTCCCTTGTTATATTATAGTCATGACATAACTTGGTTTTTTCAGAGTAGGATTAGTTGGAACTAACTTGTTATTTATAATTTGTTATTTCCATGCTCTGAGATTTACAGAAGTATGAGAGGGGTAGAAAGAAATGTGTTTTGATCTACTGAAGAAGGGTACCTCATGAACTTTTTATTAATTAGATTCTGATTGGATTTCTAGTCAGATCTCTCCATCGAGATAACTAAAGGGAGAGCAATTTTAATAAAGTATGGATTACCTGAAGAAGGTAAAAATGAGATCTACATGTTCTCCATGACAGTATTTCTTCTGAAAACATTTGGAATTTAATATCATAAAATGCTGTGATGAGCACTAATTTTGGGGGCTTTCAGAACATGTTAGAAAAAGGTGTGAAAGTTATGTTACTTGCTCATAATAATATGTAATTGAATCTTGATATTCAGAATTGGGAAGATAATGGGAACAAGTGCACAGATATGGCATTCCTTAAACTTTTCCAGGAGCATCAGTTGCCAAATTTTTAAGAGCTCACTGTATTGAGCTCTTTATTAGGAGTTTCAACATGAGAGCAGGGGAACATGTAGCTTCACTCTCATCTGTTATCACTGTCCTCACGTGGAGAGCTATGAGTCTCAAGAGAAGAGGTTCTGTTTGAATCGAGGCTTTTCACAGGCACAAGGTGGCAGGTTTCCAGAGTTGTTCCGTCATTTGGAGAGTCTCTGTGTGAAAAGGAATCCCCTTTTTTTCTGCTCAGAAGTATCACATTCTGCGTGAGGAATACATTGATAAAGGATGAGACAAAGCTGCTCCCTCACTGTTATGTTAAAGGCATCTTGGAAATCCTTAACAGAATTGATATCTAGTCCCGTGTTTAGTCTGATGCAGCAAGGCTACACTTCTGTTGTCAAAAAGTATCGTAAGGATCTTCAGCCAGCGGGACAGTCACTTTATATTTGTGCTCTGAGAGACAAGTATTAACAGGTTTACAGGTATTAGCTTAGCTTATCTTTTGTTTGCACTGCTTTCTCCCTGAGGATAAAGACATTAACTTCTTCAAGGTGTAGAATAGAGATCAACTGTAGTAGCTAGTAGTATAAACTATAAACCAGAGTTTAAATCTGAGCTTAGCTGTGAACTTACTGAGTGGATGTAGGTAAGCCACCATGGGGATAATGCTGTTTTATTCTGGACAGTTTGAATGGATTGTTGTTAGAGGAAATGAAAATCATTAAATAAAAGTTATGTGTTATTTCTGATTAAATAATCTAGGGAACTGCAGGAGGAGAAAATACAATTCCTTACAGATTGTGAATAATAAATAAATAAAACAAATAATGTGAAGTGGGGTTTTAGAAATAATGTCATACAGCTTTTAAGCAAAATGTACAGAATGAATGAAAACTAATCTTTGCCCCCATTTTATCATGTTCATTAGGAAATTGTTGCAAAGGCTTCAAAAATCCATCCTGAACGAATAGAAGTAGATAGAACCTTAAAAAGCCTTGATACAGAAATGAATCGCTTACGGTCAAAAATAAATTCAGAAAGAGAACGAACTGGAGATAGAGAAGAAATAATAAGGTAAATGTTAATGGTGGGGTAAGAAGGAATAAGAAGATATGTACTCTTCTTGCCTTTTAATTTCTTACTGGTCTTGTTGGATACCATAGTTGATGATAATAAAAGATGGGGAAAGGAATTACTTTGCTGTTTTCTTGCCAGATGAGTATTGTTAGAATGTTAAGATATTTCTGTGTAGCAGAAACAAAGGGCTGAATAGGTTGAAAGGGCATTATCTTTATGACGAGTAAATTCAGCTGCAGTTTTTTTGACTGGTACTGATAGGAAGGAATATATTTTCCAACTGGTTTTAGACTTGCAGTTCAAGATGTTGGCCTTGGCATAAAAAAACTAAACAACAAAATTACAGGAAGGATTCCCAGTTGGTATTTAAATGTGTCAGATCAGAGTTCGGGTTCTTGGTGTCCTCCCTTGTGAGATTAATTGTTTGACTAACAAGTTTGTGGCTACCTCAGTGTTTGAATCTTCCTGTATAGAATTAGCTCCCCATGACTCTCTACAGTGTACGGGATTCCAGAAGCCAGCAGAATCCCTGTTTTAATTGATTTTGATGAACAATTTGTTTTAATCATTGTATTTTCAAGTATGATGCCAGTTGGCTTACTAAGAGTTGAAAGATGATAGAAAATGCTTTTCTAAAACTATTTGTTGCTTTCTCCTGAGCATGAAGGCACAACTTGGAAGAGTCGTACTGGATTAGATCAGGACTTCATCTAGTTCAAGGATGGGCCCAATATAATCTGAGTATGTCATTTCATGCCCAAATCTGATTTTGCAATTCCAAAAAATTCTCATGTGCACCACTTCCAAAAAATTTCAACTGAAAAAATAAAATCAGCAGAAATGACCAGTAGCATTTCCCACCCCTTGGCCTCCCACCGTGACTATGTTGACCATTCTCCCCCACCCACCTGGCATATTTTAGGGCTCCAGGTGCCTTTTCCTTTTTTTTTTTAAATAGGATTTGCCCGTGCATGCACTTTCAATTGTGAAAAAAGTCCCTTAAGCTTAAATCAGATGGTGGGGGGTGGGGAGAGATGGAGGAGCATGACCAGTCATATCTCCTGGGGGTTGGGGAATCCTATTTGTTTTTAGGGTGTTTTGTTTTGTTTTCAATGAAAACTTTTTCAGCTATGGTAGGGGCATGAAAAATCTACTCAGGAATGGTTCTCTAGGATCCTGTTGGGGGGATATGGCCCTAACCCATGGAACTTACCACTTCTAACCTTATTAGTCTTCTTGACTCCTATCAGTTGCTATCCGAGTGCTTTAGGAACCTCAAGGAGGACATGGACAATAGTCCTCTCCTGTTGCTAGGAAATAAATATTATTCAAAGGTGATATTTCCTCTGAATAGTAAAGTTATGTTTTGCTATTTTGAGTAGCTGTTATGAATAATCCCCCGTCAAAGGCATGTATCCAAGTAGCTGTTACATCTGGTAGACCCATTGTTGTTGTTGTTATATTGGCTAATGTCTCCTTTTAGTAGTCCCCTGTACTGCGTCTCATATTGTCCAATCTACTAGTGAGAGTTTTCATGGCTTTCCATCAGGTCAGGAGAGGCACGTAATTCCCTTCTGTGAACATCTTCAGGGTGTCTCAAAATCCAAATTATAATTTGAAGCTAAATATTTTTCATACTTGTTGTTAACATGCAGGCAACTTCAGGAAGCAAAAGAAAAATATCAGAGTGCAGACAGTAAAGTGAAAAGTCTGAAAAAATTTATTAAATTACTGGAAGAGGTGATGGATCAGAGATTCAAAACTTATGTGCATTTTAGAAGGTAGGTGTTATCAAATCTGTTTGCTAGAACAGTGTATAGCCATGATGGGTTTGGGTCCAATTTTAGTCCTCATGCACAGCATCATTTTCACACCATTTATGGTTGAAGATTACCTGAAAATTACAAATGGAAATCACTTTCACTAGTAACATTTTGATTCTTCATCTGGTTTTTGAGGGGAGTGGGAAAGGTTATAAAACACAGTCTTTTGCTTCCCAAGACCGCTAGGAACAGTGAATGACCAGTTTGGGGTGAAAACCAACCATTTTTTTTTTTTAAAAAAATTTTGGTTGTGTCCAGCAGCTTTTAGGGAAAGACTGAGAAGGCCGTAGGGGAGAACACACGGGCCATGCACTGAATGATTCTATCACCTGATTTACTGGTTTATTTGTTAATTTAAAAACAAAACACTAACTTGTTGGTAGTAGAGAACTCTTGTTCCTAGGTTACATATTTGAGGCTTTTCTGCTTCATGTTAAAGAGCCAGTTCAACTAATCAGAACACGAAAGTATTGTTATTTTTTGGTTGTAGGCCATCATTAATTAATGATGCCTACCATAGGGAAAAGTTAATTAAAAACTTTGCAAGGGGTCCCACTGAATAGGCTGAAGTGCTAAATGAGAATTGTTAAGATACTGTGTATAAATGTTGAGACCCATGGCCGATGTATCTTGGAAAATGCTAAGTGCTTGTTTTCCTATTTCTAGCATCGTTACCCATACAAGAAGACAAGAAAGGTTGGATAGAGAGAGAGATTGAGTGGAAAGGGTGATAGTTACCCCCTCTGAAGAAGGGGTCACAGTGGAGGGTATCTGGAGGAATTGTAGTTTGGGGCACTATGTACTACATGCTACAATTGGCTGGGGTCAAAGCCAGGGTTTTTATACCTTATATCTCACCCTGAAGGGATGTGTTAACAAAACCGTGATGGCTTTCTCATGGGATTGACAAAGCGGTCCAGAATGGGCTGATTGCTTAACTCTTGAGTGGCAATGATGGGACTCGTGGCAGTCTTTTAATGTTTGGTCAAGTAGGGTATATAGGAAAGATCTCTCTAGGGTAAGAGATGGTCTCTGATTGATTACCAATCTGGGCAGTTTGTCTTTCATTGTATTCAAAAATGCCAAGCGCCTAAAGTGGCACAAACCCATCAATGCTGGGTTTTTTGCATAATCATATGTGAACTTTCATGACCCCAAACACACCTCTGGCCAATGTGGCCTTGAACATGTTCTCTGGCCAGCATAGCCCCAGTCATGTTCTCTGGTCATTAATAAATCCAATCTATGAAAATTGCACACCTTGCCAGAGGGGTGGTAGGGTATCGTAACAGCGTGTGTGGAACACACTACAAGGAGAAGGTTTTTGTTGCTCTTGGAACATAGTGTATGCCTCTTAGGAGTTAATTTTAGCCTTTTGAATTTTACAGTTTTACTAGTAGTTCCAAAAACACACATGAGAAATGCAGATAGAAATTTCAATGGCTCATAGAAATGTATGGAGTGGCTCCCTGCTGCTGCATTTCTCTGTAAATTTATGACAGCTTATTGAGCTGTTTTTCATTATTGTTACTTTTTAAAATGTCAGCACTGACATGTAGCCCTTCAGATAATTGTTATGTGATGTAAAGAAGTAAACTAATTGTATTATTTTAAACAAGTTGCAGTAAAGCAGCCCTCATAATAATCAAATAGCTTCCCTAAACAGAAGTAATTTGGAAGATGAATACAGGAGCCTTGTCTGTGCATATTTTAGACCTTTTGTTTATCCATTAGCAGTTTAAATAATCATACCAAGAAGCCTGTAACTATATTTCTTCTTCGTGGTCTCTGTGACTCACACAGTTGGGTTTGCGCCTGCGCAGAACAGCATTCGGAACCTTCTAGAAATCCAGAAGTAGGCATTTTGACCATTGAACCCCTTCCCCATCCTCCAGAGTATAAGAGCCCCTACCTGCTCCAGTGGTCAGTTCCTTTCTTTCCGCCACATTAGCAGTGTCTAAGGAGCCTTTCACTAGTGTTTGTCTTGACTAAACGGTTTTCTTTGACTTTGGTACAGTTGATGATTTTTTCTTGGCGTTTTTGACTTGTTGAACTGTGGATTTACTGGACTGACGATGGACTGTGTTTGACTAAGGTTTTGGATTCGGATTTGGCACTGTTGCAGTGTATGGCAATCAAAGTGTTTAAGCGCTGTGCAGCATGTAAAGGCAAGGTACCTGATTGAGATGGGCATTCAGAGTGCCTTTTGTGCCTGGGAGAAGGCCATACCATGAATTCTTGTACATACTGCCAAGAATTCACTCCGCAGACTAGACGTAATACAGCAAGCAGGTTAAAAGCTTTGCTCTGGGAACAGGTGTTGTCTGCGTCGGATCCTGTGAGTTGTGCAAAAACATCTGGCACTAAATCCAGGATGGCCCAGACTTCCTCAACTCCGTCATCTCATCAGTTGACTTCTTCATCGGTGCCAAGATCGACACTGAGATCAACGTTGACATATCAATGTCGGGAGTCGAGATTGGAGACGGCTGCGAAGGAAGTGTCTGATGTCGGTGAAAGTTTAGCCTCTCCTCCTGTGTTAAGAAAGAAGGAGAAGGATAAGAAGACGAAGCTGAAAGGGTCTTCAGACCAAGCTTCCTCGGAGAAACTTAGAAAGGAGGATATACATGTGGTTCCAACTCTCCAATGTCTCTGAGGCCAATTACATCTGAGCGCGCCGTGTAGGTGCAGCTTGAGTCATCGTCTCCTGCTAGACATTTAGAGCAGGCAGTGGATCCTCCTTTGGATATACAAGAGGTCTGAGTGGAGTCAGAAGGAGAAATTGTTGATTCTTTTCCTTTGATGAATGTGGGACCACGGCTTCAAACTCAAGATCGGCCTCGAGATGCGGGGCGATCGGTATTGGTGCAGAGTAGTTCACAGCATGAGGTGATAACTCCTAGACGCCATAGGAGAACACCTCCTTCACCTCCAGGTCCTTCTCATAGAAGGTCGAAGTCGAGAAGTAGATCACCTGTGAGATATCACCTTTACAGACATGCAACTCCTCCTAGATACCATGAATGTTACCTAGATGAGGTTTCTGTTGATTCAAGGGACATTTCACCTTTTCCTGAGGAGTTTGGTGATTATAGACATTATCAACGTGCTGGCTCTCAGGCTCAGTACCATCGTTCTGAGTACTGTAAGTTGAGATCTTGTTCTATGTCGCCTCGACGTCGACGGGTTTCAGTAGTGGAGGTGCAGAAGGTAGCCCCTCAACGAGACCGAGGGAGTGGACGTGATACTACCCATAAGGAGGTTACTGTTGAACTTGAGAAAGATTGAAGGACAGAGCTGTACCTTCTTGTTTGGAGAGATCGATTTCGGTATTGAGTTTGTCGGCATCTAATTGTTCCGTAGATGCCGATGAACACTGTCCTACGCTGGTGTTGAATGCTGAGAGGATTTCTCCAACAGATGATGTTCGATCTTTTTCGGATCTTGTTTTGAGGATGTCTTGTTCTCTTAATCTCACAACTAATATAGAGAAAGAGGACTTGAAGACCCTATTTTTAAGGAGCTTCAAGATAGGGCGCCTGCAACTTTGATGATAGCTCCTTTACCGTATTTGTTGCAGACTGTCAAGAAGTCATGGATGACTCCTTCCTCGGTACCATCAACTTCGAAAGAACTAGAATCTCTTTATTGTGTTATTGAAGATGAACGAGACTGGTTGACTCACCACCCCAAACCAAATTCTGTTGTGGTTGATGCTGTACAGTCGAGGCAGTCACAGAGACTACACGTTACTCCTACTGATAGAGAAAGGAAGAAGTTGGATACCTAGGGAAGGAAAGTGTACTCTAGTGCTGCATTGTTGTTTCGAATTTCCAATTACACAGCATGTATGGGAGCATATCAACAATTCTTGTGGTCTAGACTTAAGACTTTTGGAGGAGGGGGCTTCCGGTGGTTGCGGTGAGTAATCTTGTCATCTCCCAACACAGCTGGAGGAGAGATGATCACCCAACAGGATCGGGAACCCACCGTTTTTGAAAATAAACAGTGGGTGAAACCCCCTTGGAAAAGCGGGTTCAGAGGCGCTTGCTAAGGGCTGAAAACGCCGTGTCTACACTCGGAAATTCCAACTTAAACTGAGACTGTGAAACACAGCGCGGGTCCATGGAGCTGCCATTACACCGGCGGGATTCCAATGGAGAAAATCCTCGCCACCACATTTAATTTTTATTTAAGAATGCCGAAAGGAAGAAAGAAGGTAGAAGAAACCTTTTCCTTTTGCAAATCTAACAAACTGAATAATCTGAACATATTGGTAAGAATAACCAACACAAAGTTCACTCTACGAACAAAGAAAGGACGTGTCCCTTTAAGCGGGGGGGAAGTCTCCCGGAAGGGAAGGAGGAACAGCTGATCGACTCAGGTCTTTGTTTTCTAAGCAATGGAATGTGGTGGAGCAGGTAAAGGAACTTATACGTCCCTACGTTTATATTCCTACAGCTTAGACTCTATTCCCTGTCTACCGCTTAGATCTAAGATGTAGTGTTTTGTGGAGCGAGTGGTTGGGACGCTAAATGTGAGCCTGTAAATAACAGTATAGAAATATAAATGCACGAAGTTCTCTTCCTGCCCACCTTTTGCCGCTAGGAACCAGAATTCACCGAAGAGCTGAGTGAGAAGCTTTGAGAGGCTCGGACGCTAAACAAAGTCTAGACGCTAAACATGAATTAGTTAACAAACAGAACGGAAATACAAACATATAAGCATTCTAACTCCTTTCTTAGTTAAATTCCCTACCTCTACTAACCAAAACTATTGGGAATACACTTCAGAAAACAAGCCCGGGAGAGAGGGGAAAACATAAGAACTAAAATATAGATACTTCCGCAGTGAAAACAAGCTATCTCTCCGGGAATAGTGAGGCAAAGCGATGAAAATAAGAAGATAAGCAAGAAAAGGAGAAGATAAGAAGAATTGAAATTAATTTTGTGTGCTGGTATAGTGTAAATTGTAAATTGTGTAAATGCAAATTAATTATAGATAAATTTGTTTTTGCTGATCAGAGAAAGAAAATGAGGGTTTGAAACAATTGGAAGAGTGAGAGGAACTCATATAGATTAATTTAATATTGTTATAGAATTAACATTGACTAATTAATTAATTAATTAATTAAGGAATTAATTAAGGAATTAATAGGGATTGATTGATTTAAAAAGGAATTAAATAATTTTTTTCTTATTTTTTCTCATTTCTTCTTTGGATGGTAAATAGTAAATAATAGGGGGACGTATAAAATAAACTACTTATTAATATCAATTAATATTGATTATTGGTTAATCAATTGTTAGCTTTGATTATTTAATCTTGATTACTTGACAACATTGGATAATATTGGAAGTATTGGGAAACTACATTAATAATATATAATTGATTGTAACTAATTGATTGTAATTACTGCAAATTATGAATTAATTGTAATAATTGAGCAATTTATTTGCTATATAATACTAGTTAATTTATTGAAACAAAATGGCTTCCGGAACAAGGAAAGCTGTATTGTCTCAGCAGCAGGCCCAAAGAAGAGCATCCATAGAAGAACAGACAAAATTTTTAGAATTTGGCAACACAATATTGGAAGAGATGTGGAAATTAAGAGAAGACTTTATGAAAGAAATGCAAAGAGTATCAACTGACATGAGAGAAATAAAACAGGAAATGCAAAATATAGGACAAAAGATGGAAGATATGACTAAGGACATGGAGATAATGAACAAAAAAATAGATAGCTTACAAGACAGGACAATCAAATTGGAAAAAGAAATACCTGAACTGAAAAAACAGATGGAGCAAATGGCAATACAAGTTGTAAACACGGAGACTAAAATCAGAGATAAATGCTTGAAAATCAGGGGATTAGAAGAGATGGAAGGAGAGGATTTATGTAATTGAATAATTCCTAGTTTGGCCCAATTTATTGGATGGAATACAGAGCAATTAGATCTTGAGATAGATAAAATCTTTCGAATTAACTCCTTCATAGCTAGAAAGAGGACGGTACTTAGAGACATAATTATCTATTTCCTCAGAGAAAGAGTTAACGATTTGATATTACAAGAGACTTTTACGAACAAATTGGTCATCGATAATAAAGAACTACAGGTCTTTAAAGATGTGCCATTACAGGTACTAAAAAAGAGAAAGGACTATTCTTTCTTGACACAACTATTAAAAAAATATGGAATAAAGTGTAGGTGGTGCAGAGGAGAAGGGGTTATCTTTACATTCCATCAAAGAAGACACGTATTAAATACCATCTCCAAAGCACAAGATTTCGTGAAAAAATACAGAGAAGAATTGAGAAAAACTGAACCAGAAAGAGAAGTTGTCCAAGAAAGAGATATAGCAAAGGAAACAATAAAAAATAGTACAGAACAAAATTCAGGGGCAAATAAAAAATGGGAGAGAAAAGAACAGGAGGCCGTCCTGGACGAGGATAGTGTTTCAGAAAAGAAAATATCAGCGAAAGATTTAATGAGTCAAGAAGTGAAAGACAGGCAGGAAGAAGACTCGGAAGGAGAAGAAATAGAAGAGGAGGAAGAAGAAGGGGAGGATATAGGTATAGGAAAAGAAACAGAGTAAGTGGAAGGTTAAAACCAATCAAAGAAAGGAATCAGGATTAAAGAACACCTGGATTTAATCTAAAAGAAAAATTGAAAAAAATGAAGATTCTTTCATGGAATGTCCGAGGACTGAATGCACCGATTAAGAGAAAAAGAATATTCCGTCATTTAGGAAAAATAAAACCAGATATAACATGCCTTCAAGAAACACATATAAGAGACAAAGACATTAAATATCTAAATAACCCCAAATTAGGATCACAGTTTTCCTCGGTATGCAGTAAAAAGAAGAGAGGGGTAACAATCTATGTTGATAAAAAATACAGAGCGAAAGAGGTGTTTAAGGATGATAAGGGAACATATATAGGAGTTGAGGTACAGTTATTACAAAATGTAATCTTATTTGTCGGAATTTATGGATCTCAACAGAATAAAACTGGTTATTATGACGAAGTGCAAAAAGTATTAGACAAATATGATTATCAGGAAATTGTAATAATGAGGGATTTCAATGGGGTTATAAACCCCGTTGTGGATAGAAAATCAGGCAAACAAAAAATAATACAACGCAAATTACCGAAGTCATTTTTTAATCTGATGGAGAATTATACGTTATTAGATATATGGAGATATTTGTATGGAGGTGTAAAAGAGTTTATGTATTTCTCAGATGTTCACAAATTGTGGTCCAGGGTAGATATGGTCTTAGTATCTAAAACATTGGTTAAAAACATTAAAGAAATGGAGATCTTACCAGTGATATACTCAGATCATAACCCAGTATTGATGACAATTAAAGAAAGAAGAATAAATTACTGCTGGATACTTAGGGAGGAGTTATTGAGAGATGAAAAAGTGGTAGAAAAAGCAAGATCTGAATTAAATCACTATTTTATAGAAAATTCTGAGAAAGGACTAAAAGGAAGCGTAGTATGGGAAGCAGGAAAAGCAGTGGTACAGGGAATATCTATAGAAAAAGAAATATATAAAAAGAAGAAAAGGAAGGAAACGCACCAAAAAATCATGGAAGAATTTAAGAAAAAAGAAGATGAGCATAAAAAAGACCCCCAAAATACAAAGAGTAAGTATGAAATAAGAGCACTACAAAAGCAAATTACAATTCAGAATACAACTGAAATAGAAAACTAAAATATGTTAAACATAAATTTTATGAACATGCCAATAAGACCAGAAAGTGGTTAGCCTATAGGCTCAAAAAAGAACGAAAGAAAAGGCTGATATTGGAAATTAGAGAAGGTAGAGAAATTCACTGTCAACAAGATAAAATAAAATTAGCATTTCAAAAATATTTTCAGAAATTATTTGATGATAAGGATAATACTGTGGAACAAGAAAATATAAGAAAGTATGTAGAGGAAATAAAAATACCACCAATTAATGAAGATCAGAGGTTCGAACTAAATAAACCAATCACAAAAATGGAAATCTTAAACGCAATCCAGAAACTTAAGATAGGTAAAGCTCCAGGACCAGATGGTTTCATATCACAATACTATAAAATCTTTCAAGATCAATTGGTAGGACCTTTACAGAAAGTTTTGAATGAAATCGACCATGGAAATTGTCCAGCTTCCTGGAGGGAAGCTTTGATAAGTTTAATCCCCAAAGAAGGAAGAGACCATCTGGATACTAAAAACTATAGACCGATAGCGCTATTGAACATTGATTATAAAATATTCGCTATAGTATTAGCAAAAAGGTTAAAAAAAAGTTTTTAAGGACTGGGTTCACGAAGATCAGAACGGCTTTCTACTGGGGAGGGCAATAAAAGAGAATATGAGGGTAATATTAAATATAATAGAGCACTATCAAAAAATAGTGAGAAAAAACTAGGTATGATCTTCCTAGACGCGGAGAAAGCCTTCGATAATGTCGATTGGAGGTTCATAGAAGAGACTTTACAAAAAATAAATATAGGGGAAAAATTCGCCAACTGGACAAATAAGATCTATAAAGACCAATCCGCAAACATATTAATAAATGGGGAGAAAACATCTAAAATTAACATCAAGAAAGGGACTAGGCAAGGATGCCCATTGTTGCCTTTAATCTTTTTGATTATCATCGAGGTATTAAACATACAAATAAGAAAAGAGTCAGAAATAGAAGGAGTGCCTATCCAAAATCAAGTATTTAAAATCAGGGCATTTGCGGACGATTTAGTCATTCTACTAGATAACCCCCCCCCCCAAAGTATAAAACATCTAAAAATCGTATTGTATGAATATGGAAAAATGCTTGGTTTTAAGGTAAATTCGGAGAAAACAACTATAATAACGAAGAACATGACTGCTCAAGAGGAAAAAGAACTGGAAATTGAATCTCAATTTCAAATATCTAAAAAAACAAAATATTTAGGAATTAATCTAACCAAGAACAATGTAGATTTGTATGATAACAACTATAAAAAAGTATGGCTGACGATTAAAGATGATCTGAAAAGATGGACAAAACTGGACTTAACATTAATGGGAAGGGTTGCGGTAATAAAAATGAATATTCTACTAAGGATGATTTTTTTATTCCAAAACCTACCTATAATAGTTAACGATGCACCATTCAATCAGTGGCAGAGTGACCTTTTGCAATTTATCTGGAACACTAAAAAAACCCGAATAAAGTGGAATTATTTGAAAGATATTAAGGAAAGAGGAGGGTTAGGAGTTCCAGATTTAAAAATATACTATCATGCTTGTTGTATAGAATGGTTGACTACCTGGACCAAATTAAGCCATGAAAGACTCCTAGCGTTAGAAGGAGCAGATCTGCCCTTTGGGTGGCATTCATACTTCTGGTATGAAAAAGCCAAAATAAACAGAGATTTTAATAATCATTTTATTAGGAAATCATTACTAAGAATCTGGTTAAAATATAAGAGGGAATTTTATCCAAAATTACCAATGTGGGTCTCCGCTCACGAGGCATTTTATAGGAGAGAAAAACCGAGATTACATAAATGGATCACGTATAAAGAAATATTAAAATGCCAAGGAGATAAGATCTATTTAAAAAGCAAAGAAGAGCTAATTGAAAGTGGTATAACGACTCAATGGTTACTACAGAGGCAGTTAGCAGAGAAGTTTAAAATAGATCAAAGAATAACAGGAATTGAAACCAAGGAGAATGACCTGGATAAACTGCTAAAATCAGGAGTAGAACATCGGATTGCAAAACTATATAAGCTTTTACTGAGATTGGAACTGGAAAAAGAAACTATAAAAGAAAATATGATATAATGGGCACAGAATATTAGACGCCCAATACAATTAGAAAGTTGGGAAAGCTCCTGGAAAATGGTGTTTAGATTATTAAGAAGTGTATCTTTAAAAGAAAATTATTATAAAATATTTTACAGGTTGTATTACACTCAAGCCCAACTAGCAAAAATGACCAAAACTAAGAATGACAAATGTTGGAAATGTAACCAAAAGGGAACTTTATATCATTTATGGTGGACCTGCGAGAAGGCAAAAATATTTTGGACACAAGTACATAACAAGATAATAAAAACATTAAAAATTGAGTTTACGATGCAACCTGAAATATACCTGCTGGACATGTATGATGGAATAAGTTTGTTAAAAAAAAGATCCCAAAGAAAGTTGTGAACATATATGATTATAGCGGCTAGGATGACTTACGCGAGCAAATGGAAGCAGGAGGAAACACCAGAGATACAAGACTGGCTAATTAAAATATGTGACTTAATTGAAATGGACAAGTTAACAACAATATTGTCCAAAAACACTATGAAACAATTTAAAGAAGACTGGGAGCCAATTTTATCTATATTTGAAGCTAACTGGGGAAAATTAGCTATAAAAGGAATAGAAGAATAAAGGTGAAAAACAAAATAAATTAAAAGAGAGAGGCAAAAAGTAAACTTGTACATAATAATGAGCTTTTCTCCTAAAAAGAAGGAAAGTGTGGAAAGGAAAAAATAGAAGATAGATAATCTAGATAAGAACAACCACGGACGAACGAAAATACAATGGGGGAAAATACAAAAAAGGAAGTAGGAGATTCTGAGAGAAAGTAATGCGGGGTAAAATAGAATCAGTTTGATACCAAAGAAATAAAAAGAAAGTAGAGATTTATGGAAAGAAATAATTTGTGTAATTTATTGTTGGACAATACTAACTAGGAGTAACCAATATGAACAGGAAAAGAGAATAAGAGAAGAACATTATAGGAAGAAATAACTGTTTAACTGTGTACCCGGGTAATGGAATGTGGTTGTATGAATAAATTAGGGAATTTAGAAAAAAATATGAGTGGTAAATATTTATAGATGGAAAAGTAGTTAGATATGGATGACGAATATAGGAAATTTGATTTTGATTAATGGTTTTTTTAAAGTTAAGCTACATATATGGTTTGTGTTTTTAATTTGTTTATAATGTATGAACATGTAAAGATAAAAAATGTGGTTATATTGTTATATCGGTTAATAAAAAGATTTGAAAACAGACTTAAGACTTATATTGACATATTACCTGATGATGAGAGGAAAACTGCATCAGCACTGTATGGTGAGGCTTATCGGCTTTCCTCTCAGCAGCTTACAACAGCTAAACATATAACTGATTGTAGTGGTAAAGCACTTGCAGGAGCTATAGCTTTGCGTAGATATGTGTGGCTGAGATTGTCTGGGTTGTCTCAGCAAGCTAAGAATATGATTGAGGACTTGCCTTTTGATGCTGCTGGATTATTCAATACTGGCACAGATGACAAACTAGAGCATGCTCAAAGGATGAAGAGCACTGCAAGAAAATATGGATTTCCAGCTTCATATTATCCATCCAGGTACCGGTATAGAAGGTATGAGCCGTTCTCAAGGAGACCGACAAGTCCAACTCAAACACAGCATCAAAGACAGACTACACCACAAGATAAAACTTCAAGGACGTTTCCTTCAACAAGGTTCAAGCAGCCACAATACAAGAAATGTCAGCCTGATCAAACCAAGCGTAGGTTTTGACAGTCAAGGGTGTGATACCAATGTCTTTCCAGATGTGAGCACCATGTTGAAGGATTCTACCCTGCAGATTGTTTCCATCCACAACAGGACTGTGTTCCATCCAGATGTTCAATCTTTGAGATTGATGGCGTGGAACCTGTTAAATTGAATGACTTACCAGATGCTGTGAAGAAATTTTTGATGGCAGCACATAAGCCATCCACATCTAGGTCATATACTTATAAATGGAACAAGCTTATTAAGTGCTTGAATGATGTAAATGTTGATGTTCAAAGTTATACTGTGGTTAATGTACTTGATTTTTTGTCAAGGTTGACAACAGAGGAACTGACACTGTCGTCAATCAAATGTTACTTGACGGCTCTTTCTTGGCGCCGTCAACAAGATGGTAAACTGTCTCTATTTGGGGATCTTATGGTTAAGAGGTTCCCACAAGGGTACAGACATTTACACCCTCCAGTTAAACCTCCTGTACCATCTTGGGATTTGAGTACCATGTTAGTGGGGTTAACTGGTAAACCTTTTGAGCCTATGGCAACTTGTGATTTACATCTCTTAACATGGAAAACAGCTTTCTTATTGGCGATAACATTGGATAGAAGGGTAGTGAGTTATGTGCGTTGAGGGTTGACTCACCTTATTTACGTTTTCATAAGAGTAAGGTAGTTCTTAAACCAGATATCACATTTTTGCCCAAAGTTGTATCATCCTTTCACTTAAATCAAGAAATCATTTTATCTGCATATTTTCAGAATCCAGAATCTGATATGGTCACATTGTTTAGATGTCAGGAGAGCGTTAGCTTCTTATGTACAGCACACAGCTGGTGTTAGGAAAATTAATAAGTTGTTCATCTGTTATTCTGTACCTAAGAAGGGAATGCCTGTTTCATCCCAAAGATTAACCAAATGGGTTGTTGCTACTATCGAATTGGCTTATGACCTTGTAAGGACAAAGCTACCCGAAGGGGTTAGAAGCCATTCAACTAGAGCATTGACCGCTTCCACCGCTTTCCTTCAGGGGGTTCCTTTGGATGATATATGCAAAGCGGCTACTTGGTCACAACCTATAACCTTTATATCCCATTATAGAATTGATAATAGAGAAAAAAGAGATGCTAACTTTGGGAGAGCAATTTTATTGTCTGCTATTAATTAATATTTCTTCCTCACAGGTAACTAATTGTAACAAAATAAACATGTTCTCTTTTATTGTAGTCATTTAGTATGAGGATGAATTTTTGAGGGGTTGTTAACTGACTTCAGGTGGAGTTGGTTTTCAGCATGACATCCCAGCATCCTTGTAATAATAGCTTGCTAGTCTCCCAATTGTGTGAGTCACAGAGACCACGAAGAAGAAGAACAGGTTGCTTACCTGTAACTGTGGTTCTTCAAGTGGTCTTCTGTGAACTCGCACAAACTCTCCCATCCTCCCCTCTATATGACCTGCTAATGTGTTGGTTCCATTAATGCTACTATAGCAGCGAAGTGGAACTGACCATTGGAGCAGGAGGGGGCTTTTATATCCTGGAGGATGGGGGAGGGGTTCAGTGGTCAAAATGCCTACTTTTGGATTTCTAGAAGGTTCCAAATGCTGTTCTGCGCAGGCGCAAACCCAATTGTGTGAGTTCACAGATGACCACTTGAAGAACCACGGTTACAGGTAAGCAACCTGTTCTTTCTCATTGTGTTGACAGTGGGTAACAGTCGCTCTGGAAGAAGTTAATATATTAAACCAGAGTTCACGGTTGGTTAATTCCCTGGCCTACACTGACATTGGTAGCCATTGCATTTCTCTTAGGATGAAATAAGGAACTGGTTATTGAAAGGCTTTCCCATGAAGTGGCTGCATACAAAAAGCAGGTGATGCCTCATCATATCTCATCATACTAACATGTTCTTTTGGAGCAGACGCAGAAATGGAACTTTTGTTTTAGTTAGTTTAGAATAAAACTGGAAAATTAAGTACTTCGAAATTGTTGTTTGGGAAACAGCCTTGCTACCTTTAATACTGTAAATATATTTCCAGTTTACATTGGTAACGTTAATGTTTTCATTCTGAAGATCCCTTTCGATGCGATGCAAATACTATTTTAACTCCCTGTTAAGTCAGAGATCATTTTCTGGAAAAATAATGTTTGACCACAAGAATGAAAAGCTTTCAATTACTGTAAGTAATTTTCCATTTCCTTTGTTAATTGATTTGTGCTATTTGGTTATTGAATCCAACCGTTCTAGTGAAGATGCAGTGAATCCTGATATAAGAATGAGAAAGTCTTTAGGATGTGTAAAAGAAGATTGTCAAGTGAAAGCCTGGGAGACCCTGTTTTGAAATCCTAGCAGGTCTATTTTCAAATTGTTTTCCCCAAAGAAAATCACCGAAATATTTTTGGGCACACTGGGGCAATATTGAGAAATAAAATCTTCTTTTACACATTTTGAGATCCTGTCTTCTTTTTCATGTCATTTTCATGAATAATGCCGAGCTAGATTTATACATTGAACTAGGGCTGGTGTTAAAACAGTATAGAGGTGGTAAAGGAGAAGTGTCAGACCTTTCGAGTGAATCCCATTCCATGTGAATACTCAGGCACATAAACTAGCATCATCATGCTAGGGCTTCCATATGATCACACTGTATCCTGTCTAGTAAAAGACAGAGCTCTGACCACCACTGTGTTGTAGTGTCAGATCCAGGTTTGATGTATGGGTCATAAGACATTCAAATAAAGTACTTTAAAAAAAATAGCTAGCCTACAGTTATTGAAAAATCACTTCTTTTTTTGACTGGTAAGTAGACACTCTAATCTCAGTCATCCTGAGATTCTAAAAGGGAAAGATTCAAGGGCGGGGGGAATCAGAGAGCAGTATCTGAGAATTAATTTTAAGGGAATTATAATCTCAAAAGAACAAGTAGAAAAGAATCAAGTGCCTGTTTTTTCTGTTTTACACACACTTAGTAAGCAATCTTACAGCAAGCTAGAATTTTTTATTGTGCCAGGTGAACCTGTGAAGTATAGATGAGCAATAGTAAAACTTTTCTCAGCTACTCTTCAGTAACTATGAACGTAGCCTTAAATCTTTGCACACAAGCATTTCCGAGGTTGTTTTATTTTGAGGCAGATACAGTTAGAGCTCATGCACAACAGAACAAGGAGAATGTAAACAAGATAAAAATTCTTTATGAAGAATGATTTGGCACAGTCTGCCAAATCATTCTTTAATTTACTGATTTTTGATTGGCGTGAAAAGGATATACGGTTGGCCGTCCAAATCTGTGGCTTCTGTATCCACGTATTCAACCATCCATGGTTTGAAAATATTTTTTAAAAAAATCCAGAAAGCAAACTTAATTTTGCCATTTTATATAATGGCACTATTTTACTACATCATTGCACATAATAAGACTTGGATTATCCACATAGTTTGGTATCCATGGAGAGTCCCTGAAACAAACCCCAGCAGATACCAAGGGTCCACTAAAGCAGCAGGAGGCATCTGACAGAAAGGTGTTGGCATGATATTAATTATTTATTTAATTTGTATCCTGCCTTTTTCCCAACAAGGGACCTATGTCAGCTCACAGTTTGAGTTAAAAGGCAATACAATCAAATGGGTAATACAAATGTTAAAAAGCAATTAAACATTCATATTAGAAACATTAAAGACAAATTTAGTAACAACAACAGAAGCAATAATACAAATTTTAAAACTACTCCAATTAAAAAGTCTTCTGCAACAGACAGTACTCAAAAGTCTGGGTAAACAGAAAGGTCTTGGCCTGCTACCAAAAAGAGCAGAGAGGTGGACAGTCAATGATGGCGGGATTCAGAGAAAACCCTTTCTTGGTTATCTTAAAACTCAGACAAGGTCATATTGAAAGATAAGTGCCACAGATCTGCATCACTTACTTAGCTTAGGTAGCTAAGTAGTGTCTCCAACCTGATCCTTCCCCCATCCTCACTTACTGAGCAGCTGCTTATGTGAGTAACAGGGATCTGTTCTCCTGATGATCGGGAAGTGGCTGACTGCCACCACCACAACATCCCTGAGTGATCTCTAGTGCAGCAATCGGAAGTGAACTGTGAGTCTGGAGACAAAGTTTAAAATCCCCTCTTATACATGGAAACTCACTGGGTGACCTTGGGCAAGTCATACTCTTACCCTCAGAGAAGGGCGAAGGCAACCCCCCTCTGAACAAGTCTTACCAAGAAAAACCTGTGATAGGATTGCCTTAACGTCTCCATAAATCAGAAATAACTTGGAAGGCACACAGCAACAACAACAGCCAGCCCCAGTCAGCAATCTGGCTGCAGCATTTTGCACAGAAGACAGCCCTACATAGAGTGTGTTACAGTAATCCAACCTGGATGTAATCAAGGTATATATGTCACTGCTGCCAGATCTGAGATCTTAGGGAATAGACACAGTTGGCATTCTAGCTTTAATTGTGCAAATATGCTCTTAGTCACAGCAGAAACCTGAGCTTCCAAGATCAGGATTGAAGTGTAACCCTATTCAGCATAGGCTGCGTTCCTGTTCCCTGATACGTGTGTTTTGACTGACCAAGAACACCTCTGTTTTGTGTAGATTAAATGTCAGTTTGTTTGGCCTCATCAAGTCCATTTCAGCAGACACTGGTTTAACACTAAGACATCTTCCTTAGAGTCTAATGGAAAGGAGAAATAGTGTTGGGTGTCTGTCATAAGCACTGAATTGAGTATGTCTACTCTAATGTGAGGTGTTTTTTTTTTTAAATTTTTTTTGAGCATATGCAATCATATTGGATAGTGACTGTGACTTAGTAAGATGTTCCTGTAGGATATTTTCAGTTGTCATAGATAACTAAACAACCTGCCGATCGGAAGACTGAGGGATACAGGTTTTCCATGTGTACTTTCAGCTGCTATCAAATCCAATTACTATTAGTTCCACAGTTCTCATTTTTGTACTTTCCAATTAATCTATAACAGCGTTATTTCCTGGGGAAGAATTTATTTATTTATTTATTCATTCATTCATTCATTCAATTTATATTCTGTTTTTCTCCCGGTACAGAACCCACAGTGACTTACAATGCAAGTTCAAGCAAAATAGTTAAAACAGTACATAGCATGAAAGTGGAAAAAACATTAAACAATCCATCCAAGTAAAACCTTAATTAAGAAACAATTAAACATATATGCAGATTGCGTAATGAAAAACAGCACACTCATTGCACATCCTTCTATCTAAATATAGTAGATAAAACCAGCTGCAACAATGGCGTAATCTTATGATAGATAATGTTGATTATTTGTATGATTTTAGGGAATGAGTATTGTGGATAACTAGTTATAGCAATATGAATTGAATACAAGAATCCTATAAAGGTTTAGGGTCAATTGCGATGTTAACTTTCCCAGTCCAGTATTGTAGTCAAATATACTCTTTCTTGAATTGACTCAGAGCATGAGGACCTGAAGCTAAAACTTTTTTCAACACAAGGTTGATTACATGCACCCACTTATAAACCAGCCCTGATCAGCAGTCACTTAACACATTAAAATGGAATTAATGTATTACAATTCTATGTTTTACAGAAATATTTAAAATTATTTTTGGCCATCTTTAAATTTCCTTTTTTAAAAAAATAATGTAATATATTTCTGTGTTTTAGACCAATCTTACATTAACCACTTTTCTGATTGCTGTTGGTGACACAGAGATTCTTCTAAGGTGAATGCAGTGAATTAAATCCAGGCAAGTCAGTAGTCTGGCAAAGGGGGGACTGCGCTCTGTTTCTCCTTCACTAGTTTGCTTGAACTCTGTAATGGCCTCAAAGGGAAGACCTTCTTTTCTTCATGGTCAATAAACAAATCAAGAAAGCAAATGGAGGTGAAACAAAGGGCCATACTGCTTTATCAGCAGCTCCACCCCTCATCTTGTGAGTAGGAAAAAAGTTAGTGAAACATGACCAGGCTAGTAGTTTTTGAGGTTTTAGTAGTAAGGATGCTTCAGATTGTCATGTAGATGATGACTTAGCTCAGTAGAAACTTAGAGTTGTTGATTTTTTCATAAGAAGAATTTATATGACTTTTAAAGCCTTAAAGTGTCTTCATAATTCTAATAGACTTCTTGGCTAGATGACATATATTTTACAGAAAAGAGACTATAAATGGCATGTTTGCCACTTGTCTTAACATGTTAATAGTTTCCGAGGTATTGAAAGTGTATCCTCAGTGAAATTTACTTCTTTTTTGTGTAGTTATCTATACTTGTAATACAATATGCTTTGAGTGCATTTGATGAAGCTCTGGGAAAATCTTATTGACTTCAGTGTTCTTGGAGAAGTCATATCACTCTGGTTTATTTCTCGCTGTGTTCATTTGCTTCCTGAAGGGGCTTTTAGTTCAGCTACATTAAAACTAGGCCTGAACATTTTTCGTTTAATTAAGCAGACCCTTTAACTGAAAGGCAGGTTATATAGTTATGTACAAATTAAATTATCAGTGATAGTGATTGTCAGTTACTTACAATATTCTTACTGTGGAGGAGGCCATCCTGAGATAGTTACCCCCGTCTGCTTATGAAGTCAGGACATCTAGAAGCTTCTGCTTATCATAGGAGGAAATAACTTCTTCCCTGTTCATACCTGAGTGAGCAGGTACAAATTTAGTTCTCCATCTTTATACTAGTTTTCTTTTAGGTTTTTTTTTCTTTTTTATTTGCTGTTCTTCTCACATCTAATTGCATTAGAATGTGACATTGAAAAGCAGGAACTAAGGATGCTGTGCTGTACAGCAAACAGCAGTGGTGGACTCAAAGCCAGATTAGGACCTTACATTGGGCTATATGGAGAGGAAAAGACAGGCTCCCTGTAACAGCTGGATCTTTGCCTACACAAGAAACCCCACAGTCCCACAGATAGGGCCAAATACTGGTAAGTGCAGTAAACTGCTCTAGAAGGAAAACCTTGTAAAGTGTTCTGAAGTTTGTTGTAGAGTATTGGTAGAAAGAGAGATCCAGTACCACTCAGCATTAGGCCACCTCACCTGTGCATGCAGACACACACACACACACACACACACACACACACACACAGAATGCTGGTTGAACTGGATAGTGAGGAAGGAGTTGGTGGAGGCATTCATAAAGCACAAGAAGAATTGTGCCTCAACAGTTACTTTTACCATTCTTCCACGCTTTATTTTCCATATCAAACTCTTGAGCAGGACCATAGAACATCAGCAAACAAGTTTATTCTTGTTCTAGAAACCCTGGCTCCAGAATGGTTGAGATGAATAATCCATTGCAATTTATTTTCCTCATAAGGATAAAGAAACTTCAGAGTAAAGTCTGTTGCTTCTTTTCTTGTATCCAGGCATGTGCTGCTGTACCAGGAAAATCTTGTCTCTTCTAAGGACATATGTTTTGTTTTTTAGTTAATTTGCTGTTTCAGTTTGATTTTTTTCTCTCTTTGTACAACTTAAGGTCCAACCTGGAGAGGGAAACAAGGCTTCCCTAGATGACATGAAATCTTTATCTGGAGGTGAACGTTCCTTCTCTACAGTTTGCTTCATCCTCTCTCTATGGTCCATTGCGGAATCACCTTTCAGATGTTTGGATGAATTTGATGTCTTCATGGTATAGTTTGCTGAACTTTATTTATTGGTAATACTCAGCTCAGTATACAGAATGGATAATCACTTCCCAGTTTTCATTAGAAACATGAAAGAAAATATATTGATTTTCAGGGAAGAAGAATATTTCCTTAATAGTTCAGTATCTAACTTACTCCTTTTGCTAAAAAAGCAGTCCACAAAACTAGATTCTTCAAAGTAATTGAATAAACTGAAAAATAAAAAAGTAACATAATAAAATGTATATTAGCAACATTTCATTTTCAAAGAAAAATCTACTGTACAGATGGGATTCAGTTTAATATTTCTTGGAATTAATTTCAAGAAAACTATTTTGAGAACCACAAATGCCTGTAGAGGTTAGTTTGTGATAGTAACCTGTTTAAGGTTTTCTGGTTTGCTTCTTGCCTGATTGGAAATTCACGAAGAAATAGATTTTAGTTGTGTGAGGCATGTGCTTAGGCATCTGAATACACTGTCCCTTACAATGAAGTGAGGATTCAGCTGGAAATCCAGTGCTTGAAAGGAGCTACTACAAAGGGAGGATGTTGATAAACTGAGGTAGGGTACCATAAGCTTGGGATGGTGTGGTCCAGTTTGATGCATCCCAAGACTACACCAGTTTTTTCCAGCACCACATACAGAAAAATCAGAAATGTAAACTTTCTGTTCATCTTGGAGAAAGGAAGCCTTAGGCATTGTTTTGGGCTAGGTTGCATATACATGTAGGAAAATTGGGCAGGACCTGACAGTGATATGCTTTTATGTTTTATGCTGTTCTGTTCTTTATTCCAGCAAACTAGTTGCTTTTTAACCAGTTCTGTTCTGTTGTGAAATGGATTGTGGGAATCTTCTTTGTGGTCTCTATGCCTCACACAAATGGGTTTTCACATGTGTTCAGTGACCCAATCAGAATTATCAGAATCAGAAATATCAGCTGAGTAGCACACATCCTAACCTGCCAAAGTTATTGTCCCCTCAGTTTCTTTTCTTCGGCCAACAGAGTGACTTTTATCAGAGTGCCCTGCGTCATTGAGCAGTTTCCTGTTTCTTTCTCTGCTGTTCTCTCATTCTTGCTGTTGTCCTGCTTCATTTCCGCTTCTTGCTATATTTTTCTTGTTCTACCACTATATTTTTAAAAACTCTTTGGAGCTCTGCCCCTCTTGTTCACCTTTTTATGGCTTTTACTTCTCTTTTCAAACTCTGCTCTTCATTTGGATGAAAAGTTTCTCTGTCAGATGGGCATTTGGAGTCTCTGCTTTGTCTTGGTGAGGGACATGTGATACAGAAGTGCTCTTTCTGTAGATGCTTTGCTTCTCAGGCCTTGAAAAACGAGGCTTCCAGACTTAGAAGAAGTTGCTGCAGGTTGCGGACCAGGCAGCTTTGAACAAGCCACTCTTCTTAGCCTCCACCATGGTGTTGAGAGCTCAGAAATCTGCCTGTTAAAAATCGAAGATGGCTTTGGTACCAGTGGCTTCCATCTCAACTACTTCTTTGATATTGACAACACACTCAGTATCAACATTTCTGCTGCCTCTTTGGTTCAGCTGCCTTCAACCCCATTGTCTTCAGCTGTTTTGGTAGCAGGAGACTCTGTCCATTTGGCCTCTTCAGTGCAAAGACTGAAGTCCTCCTGGTCCACACTCTCCAAATCCAGATGCAAGAGAGTGGCCTTCATGGGTGGTCACTTGGTTTCAAAGGTGAAGAACAGACTGAAAGAAAAGAAGCAGTGTAAACATCATAAGCAGCAACCGGTATTAGCACCAGCAACCTTTCCAAAAGTGGCTCTTCCAACACTGGTGTTACCCCCATTAGCAAACCCCATCCCAGGGGGATATAAAATTAATATCAAGAATATCAGCTGTACCAGAGAGGTTGCCAGGGTGGGTGTGTAGGCAAATAGGTCAAGCGACCGGACGTAGGTTAAGGCCAGGAAAATCCCCAGTCACATTTCCCAAGGAGACCTCAGGCAAGGCACGGCCGCACAGACAAAGGGTCCTCAGCCACAAAGCCAACTTGAGGAGATTACCGGGTTTTCCTCTGTTGAGCAATGCTTGCATTGGCAAATCCTACAAGGGCGAGGTTCATTTACATGAAATAATCATGCAAGCCCATCAAGTTGCTATTGGTGGTATTTTCCTTCTGTTTTGACCATTGTCCTTCCTGGGAAGGGGTCTGCCCCTGAGGTGCATTCTGCCCTATAAGTAGCCCCCTTTTTGAGACCCTCTTTGGAGAACTCCCCTACTATGCTAGCAGACTGGCACTCTGTTAGTCGAGTAGTCCCCTCAGCTGCCTCTCTTCACTGAGCTCCTTCTTTCTCGCCACTTCCCAAACTGAAGACTTCTGGACAGGTGCAGTATTACCACCTGTACACCCTCTCCGCCTTATCCCCTATAAGCTTTCACCTCTTTCCCTTCTCAATAGTCCTTGTGTGCGTGAGTGAATGACTGTGTGTGTGCGTAGGAACATATTTGCTAATAAATTTCATTATTGACACAATTGGCTGGCTTTTGTCTGGTTTGAACCCCTAAAAATTGGGTTGAAGATCTCGCTGGGTTACCCCGCCCCTCGTTCTACCATAGCCAGTGCTCTGCTATTCTCCCAGTCTTTGCATTTTTGGAACGAATCAAGGTGTCCCCCAGGGAACCCCCAGAAGTCAAGGTAACACTGGGGCTTTCAGTTCCAATTGCTGTGGTTCAGTTTGATGCACCATCAGTTCTGCCCTACTGATCCCAGGCCTGTTTCGGTAAGAGAGATGGAGAGACTTCTGGAACAGGATATGGTCACTCTCCAAGTATGCATGCCTGCTGCCTCTATATGTCATGCCACTGTTTCTCCATCCTGTTGGGACACCCCTAGGCATAGACTTTTTCGCTATCGTCTAAGTGAGACAGGTTTTGCTTCCAGAGGGAGAGGTTATATATATTCTCACATCCATCTTGCAGGGGAAACTGATACAAAAAGAAGTCACACCTCTTTGTCCTATACGGATCACCTATGGAGAACCTCTGGAGGGAATCACCTAGATCGTATCATGGTTATTGTCCCTCTTACTGGGTCTGCTATTACTACAGGAATTTCTGCACTAACACATTCACTGTTTTCCATATTGGTGCTGAAGCTGCTCAAAATCTTCACATGTTAATATACCACTTGCCTCTCTTGGGCATCAGTCCTCATTGTGCTCACGCACACCTCAGAGACAGTTGCTCTCCATACCATTGTCTTCTGTTTACACAACCTAGAACTACTGCAGCTATAGGCCTCTCCAGCTGTTTTTCTGCTTGCTTCCGCCATTTATTCTGCACCCATCACCAATGTAATTCCCTTCTCTTCCATCTTTATTGCTGCTACTGAACACCACTGATCACTCAAGTGACTTCAGTATCAATCACCCTTTTCTGCTTTTACATTGCAAGACAAAGCTTCAGTCGATTCTTCTGAGGGCAATTGTGATTCTGATTATTCTTCTCTGACTTCCCCTTCACCACTCACTTCCTCCTCCATTGTTGAAGATACCACTTCATCATCTGCTTCAGAGGACATCAAGCTGTTTGCTCGCATTGTGCTGCAAGACCAAGTCATTGGGGTTAGATGTCACAATACTACTGACTTCAGTATCAGGTCTAGTTTTTCAGCTGGTGGACCTGCAGACTCCTACATTAGCCACAATTCCACTCCTGGCTGCTTGTCGTGTTCTCATTAAACATTCTTAGATCAAGCCAACCTCGCTACCACCAGCTTTTCATGATCTGGAGAACTTATACAGAACAGAACAGGAAGGGGCCACCTTTCTCTTTACATACTGTGCTCAAAATTTCATAGTGGTGAATGTGTCCTAGACCAGGAGTGACAAGAAATCACATCTGCTGACTGGACTGCAGATGTTTTGACGTAGCTGGGTGTTGATCCTATTAATCTGTAGTCTTTGCCATACATTTGACTAACATGCAGGCCTGCATGTCATCTTACCAGAGGTTCCTATGGGAAAAGGAGCTTGCATTTTTTCCCTGTCTCTCAAACAACCAAAGGAATGCAGCCTTGCTTTTCCAGCAGGAGGCCCTTTCCCTGGCAACAGAGCAAACATAGTCCACTCACCATTTTGTAGACTCTGCAACCAAGATAATGTCGGGGCAGTTGCTCTCCATCACTACACATGGGTGTATGCTGCTAGGCTGGGCATAGAAGACCTGCTGCTTGACAGGGAAGGCTTATTCAAGTCCAGAACTGATGAGATGTTGGACCTCCTAATCAAGGCTAGATTGACAATGAGGAAAATGGGCTTTGGGGTGCAACAACAGCAACAATGGCCATACAGGTATTCATGGAAACATCCCTCATATGGGTTTTCCAGGTCCAAATCCCCATCTTGGACATCGTGTACCTCCTGTCAAGAATCCTCATTCATTGGGAGACACTAGATTCTGTCATGGGGTGAACTTACCTCCCAATCAGCAGAGCAGAGGCACTCATAAACAAGGCACAGGCAGTGTTATCTTACCCACATCTTTTTACTCACAATAGAGACTTCTAGGCCTCATGGCAGACACTGCAGTAGCCATGTATCTGGCATGTTTGAGGTTCAGACTTCTACAACATTGTTTTCTCAAGCACTACAGCCCTCTTTGGAGTCATCAATGCAAGAGATTAATCATACCTCCAGGATTGCTTCCATCTCTTTCTTGTCTCTCCTCTCCCTCAACCCCTTTGGAGAAGTCCAAATCTCTTATCTGGTATGCAGTTTTCATCTTCCAGACTCATCCTGCATGGTCACTACAGATGCCTCACTGACAGTCTAGGGGGCACACTGCAGCAATATCACAATCCAGGGACATTGAACAAGCAGCAAGTCCCACTGACATCTTAGGGATCTCGAATTCATAGCTGTCATCAGAGTCTTTTGTATGTTCAAGAGGAAACTGCAAGGCAGAGTTTTTCAGTTGTGTCACTTCAGACAACACAACAGTCTGTTATATCAATAAACAAGGTGGCATTCATTCCACAATTCAGCTCAATCTGATCATGACCCTTTGGAATCAAGAGATGCATTTATCCCATAGCTATCCATCTTGCAAATATAGAAAATGTGTTGGCAGATTCACTCAGCCATGCTCAGATTCTCCAAAACTAGTCATCTCTGTCCAGCAGAACCTACCATCTCATCACCTCCATATGCAGAACACCTCACATATATCTTTTTGTGATTTCTGTCAACAGAAGTGTGTCCACTTTTCTTCCAGGGCAGGGAAGGAAGAACGATTTCTCGGAGATGCATTTCTGCACAGATGGACATTTTGGCTGTTTCCTCCCTTTCTGTTATTAGCAAAAGTAGTAATAAAACTCAGCAGAGACAGGACCAATATGATCCTGGTAGCGCCTTTCTGGCCCAGACAACCTTGATTTGCCCTGTTCCTGCATCTGTCTAGGGATTGCCACATGACTCTCTTGCTTTTGCAAGATCTTCTTTTACATTCTCAAGAACAAGTCCTCCATCCCATTATCAAGATGCTACAATTAACAACATGGAGGATAACTCCTTAGGTCCCCTTGACTGAGAGCAGTCCTATTCACATCGAGGAAGAAGTGTGTGAGGCGATCTTATGATCATAAATGGAAGCACTTCTGCTCCTTCACATCCTCAGGATCAGAACCTTCACTCCCACTAGCAGTATTTACAGTCCTGCACTACTTGTAGCTTCTCAGAGAAGAGGGGCTGGCATTTTCCCCATTGAAGGTATATTTGGTTGCAGTTGTGGCACAGCAGCAAGTTTCTCATCTTTTACTGTACTGTTTTCAGATCCAGTGGTGAACAAATTCCATAGACACATAACCTGCTCTATCTCCCCTCTCTTTCAGTGGACTTAGAAACTGTGGAGGCAGTAGCTTTGGCAGATAAGGACATGCACAGTAGATAGGGGAGGTATGATTCCTGCCAAGTTACTCAGTTCTAGAACATTCCTATTGGGTCACTGAAACTGTGAAAAACCATTTGTGTTAGAGCACAGATGACCACTCAAAGAATTATGGTTGTAAGCAATCTTTTCTTCTTGTTGGGCTCAGGCTGTGAGAACAGAAGATCTCCCTCCCCTTTTTAGAAACTGAGCTCATCTTCTACCAGGAAGGAGGTTCTGCTATATCCAGGAAGTGAAAGCTTTCTTCCGGCCACCTTTATAAACTATCGTTTATCATGTTACAATGTTAAGGCCACAAGCTTAGCATTTGCAGCAGAGGAGTGTTTTTGAAGAGTGGAAGTCAAAAATGCCAGAACTAGTGGTAATGGCCAAAAAGTAAAATGATTAGTTAAAGGTTGCTGGAGAATGAGTGAAAGACGATTATAAAATGAATGTTTTTGGAATCAGTTTTTAGCACAACAGTGTGCATTATTTTGTTCAACATTTGCCTAAGACATGGCATTGTATTGCTAAATTTATATAAGTGTATTTATAAAAATACATTAACAAATTACATATTTTTGATATCTTTTAGGATATGGTTAACAGGAGAATTTCAGTGGACATGATGCTTCAGATGGCAGATTCTCAACGTTATCGGCAATTTATTTTGATTACTCCACAGAACACGAGGTAATCTTTTCTTAACATCGGGGTTTATAAAATAGAAAAGCCGCATCTGGAGTACCTATGATGTCAAAAAAGAATACTAAAACTGACAAGAAAAATTAGAGAAGTTACATTGACGCTTCAATGAATGTTTATGCTGTAAATACAATTTTTTCTCCTCAAAAGGAAGTCCCAAAACAGAATTGTGATATAAAATCCCTACTTTTGATTAAATTTATAATTTAATACCTGGTCCTCTATAGCTAGGCTCTAACTGAAGACTTGGTATGGTCTAACTGTAAAATTATTGCATGGAGAAACCATGAGTAAGTTGCTTCTATTTTGTGTCTAGCTCATTGCCATCCAGCAAGCTCATTCGAATTCTCCGAATGTCAGATCCAGAGAGAGGGCAGACCACACTGAATTTCCATCGTAGAGGTGATGAAGATGAAGAATGAGTTCCTTAACAATGTGTAGTACCAGATCAACTTGTTCACATTGTATGTATCTGTATAATATGGAGGTCCATCATATCCTTAAATCCTGTTGGAATTCATCAAATTTAAGTTTTTGTAATTCCCCACATGTACTTGTGCCTTTTTTTTCCTATTGCAGTTTACAAGACTTAAAGATAAAAATGCATTTTATTACTGGAAGTCTTCAAAGTTATTTTAGTGGTTGAACTGCAGCAGTAAACATACTTATCTTGCACTAGTGGCTTCTCTTGACTGAAGCTGCTGTTCTGTTCTTGCAAAGAATGGCATGGAGATATATTTTGAAGAGAAATGAAAATGTTTCTTATTTTTTTATTCCATAAGTATGACAAAGTAAGATTAAAAAATAAATTTTAGATATTATTTTGGAACACCTTTTTAGCAATAAAACAGTTGGAGCAAAAACAAAATTCTTGTCCCTAATTCTTCCAGTATCTTTTGGTTTAATTACATTTGTGGTCATTGCAAGCATCTTTTGTATACTCTAGTGCTATATCAGTCTTCTGGGTTCTAGCCTGATGCCTCAGCCCAGTTCTTTCTTTTCTGTTAAAGAAAGTGTGCAGACATATTGTTCGATACACTAGCTTTGCAGGATTCATCACTCAACTTCTCCAGCTATGATTTTGGGTACAGATGAAACAACAAACATAGTACAAGCAGGCAAAACTCAGGTTATAAATTGATTCTCCCAGAGTTTTCTGTCTTACTGAATCAGTGAACTGAAGTCAACTGCAATTTGGGACCTACTCTAGCTCAGTTTAGAATACCAACACCACACTTAACACAGTGTATATGGATAGATATTGCCCTTCAGAGCCTAGAGTAGGTTGTTTGGCCTCACCAGTATTGCTCCTACCAAATTACAACAGTCTGTTGAAGCACTTTGCTCATAAAGATTTGACTCCTAATGTTCTTTTTCTCTATACATAGAGATTTGTAACAAAAAAAACAACCAGTAGGTGGGCCATGTATGTTCAGAGTAGTATGGAAGTGTACAGTTTCTTTTTGTCACTGAAGTCAATTTTGTTTCTCGCATGACATGAGAAGAGCAGTTGATGATGATGAGTACATTGCTTAGTTGAGTGGTTGTATGTGTTCTTCCAAGATTGCTGAAGTAAATTGCTAGCTCTCCCCCCTTCCTCTTCCTGGGGCCTAAAAGCTATTCGGAGGATTGCACCAACTGGCAACTTACAAGTCTCTGTTTCTTAAACTCTTTGATGGCTTGGGAACTCAGGAATAACACCCTTAGTTCATATCAGTGAACAGTTTAATCAAACACTTGCCTGTTTCATGCTTGCCTTTAAATATTTCCAGAAAACATTTGTTAATTTCCAAATTAAAGCTGCATGATTTCCCTCTGCTGTTGAAGGCAGAGCCGCTGACCCGACTTACATGTTACTGATGTCTTTATGGAGTCAATATAGGGTGACCAGATAAGTGGCAGTTGTGAATGGCAACCATCTGATGAGCAATTAGATGATATATTTTTCATGTGTTCTTTTTTTAAGGGAGACCCTCAAATGATGAAAAACTTGTTTGCCATGACACATTGTTTTTCTTATTTATTGAGCCTGCTTTGTTTTGCGATTGGTAATTTACATGGTAAGCGTGTGCACATATCTCTGAAGAATATTACATTGTGGGAAGGAAACAGGTTAATAGGGGAATTATACATAGTCTTTAACATCTAGTTTGACTCCCATAAGTACTATCCAACCAAGCTGCTGACCTAGGCCTAGGTCTTCTTAGCTTTCAGAAGTATCATATGTCCAGTCAGAGTCAGTAATCCCTGACATTCGTAAATCTGAAAGATTTGTGTGAAAACTGAATTATAGTTCAGTGGTAGAGTTTTTACTGCCCTGTGAAAGCCTGTAAACTGTGAGATGGAATAAGAGTTGAGGCACTTAAACTATATCAAGTTCAAGAGGCTCCATAATATTACAAATATATACATATGTGTAACCAGTAGGGTTTTATTTGGTCATTAGAGGCTCTATGTAATCTGAGACTAAACTATAGTTTTCTTAGCCTAAAAATCTGGCACTACATATTTTTCTCTTTTTTTCAAATCTTGCAGTTGCATATGGAAAGACTAACTGAAACATAATCTTGTCTATTATTACAATTTATTCTTTGGAGGGAAAAACTTTCAACATGTCTACTGATAGAATGTTCACATCACATTCCAGTTACACTGGTGTACTTACATTAAGATTTGATTGATTTCATTGGTCCATGAGCAGCTATATTGCAACCATAGTCCCTTTTCCTTTACTGGGAGAAAAAGCCTTTAAATCCAAAAGTTCCAGGTGGCTTGTTTGTTGACTACGCTATACATCAGGCAAAGAGTTGGCTGACAGTGCTCAAGTGCTTTGGTGCTCTTGGGATTTCTGGTTCCCAATGGCATCTTCACATGCTATGCTGACAGAATCTAGAGTGTCCCTGGACGCTGTAAGACAGAAGAGGCTGCTGTGGGAAATGGTAGAGTCTCAAAAAAACAGGGAAATGAATGTAACTTTTCTCAGTAAATAAGCAGAAGTTCCTTCTTTGGGTATACCACAGTTTCAGCCATTTTTTTTTTTTAATCCCAAGACTAACAAGCTACTCATGTGAAATAATATAACAAATGAGAAGTCAAATGTTATAAATTTATTTTGGGACATTGATCTCAACCTCTTTGGAAGCTTATGAAAATTTCAAGCAGAAATTAATACACTCTCAACAAAACGTTTTAAACTTCCAATAAAACAGTATTTTAAATGTGTTTTGTATATATTTATATTATATATATTTATAGGTTAGCTTTCACTGAGGGAACACTTTAGCAGGGTTAGCTTTTTTTCCCCCAAGTTTTGTCTTATATTTCATTCCTCTGACATAGTTCTTCTTCATCATCTTCTTTCTTCCCAATAGAAAGGATGCAAATGAGGTAAGAATTAAGGCAAACCTAAAAGTCATGCAAAATGAAGTACATTTATATTCACCAACAATACAAGCACATGTCTGGATCAGACGCTTAATGTACTGAGGCGCTTCCCTCGGTCTGTCCACTACTAGTATACAGCAGGATGGTGACAATTTGCTAATGAATGGTTTTACACTACCATGGGGATTTCAGTGTCACTAACATTACCCAGTTTAAGAGACATATAGCTAGCATCAGTAAAACATGAACAATAAATAGTATAATTCACTGCAGCATGGCAATGCTGCACAGGCATCAGAGGAATAGGACTTATGAAATGACGTTGTACACATCACATCGTGGCATAATTATTAATTTTTTTATAATATATACTTTTAAAATTCTGTAGCAATTGACATTCTCATGCACACAAGTGTTTCAAACACAAGAAGCAAGTCCATTGATAGGTAGTCCAAGCAATTTTGTTTGTTTGTTTGTTTGTTTTGTGTGTGTGTGTATGTGGAAATAGCTGCAAACTGAATGGAACATTGAAACTTCTGTGCAGTCCACGAAAGCATTTTACACAAGCTTCTCATTTCTGAATGTCACACTGCAGAAGTAATACAATGGAAGGGTCGCTCTTTGCAGCTTCTTTGAATTCATCCAATGTGATCTGGTCATCTTTGTTCTTATCCATTTTGCTGAAAATCTTGTCTACTCGTTGCTCTGGTGTGAGGCCATCTTCATTCATTTTCATCATGATCACAGTGCCCACCATTTTATAAATGGCCTTAAAAGAGAGAAAGGGAAGATTTTTCAGGAGGTACAGAAGAATTGGTCTATACTTTTAGAAATGTAACATGCACCCCTATACATATTTATTCAGAAGTAAAACTGCATTGTTAATTCAGCCTGCCTTACCCAGGTAAATGGATTCAGGATTGCATATTTAACCTTACTGCACAATCCAGCCAAGGTTAACTACTTTTAAAGTCAATGCACTTCAACTGGGGAGGTAACCATATTCCCTAAGTGAATATAAAATAAATTTTGAAGGAGTAAACTGCTGTATTCAGACATTACAGTTCAATATTGATTACAGACTTTGCTATACAGTTTCCAGAAGCTACTGACAGTCTGACATGATTATTTCTTCCTGTTTTCCAATGCGGCTTCCAGATTTCACAGAAGACAATGGATCAGAGCACGTGGGGATGTTTGTCAGGAATGTCAAAAGTGTCTAGTGTGAGGACTATTGGGTACTGTATCAATGAAGGCCAAGTCACCGAGTGTTAGGGACACAGCGCAGATTGTCTACAGAGTCCAAAATTTCAGGAGCCCATGATTTCCAGGGGAGAGTGGACACCAATACAGTGGGTTACAGGTAGGCCCAAACCTGGGACCTAGGGATAACTCCTTGGATGTCACATACACACACACACGTGCATAGTGGTTTGCCCTTCTTCTTCACATCTGCTGTACTTGCAGGGTATTTTTTCTTGTGCCCCCCTTGAGCAACTATTGCACCCCCACCTCAAGGTCACACCCCAAAATCCTCACTGACAGCAGGGGTAGCTATGGATCCAAGCTATTTTTACAGTCTGGGATTCAAACCCTGTACTGAAAAATGGGAGAACCTCTGGATGCCTAGACAGTGGATCTCTGGCCTTTTTTTTTTTCTTTGAGGTTTGTGTTTTGGCCTTGGGGGACCAGAACTGGCAATTGGACCTTATGCTCCCATGATAAAAAACAGACTGGGTGTGGGCAAAGTCTGGGAGATCAGAATCCAAATTCCCATCTTGGTGACCCACCAGGGGAAAGCCATCTCCAAATGTAAAGCTAAAAGTGCCCAGAGATTCATTTCTGTTTTCATCAAATGCCTCCTAGATTTTGAGGAGGGAAAGAGACAAAACAAGCTCATGGAAGATATAGTACTTTGTTTTAATCAACTAACAGCTGGGGGGGGGGTCAGATAATTATGAGGACTGCACAAATAATTCTCTGTCTCATTTATGTTAGATTTTGCTCCATGGAGCAAAATAATAACCAGGAGGGTGCCTGCATGTTGCCCATCTCTGATACAGATTCATTAAATGGAAACGTATTTTTGTCCTGTCTTGCAAACACAGAACACTAGGATGTTTTCATATAAAAAACTAAGGCCAGAATCCTGTATCAGCTATTTAGTTAAGTATACTGAGTAACTTCTGCTGGACTGACCCTCCTTCCCAACTTGATGGAAAACATCATTCGCGTGTGCTCTGATTGTTAGCAGGAGCGGTCTTCCCTTTCTCCATGCAGCTGATGCCCAGTAAAGTAGGTTGGAAGGGGAGTTACGATTATGGCAATAATGTCAAAACCATGACTAAGCAGTGATCATGAATACCAAACAGTTATGAATGAGCATGCTGTAGCGGTTTGAGAATTGGACTTATGACTCTCGAGACCAGGGTTCAAATCGCTGCTTGGGTATGGAAACCCACTGGCTGACCTTGGGGAAAGGAAAAGACAAACCTCTGTGTTAATGTTTCCAAGAAAGCTGCAAGCTAAGGTTGCCATAAATCAGAAATGACTCGAAGGTACACAGCAGCAACAAATCTAGGTAGCTATTTCATATTAATAATTGCTATTTAGTTATGATTGTGACACTATTGCCATGGTCATAACTCATCCCAAAACTTATTTTACTGGGCAACAGCTGCATGGGCAGAAAGAAGACCATTCTGCTGGTGAACATAGCATGGTTGAATTATGCTTCCATCAGGTTTCTGGGGGAGGCGGGTGGCTTAGGGTGGTCCAAGAGAGGTTGATCCAAGACAGTAGCTGATACAGGATTCCAGCCTAACTCATATCATAAAACTGTTTTTCATAGCAGCTGCAATCCTGTATGGGGTTTACATGTGTGCAGGCACTATAGTTATGGTGCTACACAGTGAATCATGTTCCAACCCTCTAACCACCACTTACAAGGCACCATCCACTTGATCAACGGGGGGGCGGGGGGGTCTTTTCCCCTATCAACTGAGAAGCAATCTCCAGTGCAACAGGCAGAAGCAAGGTCCCTGTCACAATCCCTCCTAGCACCAGGGATCATGTGAGAGAGTGGGTGGGAACATCAGTCACCTGCTTCCTGATCAACAGGAGAACAGACCAGACCCTGTCAATTGCACAGCTGCTGCCCGGTAAGCAGGGACTGGGGGAGTATAAGGGTCACAATGTCTCCCCTAAACTAGGAGCTATGTAGGGACATAATAGTCATGAGTGTGTAAGTCTAGGTTATGCATTCATAACTGCCCAAAAGGATTCCATAATAAATAAATTCATATAATAAAACTGGTAACATCAAGCCTGCTTCTAACATGCAACATTTCTGTTGCTTTTTTTCCCCACACTACACTGTTAATAGCGCTATGATTCCACTAGTTCCCTAGCTGCATCCTATTAATTTTGCAGTTTAGGGAGGGGCATTTAGAATTTCAGCCAGAGAATTCTAAGTACCTCATCAAACTATGGCAGTTAATGTGCCGTGGCAGTTAACGTGGTATCGAGTTCTCTAACTATGCAGCATGAAAGAGTCACATAAGCCTTCGTCAGAATACTGCCAATTTGTGCAGACTCTTACCTCTATGATTTCCAGCATCTCTACCCTTGTGATTTTTCCATCTCCGTCCAAGTCATACATATTGAAAGCCCAGTTTAGCTTCTGTTCAAAACTGCCCCTGGAAGTGATGGACAGTGCGCAAATGAACTCTCTGAAGTCGATGGTTCCATCACCATTCTTATCAAAGGTTCTGAACGCATGCTGGGCAAACTTCGAAGCATCTCCATATGGGAAAAACTGAAAAATTGAAGACAAACACGAACATTAAAAGTCAATACAGTTCTTCCAACATGACCATTTTATATCCATAAAATACATGTATAAAATACATCCTAACCCCGAAGCATCCAAGCTTTATCGTTTGACTGTCTCTCTCTTTTCTTAAAGAGCTTTAGTTCACTGCCCATTTGACACCTTTGTAACCCGAGTGTTTTCAATAAAACCATTTCTAAGTCCAAGTTCTCTAGCCTTGGGTCTCTTTGAAGATGACATCTTGTTTCTAATTCTATGAAGTGCCTGCAAAATTTATAATATTATAAATCAAACTGAATTAGCTTTTTCCAGCTGCTGTCAGCTTATGCCAGGAAGCATGAGACTTACTGGCCTTCATTTTTTTTTTTTGGTTCCTTGCCTTAGCTATGAATTCTAATAACTGTGAAATTGTCCATTTATTAAATGAAGACTAAGTGTGTCCGTTCGACCTTCTGTAGCATTGAATTTCGCGGCTGCCTATATACCAAGAGGTGGGAAGGAACAGAGAAATTTATATTCATTCTTTCTTCCATTTTCTTCTTGTCTAGTCTCATTCTGTCCATGCACTTGTGTTTTTATTATTTTGGGGCAGGCAAGTTATTTAATAAGGCTGTAACTGCCCAACACTTAAACAGTTACACTCAAGGCATGATTGCAGTAACAATGTAGAGCAGAAATTTTTCCTCTTAAAATGCTCACAACCTAATTGGAGAAGTGGGTAAAGGAAACTGAAATATTCTTAAGTAACTAGCACCTGGCTCTAGAAATATGTGGCAATGGAATTGGATGTTTTGGTATAACACACAGGGCTGTCATCCAAAATAATTAACAACTGGTTCTACTTTGGAGGGGTGAGTGGCAAAACACATACAGGTATAAATGTGTCCTTACAGTATCCCTTGAGCCAGGGATGTTTGCTGCCTCCCTGCTGGGATCACAGGAACTGGTGATGTTGCTCACCCAGCTCCACGTCTGGCTGGTGTTTCCTCTGGCATCTTGGCAGCAGACGCAGGGCACTTGGCATTGTCCCCGTTCCCAGCTCTCTCCTGTTATTCCAAAGGATCCAGTCTTTCCCTCTCCGCTGACCCTTTTGCCTCTCCTTGTTCACTCTGGTCTTTTCCTCCTCCTCTCCTCACTACACCTGGTTCCTCCTTTAACCTGCTCAGCCTCCATGTTAACAACCAGTCTGGGCAAAACAGTTCAAACCAGATGAATGATACCACTCAGAACACATAATACGTTCTAGTAATTTTTTTAAAAAGTTATTTTTAAAGGTCATTTTAAAAGACGCTTTTAGTGGGATCTGAAGGATTCCCCACTACTATTTTCTTAATCTATGGTGTAGGGAAGGTGAGTGAACAACATACGTGGTGCTGGGGGTGGCTGGAGATGGAAAGAAGAAAGGGACTAACACATAGGGACACTAGGACTAACAACGACTGCAAGAGCTATAGGTATAACATGGCAGAAGTAGGTTAGTTAATATGTAGAGATCATACAGAGAACTAGTAAATTCAGCCTAAGAAGTGAATGCATTGTCAGGGGGATGCAGGTCTACCATTCTCCTCAGGATAGGGTGGGAATAAGACTGTTGTTCATTACGTAAACCTGTGGGTCATGCAAACCTGGACCACTGAGGTGTACCAATTACTGCCTGAGCGAGGAGTATGGGCCCTCTAGTTTAAATTTCCATTCATCTATGCAGCTCACTGCATGACCTTGGGCTGTTCCTACCATTCAGCCTAACCTCCCTCACAGGGTAACTATGAAGATAAGTGAGGTGTGCACTGAGCAGGGTAGTTGATAACTAAGGCCATTTCCACACTACACTGTTGCAGTGCTATTATTCCACTTTCACCATTCTGTGGAATTCTGGGGTTTGTAGCTTACTGGGGCGAAAGAGCTCTCTGGCTGAGAATTCTATATGCCTCTCCCTAAACTACAAATCCCAGAATTACCACAGGATGTTGAAAGTGGAATAATAGCACTATAACAATGGCCCTTTTTGCATGGCATTTTGCAAGCGAAAGGGCCCCTTGAGCGTCGCGTAAATGTGAAGAGCGGTCTGCATGTCGCACTCACATTTACGCGACGCTCAAGAGCCGGACGCGCAGCACATATGCATTTTTTTATTTTCGGCTTTTAGCCGAAAATGGTGCGTGCTCGCACACCGGTCAGGGGCCTGGGGCATACTCACCTGCCATGCGAAGTCTCCTGAGCCGCGCCAGTTGCACTTCCTGCCCCAGTGCAGCCTCCAACTCCCAGGCTGCACTGCAGAAGGAAGGAAGGGGTGCAGGCGGGGCGCTCGCGTGAGCAGGAAGGAGCTGCGGAGCTGAAGCAGGAGGCTTGCGAGAGCGTTCCTCCCAAGCCTTCTCACATGAAAGCCCCAACCCAGCAGCGTGAAAAGGTAAGGTGCGAAAAGGGCCAATGTAGTGCGGAAATGGCCAGGTTCTGAGGCTTCTCATTCATAGGGTCACCATAAACAAAGCTGATCTGAAAGAAGATAACAAGAAGTGTGTGTATGGAGAGGAAAACTGTGTAAACGAAAAGCAAAGTATGCATGCTCTTCAAAAAGTTTAGTTGCTCCCTGCTGTGTCTCTGTGTGATCCTTACTGTTTTCAAATCAGTTGTCTGCAGGGGAGAAGTATTCATACCATTTAAGTATTATCAGTTATTCCTGAAAGGTTCAATCAGTTCCAAAAAAGAGAGGTTCAAGCAAATCATATGTCAGGTTGCTTCCTGATTCCATTTCTGAGCTACAGAGCCAGAACTGGCTTTTTCAAAGGAAAGATTATGCTCTGAACACTACATCACAAATAAACATGGGGGGAGAGTTAATTTGGGGTGGGTAATTCTTGCTCCTGAAGCAATGAAGTGAGGGACCTTCACAGTACTTTCATATTAGATTCTACCACAAGGCAGCTTTGTTCGGGTGGCTAATGAAAAGCCGAGACAGCGCTCGCTCTTGACAGGTGTCACGACAGCTCCAGAATGAGGGAACCTGAGGCACTTAACACCTCGGAGTCCATTCCTGGCTGTGTGGACAGGGTCAAATTGATCCAAGACATCTCTGGTTAACAGTTGTTTCACATGTGAAAGTTTTCTTCACTAGTCTTAATAGAAAGGTGGAAATAAAGTCTTTGAGTCCAACAAGGCACAGTAGGAGTCTTCCCATAAACAAGTACTAAACAGGCAGGAACTTAAACACGCAGAGCATTTTGGGCTACAGCTTCTCCATGGATTTAGGTCTTTTGGTGTGTAAAGTCGCTATCTGCCTCATGAAATGTGGCAATCTTGAGGCCTTCAATGTTCCCTAATTAATTGGTCTTTTCATGGGCTGCTTCCCCTCCGCTGCCCAGCCCTCCTTTGGGAGCGATAGCAGCAAACCACAAGGTAACTAAGGCAAACTAAGGCCAGATCATTTTTTTTCCTCAACTTTCTGCCCTCAAGGTGAGATGGACTACAACTCCTGTCATTCCCAACTAGCTGATTAGGGATGGTAGGATTTGCAGCGCAACCCACCTGGATCAAACTGGGAGAGGGTGGTATATAAGCATCTAGTTTGGATCAAACCAGAAGTTTCTTTTATTATCTGATCAGCATCTGACCTTTTAAAAGATAATGTTAGATTTCACTTTTTAAAATTAGGATTCTTCCAAAGGGAGATTCCCAAACCACATTCCCCCTCAAAATCCTCCCCACCCGCAATTTATACCAATGGGCATTTATTAGCCTAACACTTCGCTGAACTTAGAGTAATTTTTGTTGTGGCTGTAGAGGAAAGAATGAACTCTCCCTTCACTACGCACTTCTGTCCAATGAATCTCCCCTGCCCCTGTGCAACTACATTTACTATTTATTTTAAAAATACAGTTGTTTTTCCTAATACCACAATTAAAGCAATTGTAGTCTGACCCTTAACAGCATGTGACAAAATGCCACTGCCCATCTGAACCAGCTTGTTTCTGCAACCATTTGGGTGTAGATTTTTAATTTTTTTAAAAAACGATTTGTCATCTGCAATCCAAGGCTGTTAATTAGTGGCCACTGCTCTTGTGAGGTAACATTAATTTGGCTGATCATCTTGCAAAGAGGACAGGACAATCTCCATCCTTGTTCCCACCAATATAAACGTAAAGTGATCTCTTGTAGTTTCAAGGATAATCATAACCTCAAAGGCCGCTTTGTTGGCTTGTTTGTTTTTAATTCACTCATAGGTGATTCATGAACCTAGAGCAAAATCAAACAACAGCAAAGAAAAAGGTATGCAGAACAGGTCAGGGGGAGGAAGGGTGTGATGTCATGGCCTTTTTGTAGAATACTGTTTTATGTATTGCGGTAATATGGTTTTGTAGGCATTGTGCAGTAGCAGTTTACCAGGTAAGGAGCTGACAGGAGAGGTGAGCGAATGGAATGATGAGAGTGAGCGGAGACTGGGGGAATTTTGAAGGGATCTGAACCAGGTTGGTGACTGATAGTTGATCTGGCAGTTGGGAGAGATTGGTGTGTACTGTTGAATGAGTGAGGATTAGGATAAAACCAGTCAGGTTTAGGAATTAATGAGTGGGGTTTAAGAGTCTGTTGGTAGTTTTAAGAGAAGTTTTAAGAGAAAAACACTTCCTTTAAATTTATTGATTAATCTCTTTCGTTTTGCTCAACTTCTGTTCATAAAGTATTGTTTTTTGTGTATCACATGCTTTTGGCCTCCAGGAACTAACAAATTAATGCTCTCTTTCTCTCAGTTCAGATATGTTGTCTGTGGTAGCAATAGAGGATAAAGAGAGTTGGTGTCCAGTGGGGATAATACAAATTGAGCATCCATAGTCTGGAAATTCAAACAAAACAGCACCTCCAAAACCCCAGATTTTATTTATTTATTTATTTATTTATTTATTGGTTTGTTTGTTTTGCACCAGCTGCCTCCTTCTGCCTTTGAGGTGGTACCTGCAGCACTTTTGCTCATTTGTCTCTCAGAAACTCAGGCCATTTTCGCACTACACTGTTATAGTGCTATTATTCCACTTTCAAGATCCTATGGAATCCTGGGGTTTGCAGTTTAGGGAGAGGCTATTAGAATTCTCAGCCAGAGAGCTCTTTGGCCTCAGTAAACTACAAACCCCAGAATTCCACAGGATGTTGAAAGTAGAGTAACAGCATCATAACAGTGTAGGGCGGAAACAGCCTCAGTCTCTCTCCAGCCTCACATTTCACTTATTTGCTACTTGTGTATGAGACATAAGGCTGGAGACAGTGAAGAGCTGAGGGACTAGACATATAAGGGACCTGATACAGTACTATACAGGAGATCACAGGGGATCCCACAAGCTGCCCGCTTCAGCATTTGAAGTGGTATCTTTGGCACTCCTGCTCATTCGTTTCTGAGCTCCCTGGAGATCTCCTGTACAGTACTATATTTTATGTATATGCAAATATAGCTATTCCACAATATAAAAAGAAAAACACCCCAAATACGAAACACTTCTGGTCCTAAGCATTTCAGATAAGAGATGATCAACTTGTATGATAATATTACATAATAGGCTGCACATGAACCTTGAGGGCATCTAGTAGGTCCCCACAGTGGTGGCCATTTGCCATGGGACAGGAGGATCTCCTTACACTGGTGTCAGAGGTGGGGATAAGGGAAAGACCTCACTCTTGGTGATAGCAGTGAAATTTGTGGAAGTCTTCACATTTGGTGGTAGCAGGGATTTAAGCAGAACCTTCCATCTGGTGGGAAAAGTGCTGGAATAAAGGGCAGCAGCCTCACAAGAGAAATCTTCCTATTTTAAAAATCTCCATCCTCTTAAACACCATATTGAAATTTGTAGTTTGACCTCCCATTCTTTGGCACCTATAATTAGGCTTCAGAAAGTAAAATGAAAATCGTTACACGTTTATTTAATTTACACCTGGCCTTTCTCACAGCAAAGGAGCCAAGGATGCTTATAAAAAATTAAAACAAACTGCAGCTAAGCCTTATTTGATACAATAGTTTAAAAGCCATTCCATACATCATTCTATTAAAAACACCAAATTATAACAGTCTTTGCTTGCAGACAGGAAGAAAGCAAGTGGGGAAGGGGACGCACAGACCCTACCACGAGATAGAGTGCCACAGTTTGGGAGCAGCCACTGTGATGGCTTTCATAGACATTTTCCTTACATTTTAATTCTTTTAAATTAGTACAGAATATTTCCAAATGTGCCAGAAATGACACAGCAGTGTCTTTCAGCAGATATAAGAATATAGGAGGCCGTCTTATATTAAGTTGGACCACTGGTCCACCAAGCCAGTGGTTCTTAACCTGTGGTCTGTGGACCCCCAGAAGCCACAATGTCCTGACAGGGGGTCCATGAAGGCTTGAAGAAATCATAGAATCATAGAGTTCGAAGAGACCCCAGGGGCCATCGAGTCCAACCCCCTGCTATGCAGGAACACCCATGTTACGAGGTTTTACAGTTATAAAAGAAAGGAAGGAAGAATGAACGAAAGAAAGAAAGAAAGACAGTTGTACACTGATCTCAAAGAGGAAGAATCTTTTGCCTGTGATAAGATTATTTGTACAGAGTTTTGTACAATATCTCAAACCACTCAAAAGTTACGAAAATAACTGTTTGATAGAAAAAAATGTACTCAGCACTTGCTACTTCTACACCTAGTAAAAACATGGAAGTGAATGATGCTGTGTGGCTGACAGAAAGCATGCGACATTTTGTTATACAACGGCAGTGTCAAGACCTCATGCTCCTGAATTCCTGTTGCTAGCGCACACCAGCAGGAAGGAGCTACTGGAGTCATGTTCAGTGTGTAGGCTTGGCCACTGCGGGAAGAGAATGCTAGACTTGATACGTCTTTGGACTTGATGCTCTCCTAAAGATCAGAGAACATGAAGCCTGAATAACAGGAAGCTGTCCCGATTAATGGACAAAAATCAGTGGCATGTCTACCAACTGTCCTGATTTGGCAGGGACAAACCTGATAAATCCTCTGCTGTCCCACTTTTTCAACTGCTTTTAAAATGTCCCAGTTTCTTTCTCTTTCTCCCACTTTCTCCTTTGTCTTCACCTTGATGCAGTTAAGTCAGCAGGGAGGAGAGGACAAGAGGAGATGGGATTTTGCTTTCCCATAGGCTCAGGCAAAAGTAAACTGCTGCAGCCTCTCCTAGCTGGTTTGCTTTTCCTCATTAATATTTGCCATCTTGACCACACTCAGACGTTGCTTCACTACATGTCCCAATTTTCATCTGTGAAATGTTGGAGAGTATGCAGTGGATTTACTTACTGCTAAGACAAGTAAACTTTTATGTATGTATGAATACAATGATGGTCTATAGTCACTGGTTTTATTTTATTTTTGTTTTGTTTTTTTAACTGGGGGAAAAGTCCTGTTTAAGATTTCTTCAGTAAATGCTTTAATGAATGAAGTAACTCTGCAGAACCCACTAAAATGTTAAGGCTTACATTCTTTAAATTTAAACTACAACTTGCATGTGGATGATATCTGACTCTTCTGAATCTGTTGACCTGTGCCTGTATTATCTGAAATAAACTATAGTCTCTGAAACTCTATTCCCCTGGGGAAAAAAATGTTTGACAAGCATGCCATACCATATTTCATGAATTACATTTCTGAGGCCACCCAGACTGTGTAGTACACAAAGGTCAAATAATATAAACAACATTTTCCTTCTCTTTAACAGTTAAGTCACAGCAAAAACAAGTAGTTATCATCCTACACTGCTTTACAAAATCCCACACAAACAGACACACATGGGTTTTACTTTGTAGGAAATGGCCAGACTTCCTTAGAACTTTTGAAAAAATTACGACAAACAATCTTTTCTCTGGAAAGGGTTGTGAAAGGGGGAAAAAAGGTCAAGCTAGAAGCTCAAAAGTCATTGTGCCATTGTTGAAAAATAAAACAAAACAACTCTTCTACAACCTTTTCATATATTTCCTTCCTGGATTAATGGCTTTAAGCAGCTGCATGGTGAGTATGAATTACACTGGCTACGCTTCCACCGGCATGGCAGCTCCATGCTAGGAAATTTACACTTCTGTCTCAATGGCAACTTCGACATGCACATGGGTCTTGTCACTAAACGAAGTTTGCAACCCTAACCTGATGAAAGCTGGTGTGATGTAGTGGTCTGGTTGTTGGACTATGACTCTAGAGACCAGGGTTCGAATCCTTTCTCAGGTATGGAAACCTGCTGGGTTCCCTCAGGCATGTGACTCTATCTTAGCCTCAGAATAAGGCAAAGGTCACCATAAGTTGGAAACATCTCGAGGGCACACAGCAACAACACCAGCATAGGGAAGTTGTCACCCTCAGGATCTTGTTAGACTACAACTCCCATCCAACCTATGCATGGCGAAATGGTTGGGCATTATGGAAGTTATGTTCCAACAACATCCAAAGGACCACAGGATCCTTAATCCTATCCTAAATTAATTAGGGTCCCCACCCTTTCTCCCAAGGAAATTCTCTATCTTTAATAAACTACAAGAAAAGCAGAAAGTTTGCAGGGCACGTCGATCCTAGTACATCACATCCAAACTGGGAATTATGTTTTTTTTAACTTCCTCTCCCAACAATAAATAATTAAATGTACCAACTTTATTAGTTAGGTCAAGAGACAAAACATTATGCCTATAATTTTGTGGGCATGTTTGACAGGTTTAGGGGCTAACTATGCGTACCTAGAATCTTTGCAGTCCAGCATGGACTGTCATAAAATGAAAACAAACTCCAGGAATGGCTAGAAGCCTACTTCTCATTCTGTAAAATACTTTTTTTTTTCATCTTAAATACTGATTTTAAAAGCCTCCTGGAGGCTTCTAACAACTCATCCAAACAAGACAAATGCATTGGGAGGCTGTAGTATTCATTGTTGTAGCTCACAGCCTTTAAAATAAAATAAAGTAAAATATCAAAACAATGTTTCTGTTCATTTCTGTTCTCTTGGAGTCTTTTTGTTTGTTTGTTTTTGGCAATTCTTGGCAGCAGCTGCAACATTTCATTCTCATCCTCAAGTGTATTATTATTATTATTACTATTACTATTACTATTATTATTATTATTATTATTATTATTACTGATACATATTCAGAACAGTATGTTCCTTTCTCTTCTACTCCCTATTTTTTAGTATTTCTTGTTGTTGTTAGTCTGCTGTGGGGAATTGGTGAAATGGCACATTAGGACTGTATGACTAATTTTTAGAATAAAAATTCAGAGAGGAGAAAATTTGCCCCTCAAACTATAGGTCCACTTCAGCAAACTATGCCCTAGTTTTTTGTTTTGTTTTGTTTTGGCTTTACCATTTTACAAAACAAAACATCTGGAAGAGCCATAGTATGGATCCATGAAATTGCTACAGAGAGCCACCCAAAAGCATAGAACAAGTGGCAACAAGGCAACAAAAAACAGCAAAACCCAGGAAAACTCAAGGAATTATAATCACGACAATTCATGCTTCTTCAGATCAATCTAGAAGAGCCTTAAGGAAGGGAATTCAACCCTTTTTGGGGGGCCAGAGAAAGGGCAGCAAATTGGGTCAGAGGCTCCAAAAAGAGTCCTCTTCTTGTTGTGTGCCTGCAAGTCATTTCTACCTTATGGTGACCCTAAGGCAAATCTATCATACGATTTTCCTGATATGATTTGTTCAGAGGGGGTTTACGATTGTCTTCCTTTGAGCTGAGAGAGTGGGATTTGTCCAAGGTCAGCCAGTGGACTTCCATGGCCAAACAAAGATTTGGTTTCCAAAGTCTAATCCAACACTTCAACCACTACACCGCAATTTGCCCACCCCTAGGATAACTAATGCGAAGTCCTCAACTTTCTATTTAGGTAAATAGGTCTCTTCTAGAATACTAATTATCAACAAAGCACAAACTTCTGAAGTAAGTTACTTTTAAGAAAATGACAAATGCAGAGATGAATGCTGAGACTGTAAATTGATTGGACTAATTAATAAAAACCTCTTTGATTTCTAAATGTGCCTCTTCAAAGAACTCAGGAGCAAATATTAAAATTAAATTGGGGTAATCCCAGGACTTTTAAAAAGGATATGTGGTACCAACTTGACTGAAAGCTATCACAATTTATGGGGTTGTCATGTTGCAGTATTCCAACTCCTATCCTCCCTGGCCAGCTTGACCAATGGACAGGGATGATGGGGACTGTAATTTAGCTCATCAAAGTCCTCACAGGCGCCTCAGCAATGCTGGAATTAATAGCAATGAACTATGACAGGTGGGACTGCCCAGGGTTGATGATGAGGCTCACTACATGAATTTATACCAGTCACTCTTAGTCTAACCTGCTTCCAACAGTTGTTGCAAGGATAAAATTGGGGCGAGTGAACATTCATGGAGAATAGCCATAAAATCGTAGAATCACAGAGCTGGAAGAGACGACAAGGGCCATCGAGTCCAACCGCCTGCCATGCAGGAAGTCACAATCAAAGCATTCCCAACATATGGCCATCCAGCCTTTGCTTAAAAACCTCCAAAGAAGGAGACTCCACCACACTCCGAGGCAGGGTATTCCACTGTCACACTGCTCTTACTGTCAGGAAGTTCTTCTTAATGTTTAGATGGAATCTCTTTTCCTGAAGTTTGAAACCATTGCTCCATATCTCAGTCTCTGGAGTAGCAGAAACAGGCTTGCTCCATCCTTCATAAGACATCCCTTTTAATATGGCTATCCTGTCCCCTCTTAACCTTCCCTTCTCTAGGCTATACATACCCAGCTCCCTAATCTGCTCCTCATAGGCATGGTTTCTGGGCCATCTACCATTTTGGTTGCCTTCCTCTGGACATGTTCCAGCTTGTCAATATCCTTCCTGAATTGTGGTGCCCAGAACTGTACACAGTATTCCAAGTAGGGTCTGATCAGAGCCCCTTAGAGTCTTCAATCCCTTAGAGAAAGTGCAAGATATATGTATGTTTGTGTGTCTGTGGTAATTACATCTGAGAAGAATCATCTCCAGTTTTTCTTTATCTCATACACAGGAGGTAGTTGCTCTTCTAAGGCATCTCTTTCTTTGCAACACAACCACGTACTATTCAGAAAAAGAACAGGATGTTTTTAAGAATAGCAAACCAGTTTTGGGAGAAAGGGGTGGGGTTGCTGTGAAGTCTGTTTGTTTTGGAACAGAAGATTGTTTATATTTGGTTTTGGTCTTGTCCTTGAACGGGAATCCTGTGCCCTCACATCTATGCCCCTTGCCAAATGCCTTGGGGAGCGAAGGGAAAATAACAGAAGCACTTAATATATAGAGAATCATATAGAGAGTCAGAGTAAGAGTACTCTGAGTAAACCAATGCAAAAACAGTTTGCTTAATCCTAGATGGGCATTTGGCTACAAGGCATTTTTTTAATACACATGCAAATACATGCAGACATACATGCGTTAATTAAAGCAGAGGAGATACTCTTTAAATGTTACTTTGTAGCTACACTTTGCTGCAGATTTATCCCACTGTAGTAGACGGTACTTCAGTTTATCCCATCATAATACTCGTTGTCATCGTCGTCGTCGTCATCATCATCATCAATTTATTTATTTATATAGTGTGATCACTGTACATAGTGCCTTACAAGTAAAAGAACAAACAAGCAGTTCCCTGCCCTCAGGGTGACAATCTAATTAAGACACAACACAGAAGGAAAAGGGAATGGCAGTGAGGGAAGGGATTAAGTCTAGCCTGCACTGCCTTGTCTCCTCTCCCTCTGCGGCCAGGGCAGTGGCAGCTTGGATGGAGGGAGGGCCCGTCACCTGCTTCTGGGCCTAGGCAGGATGGAGCTGTGCCTGCCTCTTCTTCTCTCCATCGCAGATAGTCTTTAAAGGCGTGAGACCATATAGACAGGGTCAATCATGTATCAGGAGCCTTTAGTTTAAACACAAAGTTCCTCCATCGAATGAACCCACTTTCCTGTTACAGATTTTTCTGTTACAAACCCTGGAACAATCTTGCCTTGCAATGGTTGCTTAATGTTCTGCCGTTGCAGGAGAGGGGGGGGAGCACACATACAGATCACAGTCACATACGCTTGAACTCTGACCCTACTCAGCTACTTTTTTTTGGGGGGGGGGGGAGCTTTCAACTAACAAAAAGCATTGAAGTAGCTGAGAGAGCATGGCTGCTTGCCTACTGTTTATTCCCTGTGACCACAGCTGGGTCTCAGGTGTAGTAGCAGCTTTAAATAATGATCCAACTTACAGAAATAATCTCTTGACTCACCCCGATGGAGAATTAGTTAGTATCCAGCAGGAAATGAATTGATTTTGAATTACAAGGTTCTCTAATTAGATCTGAACAATGAGAGGCTGAAAGCAGTCACAGCACCGCCACAGGCAAGTGCACTGGGGACCTTCTCCTTATGCAATTCTCATCCATGGCTCCGCGGGGCATTATCACTGAAGCCATTACTCTGATATGACGTCAGTGGTGGGACAGGGAGGGGGTTATGGGTACCTTCACCCTTGATTTTCCTCCAGCTCAATGACTATATGGAATATCTATGCTTAAAACTCTGCTGATGGCTATGGGGTATCTTAGGAACAGAGACACAGCTGAGATGTAAGAGGAACTTGGAGTCCTAAGTTCGAGGTACAAAAAACCAGAGGCAAAAAAAAAAAAAGAGCATTAGATACATCTGTAAGGATTGAGGAGTAGTTCATTCTTAAGCAGTTCTAAGTGAGCTACTGTGTAACTTATTTCTAATCACATTCTCCATGCCTGGAATATTCCCAAATGTTCTTCCCACACAAAACAGATCTTGCTGAACTGAGATGCCTGCCAATGAATCAAGGATTTTCTACATATGTGTGAAAAGTCACATCTTCCTGACCTCTCCACTTAAAGAAAAGATTTTTATTTCTTTATGTATTTTACCGCCTACGTCTCTTTTGCTTCTAGGAGCGCAAGGTGGCTAAGAGTCACATTACAATTTAAAATAAAAACCATTTAACTAATTAAAAAAAACGGACATAAAACTACTGAGGAACAGAAAACTACTGAGACACAGAATCCCTTCCTTTAAGAAGGACATCCCTAGCTCCCAAATGGTCATCAATAAGAATGTGAGATGGCCCTCCCTTGGAAAGGACTTAGTGCCAAGCCGAGGTGCAACCACAGAAAATGCCTTCTCTCTAGTCCAAGGTAATACCTCTGGGGTTGTTGGAGCCTACAAAAAGAGCCTCTTGAAGACTATCTCATAGCAGGTCATGAGCTAGCCTCTCTGTTAGAGAGCTGCTCCTATTACCAGATCAATAATAATCAGTCCAGCTGGGCAAATATTCTTCTAAACTGTAAGCAGAGCTTTTTGGATTACAACCACAGACTTCCCCAACAGTATGGGTGAGGATTGAGAATTGTAGGACAAAACAAAAAGAAAAAAATAATACCCCCAAATTCTGGGTTTGAGGAAGCTTGTACTCATGCTGTACTTTTCACCCAAATTTATAAGTTAGATCAAGTAGAGTTCTCCCACCATATTTTTCAGTTAAGACAGGCTCCCAAAGCAGTTGAGGATTAAACAAGCTATGCTATAAAGACAAAGATGGATGGGTATGTGGTGAGAAAGAGGAACATTAGCAGCTCCATGTTCTAGCTCCTTCTGCTCCTCCTCCTCCTCTTGCATTGCTCCTGTCTCCCTGGCTAGCTTTCTCTTAGGTATTTTTAATTGAAACCAACAGCTGAACTTTACCTGATTGCTCAGGTTCTGACTGTCTTGGAAAGCAGTTCTTCCTTGGAAGCATCTGCCCCCCTCTTCTAACCATGATTGCAGCAGTGAATTAAAGTTCAGACCAGACGAACAAGGGCACAAATAGCATGCAGTTCTCCCCTCCCCTCCCTTGATGGCTATTAAAATATTCTCATGAGGGGTTTGATGGAGTCCCCTTCCTCCCTGAACTATAGTACTAGAACTCTCTAGCAGAGAATTCGAAGTACCAAGCTACACATGAGCCATAGCATGAAGCCATAAAGTGATGTTGAACTGTTATGACTATGTAGTGTAGATAATCTTTCTGTTCCTGGCAGATGGAGCATTTTCTATCACGTGGTTCCTCTCTCAGGCTGCTGACTGGATTACTGTTATGTATGAATACACAAGCCTTCCCCTAACCTACGCCCTCCATCATGTGGTGGGTGGTGGGACTGGGCATAGAGAAGAATGGAGGCTGGTTACTCCTATTTCAGTGGGATACTAGATTTGCTCTTGGTTTCATTTTGAACTTTGGAGGAATTATCCAAAGGGCAATTTGGGAGTAAGGTAGCTCTTTAAAGTTCAGACTAAAACTTGGAGTGGATTCACTAACTCACTGCCATAGAAGTTACCAGCTTACCAGAAAGAGTAGGGCTGTCTACTGTGTCCCTGTTTTCCTAATGCAGTTCTAATCCTGCAGTGATTAAGAAAGTAATGAAGCGCAAAATCACAGACAGACAGCTTTAATTAGGGTCAGTTCAAAGCTCCACGCTAAGTAGCCCCAAAAGTAGGTGTGTACATGCTAAAAAAAAATGACAACAACAAGGCCATCAAAGTGATAGCATCAAGGCATATTGTGGTTAGCCCCCATGGTGGTGCAAACCAGATAGCAGCTAAAAATATATTTGTTGAAACAGGCATCTGAGGTGTAACTGGCCTTGGGACCTTACTCCTTTGTGTGTCATGCTGTGCTGTTAGATTAGTTGTACGGTTGATATTTTCAGTCTATATTGCAATGTCTACCTATTTCTTCATCTGTCCATTGTGCTATACAAATCTACATGCTTGATCAGACAGCCACCAAATGAGGTAGATTCAATAAAACCAACACAAAGTTTCTATTAAGTTTTTGGACTCAAACTGTCAACTACTTTTTCTGAATTTCTGTATTTTCTGCTCTAGAATGCAAATTTATGAAACAATTTTGACCAAACCTGACCAAACCTCACTTAGGCTTTTCATGTAAGTTCAGAACTGATTGGCAGACTGAGAAAACAAATAACTGTTTTTAGTCCATTCTGTGTGGAACCTGGTGTGAAACAAATTTTAAGGATTCTAGGCATGAATACTCAAACTTTGGTTTCATTCAAATTATAAACAAAATCTTCAATTTCAACCCACAAAATTTGCTAGTTATACGTATAAAACATGCATTTTAATAATTACATTCCTCCCTTAGGAAGAAGGACATTATGTACATAAAATAGGGTTGCGATCCTGGATCAGGGAAATCTACAATAAAGTTCTTCAGGTAGAACTATGCCACATCATCTTTCTCACCACAATCCAAAACCCGCATTTTAACTTGCTACAGGCCCCACATCATGGCCATTTACTGGTTGGTGGAGAGCAGGGGAGTGGCAGAGAACCAACCAAGCACTGAGACATCTAAGTGGTAAGTGGTCCTCCAGATGTTCTGGAGGATGACATCATTGCTGTGCAACTCACCACAAGTACACAGCTGGGTGCACTCCGCTGCCCCCCCCCCACCAGCCAGTATATTGTTATGTTAGGGTTACAGCAGGCAAGAAGTGGGTTTGGAGGAGGTAATTTGGTTATTGTGCAATGCTGGTAGAGAATTACAACTTCCACAACAATGTTTTGGATCATTGTGGAAGTTGGAATTCTCTACCAATCGTGAAATGACTTACGCAAGCTTACAGTCAGACTTGCACCTGCTTAAGTTGCTAACAAGATGTCGGCCTAAAATGAATACTGATACAGAAAACCATGCTTTTGATCCATGAACTTAAATGTACAGTGAGAAACCTCTAGCCTTACTTTTATGTATCAGGCAGACATCTTTTTATTCATCTAGGTTGCCTAGGCATAGGCCCTTTCCGCAACTCACCTTTTTGAGGAGCTGGGGTGTGGGGATCGTGCAAGCAGCCTCTAGCGAGAGGCTCTCGCGTCCTGGTTTCTTCAGCTCCGCAGCTGCTGCCTGCTCACGCGAGAGCCCCTCCTCTTCCTTCCGCAGTGCAGCCTGGGATTTTCCCAGGCTGCGCTGGGGCAGGAAGCACGAGCGCCGCAGCTCCGGAGTTCCGCACGCACAGCAAGTACGCGGGCGGCCCCAGAGCGATGCACAATCGCACACCATTTTCGGCTCACAGCCAAAAATGAACAAGTGTACGACTGGCGCCTGCCAGACCCTGGAACATTGCGCTATTGCAAGTACATCGTGTGGACCGCTCTTCGCAGTCATGCAATACCCAGGGGGCCCTTTCGCATGACAAATGCCATGTGAAAAGGACCATAGTTTTAATTCTCATGTTTTGTGCTTCTTTTATCACTTTGTCAGCATGTATTTTGTGCAAAAAGTTAAGACAGTAAAAGTTTTGGTGGTTTTTTTTTTTTTAAGGTAGGGTACTGGTTACAAGATTATTCTCACACAAATGCACGCTCTAGACAGAAACAGTGAAGAAATAGCAGAAAAAGGTGAAGTTCACTTAGAGAAAAAGAAGATGCCTGTTTCCATGGTAGAAACTTCAATCTTTTGAAAGCAATAGTGCCTTTTATTGCGCAAGTATATAATGGTTTCAAGTTCAACCTCTGAAATGCAATAAAGCTTGCTCTGAGTAGCTACCTAAGAGACCAAGGAGGAAAACCCCAATACACAGTTATTTCACCTCAAGGAAATAATTTGACATAGCACAAAACGGAATAGCATGAAACACATGGGACTATTTTCAACTGGATCCTCTAGGGAAGAATTCCTTCTGCCTCTCTCTCTTGCCATATCACTGTTACTTGTGGGGGTGGGAAGAGAACATTACATTGCGGTTAAAGGGTTGAATGAGTATTAGAAACTACTGTGGACATGTTATACAGCTAGACTGCATGCAGACAGCTCACAACTGTATGAAGCAATGCCTCCACATAGAGACTATGCTAAAATATGCATTATTAAAATCTCTTCCAAAAACAGTGCACTACGGAAATCAAACTCACATAGAGTATCAGTTCGTACAGTTTGAGCCAACATTCCGTAAGTCCAACATATGCCTTTGTGCATCTGTTTTTGGTCATTGTGGAGGTCTGTACTCAATTCCTCCCTCTGCAACTATCAAAGCCTCTCTCCCACACATGCTGTTTAGCCACTGCAACCTCTCCACAGCCATTCAATAAAGCAGAGTATAGAATAAATGATCTGAAGATAGAACTATATGGCTCCACTCAATCTCTCTGGACTCACTGATGAGCCATTGCAGCCTCTGCTATGGCCATTCAGTGGCCACAGGGGAGTGGGGTGGGAGCAGAGAAGCATCTATGTTTGTATACTAAGATACTGAATGAGGACGCTAGTGGATTACAGTGTACGATGCCATTGGTCCACACTTGGCTACAGGAATATAGCCAGACATTTCTCCAATATCCCACGATTTTCATGAACCACTAAATGGTCATGGGAAGGGACTGCAGTAGTGAATTAGTGAATCTGAGACAGGATCTCAGCCAGTCTATCCAAGAGATCTTCACCAAAATGTGAGCTCATCAACAGTGTCATATCTCCTGCAGATCCTCACATAAGGTCATCACACACTTAGGCAACCACAAGAATTGTGTGGAAAGAGAAAGGGACATTTCAGTCTAATACAGGACTGAGAATCACGCAGCCTTCCAGATCTCGTTGAAGTGCAATTCCCAGCAACTGTGCCTACCATATTCAATAGTAAAGAATGCTGGGAGATGAAATCTGGTGACCCAAATGATACCAACCTCTGGTCTAATAGCTCCCAAGAGTAAGAAAAATGACACTCACTGAAATTCCTGCTTCTGCTGAGTACTTACAGTGCAATCCCATATATGTCTACTCAAAAGTAAGTCCCAGTGAGTTCAATAGGGCTCACTTACAGCTGAATGGGGATGGGGGAATCCAGACTTAAAGACATCACATTTGGTTGATCTTGTGTGTGTATGAACTCAACATGTAAGTTCTTCATACTTGCTTCTTCATTTTTTAAATAATGTGCTCATTTTAAGGTTGCATTAACATGACAAATTCTGTACCAGGCAGTTAAGAAAAGCACACAGTGCTTAACCATACAGCAGTGTGTAATGCTCTTTAGCAGTAAAGTATACACCAAGCTATTCTATTAAACACACTGATAAAATATCCTTCCTCCAATCTGGTGTCACCTACAACTTTCATCATCACTAGCTAGCATGACCAGGTTGGGAGATGCTGCACAGAAAACAAGGGTGGACTGATCATATGAGAGTTACTCAGAAAGTAATCTGACATTAAGATTTGTGACAACTGGATATTGGGGCTGGTGGGGAAAATGTGACTTGACCAAGACAATCATGACAGCTTCTTGAAGAAAGCTGCCCATCGTGTATTTGCCAAGTCTCCAAAACCTGTAAGATCTCCTGTGTCTTTGGTGGATGATGATGAAAAGGAAGAATTTGATACTGGCTTTTCCCCCCTCTAATATGCACTGGTTATGGTGGAAAAGTTTCAGCTTCCGGGGGTGGGGGATCTATCTATCTATCTATCTATCTATCTATCTATCTATCTATCTATCTATCTATCTATCTATCCATCCATCCATCCATCCATCCATCCATCCATCCATCCATCCATCCATCCATCCTTCTGTCTATCCATCTTTCAATCCATCCTGTTTAAATCTTTAAATTGTGTTTTAATTTTTTTCATCTTGTTTTACATTTCAGTGTCACTTTCGATTCAGTATCACTGTAAGCTGCCTTGGATCCCAGTTTGGATCCAGTAAATGCAGGATACAAATCCAGTAAAAAATAAATGAACAGGCATAAAAAGCATAGGAAAACTATCAAGGGAAAAAAACTTGTTACCATTAGTCCCCTCCCAGTCTTTCAATTAAGAAAAACCTTCTGGCTTTGTCCATCCTTGTCTAAAGATGGTGTTAGATTGCAACCCAATACTTGATGATCAAGAAACAAGCCTACTGAATTCAATGGGCTTACATCTCCCTCTTTCTCTCATTCTCACGCACAACTGTACATGAAGTCTGTTAATTAAGCCTACTGAACTCAATGAAACTTAGACTTAGATCACAACAGGCATTGCACATAGTATCTATTATTTCCAATTTTCATGAGTCCTGTTGTATCTCTCCCACCCTGACACTAATTTTTCTTACCAAATTATTTTGAAGGATTGCTAAGGACTGAATATTTAAAGTCTGTTTATCAAGTACAATCTAAATGTGCCTATTTATAGATATCCCAGTACACAGATGATTCAAACTGGTTTCTTTTTCATAAACAGTACTTCTGAAAGGCACTGGAAAATTCAACCTGACGCAATGAGAGCTACTCAACCAGCTAATCAATGTACTTGCACTGGGGACATGATTGATGTTTTTCCATAATGAATATTGGTTTAACATACTTTCCCCCAGTAGGCCTGCAACAATTGTCTCAACTTATTTTTAGAAGGGAAAGGACAGCAGCTATCTCAACAACACTTCAATATTCACATGATGCAAGAGGATCAATGTTTGTGGAATTAAAAGGATGAGGTCAAATTCCCAAATGCTGAATAAAATGTTGTGATCATGCTGGGGGAAGTATTCTATATGACCAGGTAGAAAGGAATCCACAACAAAAAGCTGATTAAAAAGAACTTCATATTCACCCATACAAGAAGAATTTGGACTATTTATAGTTCTTTCCATTCTCTGTGTCTCTAAAACATTGAATTATTGCACCACCATGTTTGTATAATAAAATACAGAAAGATAGATTAGCAATTTCTTCAGCCCTTTTTGAAATTTTTGAAGAACAGTCAATAACTCTTTGGGAAAAATAAGCCCATAAAAAGTTGCATTCCAATGTCAAGGGCAGAGAGAGAAAAAACTATAAATGTGTGAAGCTGAATGACGAAACACATAAATCAAGTTTTAATATTTAGATAAAAAGAATGCTTGCTATGGCGGAAAGCTGTAAACAGTGTATTGGTAATATGGCTGTTAGCTGATTAAAAATACTGGCCAGAATCCTGTTGGGGACTTACATCTTCATAAGCGGACTTGTGTATGTGAGAATTAGAACTGCTCAGTTGTATCACATCCATATCCAGTAGAGAGCTGCTGTTACGTTACTACACAGCAAAGCCTGCAAGGAGCCCAATGTGCACTGATGCCTAATGCACAATGGGACAGGTGTACAATGGGACCAATGCACACCACATTGGTCCTGGTGTGCTCTTGCTGGTGTCCTATTACATGTTCACTATTCAGTAAAAGGTTTTCTTGGTACCTCTACTTCGCAGCTAGATATAAGTAAAGTTACGTAACATAACATAACTGATATTTTAGAGTGATTGATTACTCAGTTAAATACGAACTGCATCTCTGCACACCCAGAAGCATGGCTTTTATAACAAGGAAGGAATAATAAGATGAGTTAAAAGTCATCATTTGTATTTTCTTCTGTTTCTTGCTCCGGTGTATCACATAAGAAACAAACTAATAAACAAACAAATAAGTAACTTTTCTCATGTTCTGGTTCTTAGACTGTAGCTATTGCCAGGATATGTTTATTTTAAAAAACTCTAAATAGGTGGCCATCATTCTTAAACTCCTTGCAGGTGAGTTAGTACAAATGAAGTGACATCAGAAGGATCAAGATAGTAGAAAAAGCAAGAATAATCTATTATTCTTGTTGGCAAAGAATCCTAAACAGCAATTCAGCTACAGGCGTTTCTTCTTTTTTCTTTTTCTTTTTCCCTAAGCAGCAGTACCCTGAGTTTCCTTATAGTGTTTACTTCTGTGCATCGGCATGCTCTGGGGAGAAGAAATACAGTTCTCCAATAAGGAAAGCATCTGTCTTAACACTGTAGTTCCTATTATTTCTGTAGCTGATAGATAATAACAGGTACAGCCACAGTTACCTTTTAAACCGGAAATAGGCAGATTTTCTCTTTACCTCAGCCTCCTCTTTCAAATAGAGTTTGTAACCTCATTTAAGCCAACTTGCTCTTTTTCAAGTTGACAGAAAGCTCTGTAGACTTCATGAGACTGGATGCTGTCACCTCTGAAAGCCAGTCAAATACAGGGTGTTATTGACTTGGTGACTTTTCCATTTTCTCCAAGAGAATGCTGAATTAACTTTAAAGACCAAAGTCAGCAACAGCTCCAGAAAAATTCTGCTCAGAGCTAGAGATAGGAAAGAAATTCATTGGTTGGAGCCAAAACTCTCACTGTTAGCATCTACTTGCCCCCTCCCAGCACTCAACGGCACACCTTAACTTGGACATCTGCTTATTTGTGAGGCCTGAGGTGCAATTTTTGGAAATAGAAATGCAGGCAATGCATACATTTAAAAAATATAAATGGCTTAAAAAAAATGAAAAATACATACAATCATGCTTTAGTCTGTGGAAAAGGGCATATTAAGACTTGTGCATTAGGGAAAATACGTTTCCAAAATACATACCCTAGGGAAAAATATAGCCAAGATTCTGTGTCACACTAAGGGTGTAAAGCCGTGCCAGTCATATCGTCATTCCCTCCCACACCTCCAAGCTCTTTGCTTACAATCTTTTATAGCAGGTCATCTCCCTGTGGCCATTTAGGAGGATGAAGGGGTGGCCAGGCAATGTCTCTTTGTGTCCCTGAAGCCAAGTGCAAGAGGTGGAAAAATATCTTCCTCCTGGACCTCTTCAGAGTCCTCTGAAGACATCATAGGGGTCCCAGAGGATGCTCTACCCATTGGCAGAATCCAGCTGGGCACTGCCTTTTTCCCCAGCCACCAAATGGTTGTTGAGGGGTGGGGAAGATAGCTTGGCTGCAGGATCATAAGGAGCACAGAGGGTCGCTGAGAATGAAGATGCTAAATCTTTCCATCGGCAGTGACTTAAAAAGGACCTACTCAGGCATCATTTTCATTCACCTGCACAGGCTACCAACAGGCTGTCATAAAGGTAAACAAAGAAAGAAATAACAAGTAGTGCAACCTGATACAAAAGAAAGGAGAAGGCAAGAAAGCAGGTGGGATTCCAAGTAGTATCATGAAACTAGACTTTGAGTTTTCACACATCCTTATTCAGAGCCCATCCATCCAGTTCTTATGAAATATCCAATTCCAATTAGCAAGGAATCAAATTATGGATTGGTCTTCATAAAACCTGAGCCGTATGATTGCCTGTAACTGCACAGCCTTCCTAGAAGTGTCACTCTCCATCTGTGAGAGAGCTACTAAGTGGGACAGTGGAAGAACAGTAATTAGAATATCTCCAAGTATGTATGGTCTTATGAAATACAAGGGATGTAATTTAAAAGGATAACAATAAATGTAAACGTGGCTAGAAGAGATGGACCCTGAGGCCTGGAGATGAGCTTCAGGGCCTGGAGATGAGCAAAAGCCAGGCATGGTAGCCCTGGAGAAGAGATGATAAATGAAGGGATATAACAACACCCTTCAAATATCTATCACATAGATGGTGGAGCAAATTTGTTTTCTGTTGCTCTAGATGATTGGAATGGGCTTAAGAAAAAATTATGTAGACCATTCAGCAATGGAAACAGACTGGCTTGGAAGGTGACAAATGTTGGAGGTGTTAAAGCAGAAACTGGACAGCTGCCTGTCAGGAATGGTGTAGTAGTATAATTCCTGAATACCAGGGAGAGGGGATGTTGGACTAGATAACTACCATAAGCCCCTTCCTAAACTGAGTCTAAGAGGAATTTCTCTTAATGACTGAGTCAATCTGATCCTGCTGCTTTTATGCTTTTAAGCTCAAGCTTTCTTCTAGGGTCCTTGCCTTCAGGTTCTCATTTTAGCATTTTGATGATATCTGCATTTGCTGTAGTGGTCACAGTGGCAGATTATGGCTTGGGTGCCACAGGTTCAACTCCTCACTCAGCTGTCAAGGTCACTGGCTGATGTGAACAACCCCATTGTTTCTCAGACCCATCCACCTGTACACATTGTAGTTTTATCCTTCTGAGACTGCCAGGAAGAAGGGGAGCTCGGTATGGTTTGCTTTGCATTCCCTGGAAGAAAGGTGGAATTAATAAATAAGGGAATGGTTGTGATCCTACACTGGGGTCAAGTAATGTAAATCTCTCGTGTGGAGTTACGTATTGATTATGTTATGCAGCCAAAGTACAACATTGTACAACTGAGCCAAGGCACCAAACATGCAGCTGAATGCACAACCAAATTCTTCTGGGCATTTGTGCATACATACAGATCGGTGTGCATATTCATATATAATACATGGCTCGCATGTGCTTTGGCACTGAATGCACAACTCCATGTTCTGCCTCCATGAGGAAACAGGCATGAGTAAAACACCAACGGATCCTGGCCATCGTGTAGGTCACGTTGACAATCTTTAGTTGAACTCATATGCTTTATAGATAAATAACAAATCTGTCATTGAGTCACTAAATTATTAGCATCACTGGGTTCAGTGGGACTTACGACTGAATAAGTGGATACGGGATTGTAGCCTGGATGATTTAATGAATGGTTTCTTGATGGTCCTAGCTTGATTAATGAAACTCATTGTACCTTTTTCCCCTTGACAATGTAATGATTGATCATCCAGATTTTAAATCTGCAGTCCTGTGCAGCTGAGCTCCTTAATATGCCAAAACATAATGGTAATTCATGCTTTATTCCTAATCAGCCTGCATTAAAACTAATGATGCAGATGGGAAAGGCTTTCCATTGTATCAATCCAAGGCTAACTATTCTCTAAACTGTGAAGGTCAACAGGACCACAACTAGATGATGCTCATAGAATCACCACAAATACAGCCCTTTGGGATTTCAGCCCCTAGTAATTTCTGCAGGACAAAAATGGCAAACATGAATTTAGGGAGGATAAGGCTAGAGTAGCCTAATATTTTTTTACAAGAAGATATAGCAATTAGATTAGAATTTTCCTGGTAAGATTTGCTTTCCTCTGAAGGTGAGGGTGACTTGCCCAAGGTCACCCATTGGGTTTCTATGGCCAAGTAGACATATCAGTAGTAATCAACATGAAAAGCATGATGTACATGGCAGGTTGGACTTTGAGGGGAAAATACGTATGTTCTGTTCTATTTTATTCTCAGAGCTACAGTCAAGCAGCCAAAACGTCCAAGTATTCTACAAGCACATAAAGCATTATGAAAATACACCCATCCAAGATTTTGAACACCAGCCAGAACTGCTCAGCAAAAAAAAACAGATCTAGGTGACAAATTCCAACAGAAGACTCCAACAATTCTTTTGTTTCACCTCAGTCTAGAAATCAGCTAGAGAAATCACAGCCAATCAGCCACTGATTTTAGCTAATCAGCTGATTAAATGTACAGAACTTTGCATATGAGCAAAACAAGGACAAAATTAAAAGTTCATGCATTTTATCTGATTGTATCCAAAAACTTCCCCAAGCCAGTATAGTGGGCATTGGTATCAGAACAGACTCTTCCTCTGACCCACACCTCCAATGGACTCTCTGGAGCAGATAGGTGAAAGAGGGCATGTAGGGGATGGGGAGAGCAAGTAGCCTTTGGATATAGTCCTGTTTTTCTAGACGGCTCACACATGTGTCATTAAAGAGACATCACCCTAGAAGAGGCATTCCCCTCTGCTCGCAGAGGGAATGTCTCTCCTATAATGGTATATTTTACAAACTACTTGTATTAAATATTTTTCTACAAAAAATTTACATGCTGCTTGCTTAGATCATTTTTTTTTAAAAAAAATAGTTGATCAAAATGGTTTTTAAACTTAGCTGATTGATTAAAAGTGGAAGCTCTGGTTCTAAACTTGTGGGATTTTGAGCTTTCTGCACCAAAGTGAAAACAGGGAAATTGCTAATCAGATTCTCCACGTTAATTAATAGGCTTCCCTGTGATATTTTCTGGAATAATACAGAGCAAGCTAATATTCTGGTATCATAGCTTCATGTAATATATATTTTCATTTTAAACTGATCGATTACAAAATTGTGAACATAAAAGTAAATTCTTAATGCATGGAATCTCCCCATCCTTCTCCTCTATTATGATAATTAAAAACAACAACAACTAGGGATCCTAATGTTTTGTTTTGTTCTGGCATCCTATCTAGCTAGAACTGCACATTGCTCACTGTTCCTCCTTTCTCAGTGTTCCAAACTGATTTTATGATATTCATTCATGACCTTTGGACATGGCTAAATTTCTACCACCAGGTGGTGGTATTGTTAACTTCATCTCAGCAACAGAAACATGCCTGCTTTTGCAGGAGTCAGGTTCAGAAAACATAGAGAAAGAAAATTGAATAAAAGCTATAAAAATAGGTTTGATTCATCCTGATGCAATCTCCTCCAAAAAGTCAAAAGCTCTATGGTGAGTGTTGTCAGTAGGGGCTGTTTCATTGTTTTACCAATGTACAATACAACCCACAGTGAAGACATCACCTTTTTCTAAAAATAACAGGGAGACTGAAGTTGTGAATCTGAAATAAGGAATGTCTATTACATCCCACAGACTCATGAAATTCTAAAAGGAAAATAAGCTTTTTCAAAAAGAAAGAGCTACCATTCAAGATAAACAGTAGCAAACACCTTGAAGAGACAGCCATGCACACAGATTACTAATTCACAAAAGGTCCTTATGTTTGGTGATTAATGCCTTTATGCAAACTATCCCTATGTTTAGTCATTAATGCTGGCAAAATGGTTTGCTCAAACTCTCCCCTATCCTACTCACTGAACATAAGAGAAAAGACAGTCCTTATATCATAATTTAAAAAATATCAGCATTGTCCAGAATCTGTGTGTTGCTTTAGGCATGCACAAATTCTCCTACAAAAGTGGCTGGACTTTTTCATCTGACATGTAATGTTCACATTGATTTCAAGGTCACAATAGCAGAGTTGCACATGCAGTGCATTACGCATGAGGACACACACATTCTCAACTGATGTGTATATATCTCTCCTTGCTAAAACTGGCAGTAGTGTTCCTTTGGATGTGCATTCCATTGTGCAGTACTGCTGCTCAACACAAGCAGGCACATCAGAATCAATGGCTGGCATCTTGTTCAGTAATTATGAAGTTGTAAGCTTGACTTCCAATTTTGTAACTATACCAATCCATTTTCTTTCAGCAACTGCAGTATTTCAATGACAGAAAGTGTCCCTTACCTTGGAAGCCACACAGCCCCACCGCAGAGGAATTTGTAAGGCGCTGGGGAGTGGGCCACGAATGATGACACATCCAGATCTCTCTCTGGGTAGCAGAGCACCATGTGACATGCAGCTATGACAAGACCCCACAGGGATCCTTGCTGCTGCCCGTTGCATTACACATTGTTACTAGGAGAGGGCTGGATGCATAATCGCTCGCTGCCTTGCTCTCCACCACCACAGAAATTCCTCACGGGGGCGGGAGCTGTATGACTTCAAAGGTAGTTTTTGGAGGGCAGCACCAGGAGGTGTAACTACCTCTTTGCAGTTCAGTCATCGTAGTTAAGTCATCGTACTTACATCCCCTGACACAGGATCTCAAACTTTGTACAATTCCACATATAAACATTTATGCTACATTGTAGGAATTTGGCTGCTGTCTGTATGAACGAGAGCATTCTGCTGGGTTTGCATATATTTTCACCTGCTTGCAAAATCAGTTTTGTCATGGAATTTTCTTTCTTTCTTTCTGTCTTTCTGTCTTTCTGTCTTTCTTTCTTTCTTTCTTTCTTTCTTTCTTTCTTTCTTTCTGCTGCTGCTGCTGCTGCTGAAGAAGATTCTTTTATTCTTTTCTGATGGAGTTTTATTCTTTTCTGACGGAATTTTATGGTACAATGGCACAGTGTACCAGTGTACCATCCTCAACTTTTAATTTCAAAATCTAGTTATTTATTTCCCATTCACTAGGGAACCAGCTTTCTATACTGGTTGGAGTGCTCAATTAGGACTCTAGGAGACCAGGGTCCAAATCCTTGCTCAGCCTTGGCAACCCCCCCGGCTGACTTTAGGCAAGTCACACTCTCTCAGCCTCAAAGGCTATGGCAAACCCCCTCTGAACATATCCTGTGAAGAAAACCTGTGATAAATTCATCTTAGGGTTGTCACAAGTTGAGAATGACTTGAAGGTGCACAACACCAACAACAGCAGCAGGAACAACAACAAAAACCCATCTACCACATCTAAAATGACAGCTTGAAGCAGTGTTGCCTTTCGGTGGTAATTATTTCAAAGTAAACATGCTTAGCCCTAGAATTTAGAATACAGACTTTAACAGATACACAGCCAGCAGATTTATTGTGAGGTTAAGTTTGTAACAAGAGAGCCGACTTCATCAGATGCAAGAAAATGGCACATGCAAGGAATAAAGGACATTCCTTAGATGCACTAAAAAGCAAGTGCCTGTCTTGATTTTCCACATTTGTGGACAGACAAAATAGAGGCACTGTTGCGGCTAAACTGATGATAAGCAATGAGGCTGCCAGGTTCTTCGTCTAACAAGGTCCCAGCTATTTCCTAGCCAGGTGTACATTACCCATAGCCATTATTTTAACAGCATTCATTTTACAATGTCATGCACATAATGACTGCAATATAGTGCCAAGCTGCATAGCAATTATAGTCTGCTACCATCTATAACGTTTGCCAGGTATTGAATCTCTGATTGCTGCCAATGGGGAAAGGGAGGGGGAGAGGAACCTGTTATATTGAGGACTCCTTTCTTTATCCAGGAGAAGATGGAATAACAGCCTTAACCCTGACAAAACGAAGAAGACAAACACATTTCACACGGTTAATTTGTTTGTAGACTATCAACTGACTGTTTTAAAAATGTTTTAAATTGTTTAAATTGATTTTTACTGTACACCTACCTGAGATCTTTGGATATGGGGCAGGACATAAATAAATAAGAAAGAAAGAAAGAAAGAAGGAAAGAAAGAAGGAAAGAAGGAAAGAAGGAAAGAAGAGAGAGAGAGAGAGAGAGAGAGAGAGAGAAAGAAAGAAAGAAAGAAAGAAAGAAAGAAAGAAAGAAAGAAAGAAAGAAAGAGGAGAGTCCTGAAGCCTTGGGGCGTGTTAGTCAAAGAATTTTTATTTAAAATGGGTCTCTTAGGGTATGTGCTCTTTGAAACCCAATCCACTCACTTACCCATTTCTATATAAGTGTTGTAGGTCACCTCATTTTTTTTTCCTTCGGTTTCCCTCCTTTAACTGGGTGTCCAAATGAGATAGATAGGATATGGACAGGCTGGGTATTGCTATAGGTTTATTTGGTTTGTATTCTAATGTGAAGAAAAATGTTGCAGAAACTTTTGTTTTAAAAAAAGAAGAAGAAAAAGAAGAGAATTTATGGACATTTCAGAGTATTTGGATAGCAAACAATGGCATCAAAACCAACAAGAGTCCAATGACATCCCAGTGCGGATTACCAGACGGGGTGGGCTGCAAGCCTGCAGGGCCCAGCATAGCATAATAGTTCCAAATATGGAACTCCCTGACCTACTATAGGGTGGTTGAAGCAATCCACCCTCAGCTATTGGTGCCTGGAGAACAGGAAGGGCAAGAGGGATCGCAAAAGTGTCTGGCTATGTAGCTAGGCTGTTTCAGAGGGAGGCATTGGTGAGTCAATAAGTAGGTAAATGCTACCGATTCAATGCTTCTACTCTTGTCAGGGCTAATAACACGATTTAGGCCACGAAGTATTTACATCACCCAGTAAGGTTAGTGAGATCCTCTGGAGATTTCAGTAGATGATGTCATGGCTTTGATTTTTGTTATGCAGACATAGCCAGACACTCCTGCAATCTCCCTGCCCTTCTACATGCAGGTTTGGCCATGGGTGGAGGAGCATCACCAGCCCTACACCTGATCTGGGGGGGGCACGACCACTTTGGGGGAAGGAAAAAAATACTAAGCAACTAAAAATGAACATACACATGCATAGAGATATCTTGCACCTGCATATGACAGCTAAAGTTTATCATTATATTATGTAAAGAGAACCAGAGCATCCAAATATCACAATTATCAAGAACACTTTTTACACATTTTGTTCTAAGGGTAGAGTGAGACTAAGCACAGCTGCAGTCATCATGCCCATTCCGAGCATCTGTATTTCAGGTCATCTGCAGTTGTTTTAAACAAAGAGATATCTGGTTGAATTTGATTGTCTGTTAATTAGCATCTCCCTCCATCAACTAACTGGTTGTTGGGCATGTCATGATAATCAAATACACATGAATTTAACCTAGAAAAGGCCTTTGAAATGACATCTTTCTGACATCCCATAAAAGAAAAACTAAATATAGACCTTATTGGATGTACGGCAGCAATCAGCTTACATGCTGTGATATGGGATCTGACCCTATAAAGGGTTAGTCAATGCATATCCAATCAGTGAAGTCAATGACCATATTAAAATAGACCTATTAGACTTAAGTCACCCTTGCTGCAAGACACAATCTTAGCATGGAAGGATATAACCAGCAAAACATTCATGCTGAACATTGGATCTTTGCTTGGAGAGGCAGAACTGATTGCAATTAAATGGAAGGCATGCCTTCATTTCAACACTGCATGATTTCGCTTTCTTCAAAATACTAGCTACAATTCTTCCTAACAACAGATGTACTGGGAAACATTATTGGAGTACAAAATTATTTGATACCTCCTGGGCTTCGCTGTGCATTTCCTAAGTTACTTTGTAGCATTGCTGATAAATATCTTGCCAAGAGCCAACTTTTAAAATCAAATTAATGTGTGTGTTTGTGTGTGTGTGTGTGTGTGTGTGTAAGAGAGAGAGAGAGCTCACATAACGTAAAGATGAAACCAGTGCTGTTTAAATCATATTCAGTGGTTTTGTATATTGTGTATATTGTATATTCACTGTTTAAATTTCCCTTCACTCCTCAAGTTTCTAGCATTGCAATAACTTAACACTTCAGCTGAGAACTCAGAAATACAGTTTAAGTGTCCAAAGCAAAGTGGCAGGCAAATCTATCAAGGGAACGCATAACAGCAAATGTAAGTGTTCTAGGTGTGAAGATCTTCCTGTGTCCCACTCTCTGCAATGCTACAGATTTGGGGATTAGTGAAACGTTTCACTGGGGAAAACAGAATTCTCATTTGGAAGTGTAAGGCACTCATTCTGCCCCACATTCCTGGTCGGAAAAACAACTCGCCCCACATGGCAAGAATGAGGCACACCCCCTGCCTATACCAGGGCTATCTGTGCTTTCAGTCTAACACAGGTTGAGGTGACTCTGTGCCATTAAACCATCGACTGTGCTGTCATTCTTTCTCAAAGCAAAGAAAAAAGAGGCAATAGATTATGAAACACTGATGAAGGCTGCTAGGGAAGGGCTATATCTCAGAGTTAGAGCACACACTTTGTATACCAAAGGTCTCAGGTTCATTCTCCAGTATCTCTGGCTACAGCTGGAAAGGAAACCCAGAATGCTACTGTCAGCCAGTATAGATGATACCTGTCCAGATGGACCAATGGTTTATACAGCAACTTCCTATGTTCCATATGCCAAAGTTAAGGCAAACACTTAACAAAGGGGGGATTTCAGTGCATTTAACAGATAACTCGAATGCAACTCAAGTAAGTAACTAACCACTTTTGTCTAACCAGCTAGTCATGGACAGAGTAGATGTGAGGGAGAAGGTGGAAGTGCTGGCACAGCAAAATTGAGGATGGAGCAATGTTTGCCAAGCTTCCTCTGCTTTTATGTTAACCATTTTCTTTCTTCCCATTGTAAACAATAGGAGGGACCAGCTTCAGGGCCAGTCTCCATGTTTCTCTATATTGGGAGTACAGGCAAGGAATGGGAGGGGTTTGGATTCTGCAGCTCAAAAGACCCATCTCCTCTCATACTGCTGCATGTATTTGGCTTCACGTACTTAAAACATTAAATTAGTACTGTATATAAAAATTCTATATACCTGTGGGGAAAAATATTCTGATGATCCAGGATGGCTTTCTACATAAATTAGCTTACCAACAGCAGGATGTTTGTCTCATTCTTAGCAATTGTCTGTGAACAGTCATGGAAATGACAATACTGAAACAGACTGACGTCTGGAACTAACGATCATTCAGAAGCGAGTAGGAGAACATTACCTCTCCCCAGATCCTCTGTGCCTGAGCTGAAAGTTGCCATTTTTCCCAAAGAGGAATTTCAATGAAATATTCCAGCCTAAAAACAAAATTCAGGCCCAAATGAATTGAATAATGAAGTCTGAACTAATTAGTTTTGGGCCTAAATGAAGATCATGGATTTTTGTCCTCTTAACGGTGTTAGTCAGATAGCTATGTTACCAGCAGATACTACTGTTGTGAAGGACCATGGATTACTTTGCAAATATTTAAGCTCTGACCGAATGTTCATACACTGTGCTTTATGAATTCCATCACCATTTAATTCCAGCTTCTAAAATGTTAACCCTCTTTAATTCTGTCATGGTTCATTACCCTGAACCCTTGTCTTCAGAAGAAAAGGCTCTTGAATTAACCAGTCAGAGGACGCTCCAGTTACAGAAGATCATCACATGGCTTCCTCCTCCTTAGGGCTCAGCTCCCTATGAACATCACAGGGACCAGCCCTTGTGGACCTCAGATTTACCAGTCATTTATACCAGGTCAGTGCAGCTGCTTCCATGTTGTTGCAGCCCAAGCATGTCATGACAGGTCAGGTCACTTTAAGGGAGAAGCAGCAGCCCAAAGGTAAGGTTCTATGGGAGCAATATAGAGTTCTGGTTTTCAGTTCCATCCTCACCTGGAGCTGTCCACAGTGCTGTTACTTTCTTGTTGCTGTTTCCCTTGATTTCTCCTTAGTCAGAATCCAACCAAGCCTGACTTTGGTGTGAACCAGGTCCATAGTGGACATCTTTTAACCCAGGTGTGTGGGAACTTTGGCCCTCCAGATGCTTTGACCAACAACTTCTATCAGCCCCACCCAGCACGGTCAATAATAAGAGACTATGAGTGACATAATCCAAAACATAAGGAAGACCAAACATCTACCAAAGGTAAAGCAGGTTTGGCCCTTCTCTAGCTGGACCTCAACTGCAGCAAACAACAATGGAACCTCATCATGGGTCACTGGTTGAATCTGACAACTTTAGGTAATATTCTATGCATCTGATAGAGTGTGTGCTATATTCCACGACAGCTTGTTGCATAGTGCATGTGTTCATCTTTAAACTGTTTCATTATTTTTGCTGCCAAAAATGAATGTGGCCATCCTGCCAGAAAGTCACTATGGCTATGAAGCCTAGAATACACAGCAAATGAGAAATATGAAGTTAATAATAAGGAAAAATTTAGTTGAAGACTAGACAGTTCAAGACAAATCTGATAGAGAAAGAAAAGGCATATTAAAATTCTAAGGGACCAAAAATCCATGCAGTTTGATCTTCTGGGCAAATAAGACAAAAACATCTGATCAACAGCCTTGCAAAGATGAATCAGTGGAGCCACAACTGTGGGAAGAGTCAAATGAAAAAAAAATGGATGTAACACAAGGACCTTTTAAAACATTATTTTAGGGCTCCTGCCAATTTTATCTTTAGCAGCATGTCAGCCACTTCCTAGCAGCTTCTTCATGCACCATTTGATAAGACCAACCAATCTCCAGTTCTGAAAAGGAGCCACACTTGGGGATGAGAAGGGAAGGGATGGTTAAAAATAGCACCAGAAGGGGCACTGAGACTACTCTTCTGCATGGCTGAATAGCTATATGCCACTGTGGGACATTCAATATTCACTATAGTACATGAATACCAGCCATAGCAATGGGAGGGCAAAAGATATCTAAAGGTGGCTGTTTACTTACCAAAAGTGACTGAGTGAAGGCCAAATTACAACGCTGGATTAAACATGTTATGAAGTTGTATATTTCTGATGCCTTTCACAGAGCCTGCTCTGAATATTAGAGAAACACAGTGTTCTGGAACTCTTGCTCATGTTATAGCTTTGCAGACAGATTTTTTTTGGGGGGGGGTCAAATTACCATAAAATTCTCCCCTAATTATGACTTCAGAGAAGTTGCACTGTAATGGTTAGGAACATGCGCTTTGGATCCGGATGAATGCCAGCTCAAATTTCAGCCCAATCAGGAATTCTTTGGGCAGCCTTACGAAATATCATTATTGCCAAGACATAATAGGCGACGATCTGAAGGCTCCCAGAGCAGCTGACAGAAATGTAAGGCAGCAAAGATAAACTGGATCGTAAAAGAGAAACACTAAAATCAGAACAATAATAAAACCACGGGTAACAAAATCAACACAATAACAGAAGGATAAGCTAAAAGTTCAGAAAAGGATTAAAAGCACCAGACAAATAAAAAGAAACTGTCAATATGCCACTAAAAATACCTCATTGTGACCCCTTTGGGGAGGGTGTTCCAAACCTGAAGCTCTGTAGCCATATTTCACTAGTCCTCACTTTGTCTCACTTTTGAAGGGATAAAGAGCCCTCTGACCAGCTTCCTATCTGTTTCAATGTCACCATCTGTACTATGGGCATAATACTGGACTACTTCCTAGAGCTGAGATATTGTTTGGAGACTGCCTTCTACCCTCAGACAAAACATATTAGAAAAACTATGGACTGGATCCATGATCTGACTTCCACTGACGGAAGGACTCTACTCATACAAGATGTCTCCACCTGTTTTTTCAAGATCACCCTCCATACCACAGGTCATTCCCTGACTCTGCGAGGCAACTTCAGGTGGCTGGAGGGCCTGCCATGGAGTGAACTTCCCTTCTGGCAGCCAGTCTGCATATACCTAAATCTGGATTCATTCCTATAAAATACAGGGAGCCAAGAAAATGATCCAGTGGATATCTTTATTTATTTTAATTATTTCATTTGTAATAATAGAATATTTCTTGGGTCTGGTTGTAATCATACACTATCCCTTTAGCATTTCTACATGCAGAATCAGAAACACAGGTGTTACTTAAAGCACACCACACATAGCTGTTTGCTTGTCTATGTAGTCATCAATCCATCTTTCTTTCTTCCTCTAAGAGCTACTGGATCTAAATTCTGGCTCTGGAAAGCCATTCACTCTTGTTGCTAAGCAGCTGGCTTGGGCACATGTAACAGCAATCATGAAAATTCTTACAACTGCAAAAGAAGAATGCTCTTTGTTTGTCTATTTGTTTTTCAAAAAAAACCCTGCAAGGTTACAGATCAGCTAGGCAGCCTCTAAACAGCAATATTAGAAGAGCAACATTCCTGCAGGTAAAATATAGCAGCTTTAAGAGTTTCATTGGTTTTGGCAGAGTTTGCTACTCTTTGGGGGATTATCATCAACTTTTTCTTCTGCCTTAAGAGCTTCAGGTTCCTTTTCTAATGGGTCTATAATTTTATATTCTCTTTTGCAGGGTGGGAATCATACAGCCCTCCAAATGTTGCTGAGCTGCAACACCCAGCATTCCTCACTAGGAATTCTAGGTTCTCTGGGAGCTGAAGACATTGGGAGGGCCAAAAGATTCCCACCCTCATCTATACAATTCCCGTGTCTTACCAAAACAACCAGACACTGCTGAACATCTATGTCCAGTTCAGTGGTGAGGAAACTTTTATTTCTTTAGGCTAAAGTTCCCAGAATCCCCCAGCCAGCATGGCCAGCAAGAGAGACGGTGAGAGTTGTGGTCCCCAAAGGTAGCTTTTTTCCACATTCTGGTCCAGATTGGCACATACCACAGCTATGGCAATAAATTGTATACTGCTGTGATTTACTGTTGTAGGAAATTTGGCATGTAATGGCTTTGGGCAGAAACAGTTCTGTTACTGCCCTGGCTAGCCCGAGCTTTGGGGATATAAAAAGATATCCTTTGATATCTCAAATTCGGCTTCACATATCCCTTCCACGTGCTTGCGAGGCTCCCGGACAAGCACGCATACAGGCTCGGCCGATTATCGCCGTAATATTCCTAGACAATACAGGCAGGCCAGAAAATAGCCAACTTGCCACTTTAGGAGACCTCGAGGCAAGTACTCTATCAGGTATGCACGCAACTTACAAAGGATCGAGCTATACAACGCTCAAGTATTCCGCGTTTGCATACCGGCTACTCTATTGATAAATTCGGCTATAATTCAATCATTCAAATTTTGACCTTTCGGAGGCTTTGTCTCCAACTCCAAATCTATTGCTTTCCCCTAAGTCCGACCTAGCCTGCAGTCACAATTCTCCTTATAAAAACCCTTGATTCCGAGACCTTCCTCGGATCGCTCCCGAGTTCCAGACCGCCTTGCTGCCGCTTCGCTTGGCGAGCTTCCCCTCAGCTCCACATGCTGAGATACATCGAACCCCAGTTTCGCTCTCCATTTTCCTCCGGACTTCAGGACAGGTTTTGTATCACTCGAACCAACTATCTCTCTAAAAATCCCGCTATCTTACTCACACCTTTATTTTCCTTAGTTATCTGTGTGTTTGTGTCGCATACATTGTGTGCCTGTATTTAATAAAGACTATTCATTATTTTCTAACCAGTTTACTTCTTGACTTGGCCTGACCCCGTAGACATTGGGTTGCAAGATCCTGCTACGTTACCCTGCCTCTCGTTTTTGCCAACTTGTGCTCTGAACTAATTTCCCCAACTTGTATAATTTTGATAGCAATTTGGTGTCCCTCCCAGGACCCCCAGAAAACAGGGTAACAGTTCTCTTTGCTGCCTTTCAGCAATCCTGTGCACTGGAACAGCACTAATGTACATTCATAGAATCATAGAAACATTGAATCATAGAAATGTGGAAGAAACGACAAGGGCCACTGAGTCCAACCCCCTGCCACGCAGGAATACATGATCAAAACATTCCCAACAGATGGCCGTCCAGTCTCTGTTTAAAAATCTCCAAAGAAAGAGATTCACATGCAACCACATGATTCAACTTCTGGCATGCCACCGCTAGCTTACATTTCAAGTAGTTTGTAGGAAGGATCAATGAGAATTTTGTTTGGTTCATTTCTAATATGAATTTACAAAAACTTGCAGATTTCTTCATACCTGCAATGGAAAGATTGAGATTTTTTTTTATTTTAAAATATGACTGTGTGGAAAAAGGACACCAAGACGAATATAGGGGGACTGTAATCAAGAAATCAGAAGAAGACTAGGAGTTGGAAGGGCAGTTATGAAGGAACTAGATAAGATCCACAAATATAAAGACGTAACATTCAATACCAAAGTAAGGATCATTCATGCTATATTATTTCTGATTTCTCTGGTATGTGTGTAAAACCAGGACAGTAAAGAAAACTGACAGGAAGAGAAGCTGAACTGTAGTGCTGGAGGAGAGTTCTGTTGACTGTCAAAAGGAAAATGGATCCTAGAGCAAATCAAGCCTGAACTCTCCTTAGAAACCAAGATGGTTATATTGAGGTTATCATACTTTGGACATACCATGAGAAGACATGATTCATTTTAGAAACAATTATAATGCTTGATAAAGTGGGAGACAGTAGGAAAAGAGGACGACCACAACACAGATGGATAGACTCAGTCAAGGAAGCCACAGCCCTGAGTTCACAGGACCTCAGCAGGGCTGCTAATAACAGTGTGCCTTACAAATCTCTCATTCGTAGGATCACCATAAGTCAATGCCAAGTTGATGGCAATTAACATTGCCAAATCTGGTTTAAAAAAAAAGAAACATAAGCACTGTCATTATTTTATCCATTGTGATAACATATATACTTGGCAAATCCAACAGGTGTGCACACTATATGTTGGAATTTGACCAATGATTTTCTATGAGTTGCAGGTGGCCAATAGAGGCATGATTCAGTACTAAGACCTGTAGAACATAAGCTCACATAAAGTTTATATATGAAAATTTATTTTTATATTTGCAAATTCAGAAACAAGAGCTAGCACCCTGTTCAGTATTTACAATCTTTTAAGCCAGGCTCACATCATAAATTTTTGAATTCCTACCTGTGGTTGTTGCACTAGTGTAATGCCCCAGAATGCCTTCCAAAACCCACCTTAGAAGCTAGGCAGTGCCACCAACACAGGAATCTTTGAGGAACTGGAGAGTCAGATGGTGAGTGAAGATGTGTCTTGCCCTCTCAAGCAAGCAATTGGGACAGGACTTCACAGTGCCCTGTTTCTCAGTGCCTCGGAAATCCTTGTGATGGCAGTGTTGTGTAGCTTCTAAGGTTGGTTTTGGTGGTCATATCTGGAGATGTAACTACGATGACAGAGCTTTATCATCATAACTATGTCTCCTGATACCGGATCTCTCCTAACGACTGGGATTTATTTAAATTTCTTAGAAGGCAAAACCAACCAATTACATTTCTCATTCAAATCACCCAAACAAAAATATTCAATTAAGTTGCACCCCAGCCATAGACTATCCAGAATAAGTAATTCTAAATTCTATGTTACTTAATGATTATTTGCAATGACAGCATACAGTTATGGAGGATAATACACACACACACACACACACACACACACACACACACAAAGACTAGCTAGTAGGTTTTTTTAATAAATAGTTCTTTCATACAAAGAAGCTCTTAAAAAGGGAATCTTTTCTTCTTTCATAACATGATGGAGTTTCAAAAGTTAGACAGAGTATCAAACTATAAGGAACTTAAGGAAGAATCAGCACTCATTCCCACTTAAGGAAAGCTATCCTTCTGTCCTTCCTTCCTTCCTTTCTCGTTCTTTACCTTTTTTGGGGAGAACTGTTTTTGCTTTCACATGATCCAACTACCACACGAACGCAGAATTGAAATAATCCAGTGGGATCATCCCTTCAGTTGTACTCTGCTTTGGAGGTGACCCACAATAGGCAGATATATACCTCATTATATATTGGGCAACTTTGGAGATGCTCTCTATCCCCAGCTTCCAACCAATGTGTGGGGAACATTGTTGTTTGTCATTCTCATTGGTAGTGTGATGAGTAGAAATGTAGACCCTGGTCCTATCATCTTCTAAGGCAAATAAGGATGATGCTTATCAGAGATGGCAAATAGATAAAGATAAAACAGGGCTGTCCCTGGTAAACAGAAACAAATGAAGCATGTGTGGGACGACATGTGGTCAGGGGAAGACTATTTTTGAAGCCACCAATATAGTTCTATAGTGTTTCATCTATTGTTGTTACCATAAATTTTGATTAGATCTCTCTCTGTAGCATCAGATAGTTGTAAAATAGCAGTACTTGAAAGTTAGCTATTGCTGTACAGTAGATGGGACACAGATTAAGTCATCCTTCAAAATCAATGAGAATTAAATTAGTCATAGGAAACCAAAGTTCTAATAATTTCAACAAGTCTACTCTAACTAAGTCTATGTCCAATACAATGACAGCATCTCAACGATAACAACAATACATTTTCTTACAGATCAACTTACCTGAGCCAAATCATTGTGTAATACAGATGGAAGGGAAACTGGCAGCACAACAGCAATTATTGTGACAGACGTGTGCAGTTCTTTGGTCTATGATAAATTGCACTGTCCTGTTTTGTCTCAAGCCAAAAAGGCCCTGAAGCCCTATATATATTGCAAACTAAGCATAAAAGCAGCTGGATTTTAAAGGAACATTACAGTTTTTAGACCATCTTTGATAACATGCTTGTGAGCTGAGATGAAGAAGAAATGGAATAGTATGGCACATGTACTTAATCATAATCCCCTGCAAAATTCAGCATCTATATGTAAACATGAAGGGTTATGAATGGAAGGCAGAGATATTCCGCTAAAGAAGAGTGGGTTTCTATAAATTGTTTACTGCATCAGTGTAAGGATTACTAAGGATCAAACTAGACAGTATATTTAGCAGGGGTTTCTTGTAGAGGTGCTCCCTCCCTGTTTGTCACAGCATGTGATTGTTCCCCAACTGCATATGTTGCATGGATGCTTTGTGTGTGGTTGGTAATCGGAAGGTAAACATGGGTTGAACATGCCTGACTTGAGCATAGCTTGAACATGCTGAAGCATGCACATCTGAAGAAATCCCATAATAAGAGAGAAAACAAATTAAAGAATTACAATTACAATTACAATTACAATTAAAGAAAGATAATTTTCTTTTAATTTCTAGTTTAACAATCAGACATTTGTTCAAACATAATGAACTGAGAAGATGAGCTCTCATTCCCAAAGGAAGAGTGTGAAAGCATCCACTTCCTAGTTTAAACTAATTTTACAAAAGCCTAACTGGTTAGTCCACACTGGGGTGGCCAAGTGTGGCCCTTGAGATATTTTTAGGTTATAATTTCCATTAGTGGTGAGAGATGAAGAGAGATTTTGTACAAAATAACTAAAGGGGCACTGTCCACACCAGGCTTAAACTAATGGTTAATTGAAACAAGTCAAAAGCAAAAACCATTGTCTTGTACAGTTTGTTTCAATGAACCTAGATTTACACTAAACACAGTTTAACAGGTGGCATAAGCAGCACTTAATGACTACTCCTGAATGCCAGCTGGTTTAAACCTGTGTAATGTACAGTTCTACAGTTCTTCCTAGAACCAATTCAGCATTTAGAAGAACTCCTTCAGGAGACCCAAGGAGACTACAATGAGAGCAAGACAATAAACTGTTACCCATCTGTAGACTTCCAGTTACCCAAACATAGCAGAAACTAAGCTATCAAAAACAAAACAGCAAACTTGATTTTGTTGAATTTGTCCACAGGTGTGCACAGCATACTTGCAGAGTTGGTGGGGAGAAGTCTGCTATAATTTCCTGTTAATTGTTAGTTAGATTGAATCATTCTCCTATAACGTAGCTTAATTACCTGGGCTCATTTGCTAGGATGTGCAATTTGCCCATGAAGTAAATATTCATTTTTATTAATGTTAAAAAGATGCAAGGTAAAAATACTCGGGAAATGAAACAAAAGCTCAAAGAACGGGAAATTTTAACCGGCATACTTGTATGTTTTGTCTCCTGCTCAATGCAACCCAAGAATATTTTTGTTTTTGCTTAACCCCTGGGGCCATCATAAAATGGTTATTTACCTTTCTACTTTCTACCTTTCTACTTTCCACCTATTTAGAAAAGTAAGCATTCAGATTCAGATCACAGTAGGTGTTAACCTTGATTTCTAAAGTGTTGACAAGTCAATGACAGCCTTGACAAGTTCACTCCCTGGGGTCATCAGGATGATATCGTCTCTCATGAATGAAGGAGGCAAAAGCAACCAAGTTCAGGATCACTTTGTTTTGCTACTGTTGGTTATCAATTGCTCAAAAGGTGTGGAGAGAGAGAAGCTTAGCCAGTCAGTAAGTAGCACAGAGAAGGACAAGACATGGTTTGAGCCCAATTCTGAGACCCTCTAAAACCCATATGACCTTTTTTTTTTCCTCACTAAAGAGGAGGCTGTCCAATTCACCTTCACCTAACCCCACTCTGACTGAAAGCAAGTTGTTTTTAGGAAACCAGAAACACAGAACTTGAGTCTGGGGGGGACTGGCCCTAGAACTCAATTAATGTGGCCATTCTTGGAGGTAGAAAACATACAGGCCCATATTCTCACATCATGTACTTAGTTATGAATGTGAAACTAAATAACATCTCCTGGTTCAACCCCCCAAACTTACTTTACCAGGCAGTAGCCTCACTGAGAGATGTAAGTCTGGTCAGCAGGCAATTAGGCAGCAGGAGGAGGATGTTTCCACCTCCGTCCCACCAACAAGTGAGCTTGTCACAAGCGATTGCAACAGGAGTCTTGCTTCTGATTGCCTCAGTCTTGCTCACCAGTGGGAAGGGCTGGAAACGCCATCCTTCTGCATCCTGGTCGCTAAACAATCCATCTCTCAGTGAAGGTGCTGCTAGGTAAAATAGGTTTAGAGTGTGTTTATGATCATGGCAATGGTGCCATGACCATAACGACACAGTGTCAGTGAATACAGAGCAGTCACAGATCCGTAACTCTAGGATATGATTCTGTTACTGCAATACAAAATGCCACCCACAATTTTTATCTTGTTCAATTTCATTTCTGCTAATACCACTAATATAGGAAAGTGCAGGGATTCCCACTTAAAACAAGGCTGGAGGAATGACAATGGGTATTACCATATTTGGGGACAGAATGGATCTTTGTGCAGAGAGTTGTTATTATTATGCGTTATATCACAGTCAGAGATGAGTTAAGATGAGCTGAGACTGTGCTTGAGTAGGCTGTAATGTTCACACCTCCACATACCGGAACCAGGCTGTTAATTTAGATATCTGCTTCTGCAATTTGCTATTCTCTTTTGCAGTAAATCGGTTAGATTTAATCTTGTGCACACATAAAGAGATCTCTTTCTGCCATGGAAATAGCTAGAAAAATCACAGAACAAGGAGAATTCTGTAAACAGGCATAAAACCCCAGCATGCTTTCCTCTTTTGTGCTCTGTTTCTAGCTTGAGCTATTTAATCTTCCCGTTCCAATGTTTTCTTCACTGTTGTTTTGTCATGCCTGAGATATATAATTAAGAGAGCAAATTTGCACACCAAGTACACAGGAACAACTCTGCAATCAGTGGTTCTATTGGCAAAAATACAGCAATTCATGCAAACTCTAATGAAACACAAAAAGAAAGAAATTCGCTTTCCTTTAAGGAAAAAATATGGTTGATATCCCAAGGTGCTTGAAATGTTCAGTCTATGATTAGTGGAAGCATGATGTGAATCTCAACTACTGCCTTTCATGATTATCAAGGGTGATCTCTAACAGGGTGTTTGGCTACCATTGGTGCCATACAAAAGCACTGAAGAAGTTGGTCATGACAGTGCATAATTGCTCATTGTATAGCTACTTGTACACAGTGGAATAAAATACACCGAACAAAAAGTATCAGCCAAGTGCCTATTCCAGCATTCCTCCGATGCAGGAGCAGCCACTGAAGCTTGCCTCCACCTGTCACTCCAGACAAAGTGTCAGAAACTCAGGATCATGGGAGGAGCTGGTGGCACCCCTAATTCATCATTTCTAGAAAGCAGGTCAATACTGCTGTGGGAAGAACATCCTTTCATAGGCTCCTCTGGTAAGACCTGGAGATTTGGACGTACTGGAATAGGCTTGGAGATGCTGGGAGTTAGACTCCAACACATATGGAGGGCATCAAGTTGGCACGCTATCCGGGAAAGATGGAAGTTGGTATCTGACACGCAGAGGAAGGACTAGGTTATGGAAGGCTAATATCAGAGAAAGGCACAGGATAGGAGAAAGTAAAGTGCATCCCTCTGATATTGGTCATCTGCAACTCTGAGGAACTCTGCCACCATATCTGATGTTGAGTAATGCTGGGAGTTGTACTCAAAAAATATCTGGATGTCCCAGGGTATAAAACCCCTACTTTCTGGAACTCCTACAAGAAAGCATCATTAACTGGATCAGTCAAAATTGCAGCAGCTTACGAGGCTACCCCATGGTGGTTACTTGCTGCTTTGAGGCAGATTTTGTCCCTGTGAGAGAAAGTGTGATGCTTGTTCTTGTTTTGCTGGCTGGCAGTCAACCAGGAGGCAGATGGAGAGAGAATCCATTTGTTATAGAGAATTCTTGTGATTTACAGGCAATCTTGGTATTTAATAGACACCCATGTCTACTTGCTTACATAGGCACACACAGTTATAGGGGAGGGGGCAGAAGGAAGATGGTGGTGGCTTCAAGGGGTGAAAAGCAAGGCTATGCCAACTCCTCCTTAAACTACTAAACCAAAGTCTATCCCAGCCCTTTCTACCCTTTGCCTCTAAGCTTTGAAAAATGTTTATCTCCTGAAAGGATGAATAGGAAATGGAAAAACCTAGAACCAGAGCTATAAAGTATGTAGACAATTGTATGGGAAAAATAAAATAGATACAACAACAATAACAATAATAAAACAACTTATGCCAACATGCAACAACAAATTTATGAATATGAAAATATTAATACTATAAATAAAATACAGGTCTCATAGGACCTTTCTGCATACTTTTGCTGTTTCATATTGATCACCAACTATACTGTATATATTCATGTGTATTCGTAATCATAAATCATTGTTGTGTATTAACATAAGTTTATTATTACTATATATGGGAATTTATTATATTTTTTTCACACTACATACTTTATAGCTCTAGTTCCAGGTTTTGCCAATCTGCACTCAGTCCTTGGGCCAGTTTTGCTGCTTAGTGGTTGTATAGGATGTCATACGTGCAATGGGTGAGTTCTTCACTACAATTTTAGTCATTTAATTTATTGCCTCGTACTCAGACTCCATGGCATGTGGGACTGTGAATGCCCACTGTAATGTGTCAAGCCTCATTGCCCTGTGAAAAATTAAAGTGAAGCATTTCTTCTGTTGAAAACATGTACTCACTATTAGCCTTCTCTTCCTGTCTGATTTTCTTTTGAAGCACTAAGAACAGTCAGCATCCTTATGCTGCTGCTGCTGCCCTCTCATCTGCTACTCACCATTATTCTGTACTACAGTTATGAAGCTTCCTGGTTGGAAGAAAACAAACTACAGAGCCTGGGACATCTTAAAAGGTATGATTTTTTTTCCCAACAAGTCCACTTCACCTGGTGTAGTGGTTTGAGTGCTGGACTGGCTCTTGGAAGATCCAGGCTGTAGTGTTCAGTGAGCTATGAAACCTTCTAGATGACTATAGCAAGTCACTCTATTTCAGTTCAGTGTACCTCACAGGACCATTGTGAGGATAAAGGACAGCGGATGAGAGCCTTGAATGCTACTTTGAGCTCACTGGAGGAACGTTGGAAGCAAACAGTAACTGGATATACACATACAGTCAGTCCTCCAGTTTCACTGGTTCAGCATTTATGGATTTGATTATTTGTGGATTGGTTATTTATTTATTTATTTATTTACTTACTTACTTACTTATTTCAAAAATTCCTATTATATTTGCCCCTATCACAGAAAAATATGTTCTCTCTAGGAATCTCTAGGTCATCCAGTGCAATTCTATGGTATGGTCCATTTCTGCTGAAAGTGAACCACAGAGTTGCACTAGAGGACCTAGAAATTCTAGAGAGAACACTTCTCTATGCATTGCTAGGTCCACCAGTGTGAACTTTTTGGCCCACTTCTGCTAGAAGTTGAGCACTGAATCATGCTAAAGGACCCAGAGATTCCTAGAGAAGTGTTCTCAGGTTAAAAAAATTAGTGTTTGTGATTTTTATTTTTATTTGTGGTTTTTGCACTTGCATGGAGGTCTTGCGCCCCTAAGCCCCATGAAAGTGGAAGGCTGACACAACACAGATATTTCATAGAGTTTCAAAGGGAAACACAGAGATGATTCACAAGAGCAGTACTGGTACAACTGTTTTTGTGAGTGATGACTGCAGCTCCCTGGCATCCATCTGAATTTTAACTTGAATAGCAGTGTGCTTTTAGCAATGTATGATATTTGACTCCACTGTTTCCTTCTTCCCCTGCCTGTCTACACCCATACTTGAGGATGCTACATCATGTAGCTGATGAAGCACATTCTAGACCACAAAAGCTCATGCTGCAAATAACCATATTAGTCTCTAAAGCCCTTGTGGAACTCTTTTGTTGTTGTTGCTTTGGCAGCTGGGAAGGAAATACATGCAATCACTGGAAGCAACAAGTTTGTGTCCTGTCTTCTGGTAGTATTCTCTTCATGTTCTCATTCTTTTTAGAAACACACCTCTGCTCCATACTGCCATCTCATTTCTTCCATTTTATTCTCAAGGGAAGTAATAACTTGCACTTAAACATTTCACAATGTTTTTATGGAAAGAATTTCACCATCCTATTTTGGCAGTAGGCATTTTCTCAGGAGAACCAATAGGGCACTCAGCAAAGGCTTTGAAACACACTTGTACTGACAAGTTCCCATTAAAGCAACGATTAAAGAGACGAGGCTAATTCTCCGTTAATAATATTAATTAATTTTCTACATTTTGCTGTATTCTGAAGAGCTGGGCTTACATATAGGTGTATATTAGGTTTTATTCTTCACTTCAACAGAGTTTATTTCCAGACAGGTATGACCAGAGTTTGGAAACATTACTTTTTTGACTGTAACTCCTTCAGTGCCTTTTCTAAGCTTTGCTAAAGTATGGACCTAAAGCATTGTGTTTTATGAACTTTGAAACATTTGAACTCATTAGTTACATATCCTCCAGCATTTCACAGATGAAAATTGGGACATACGTGACCAAGCAACAACAGAATGTGGTCAAGATGGCAAAAGTTATGAAAGAGGAAGAACACACAAGCTAGGAGAAGCTGTAGCAGCTTGCTTTTGCCTGAACCTACTCGGAAGGACAAGAGTCTCCCCCACTTGCCTACCACTGAGTTAATTGTGTGCAAATACTTTTTCATTCTGAATTCGGTTTTCAGGAAAGAACATAAGCTGAGGACAAAGAGAGAAAGTTGGAGGAGCTGAGATAACATTTTAAAAGCAGGTAAAAAAGTGAGATGACATGACTGTCCTGGTCAAATCAGGACAGATAGAAAGCATGTAATTATATGCAGTGATGTTTGTCAAATGGTAGCTTTTGAAAGCATCATTGTCTGAGCTGCTAAAGGGTGTGCACAGAAAAACAAGAATCATGGGAAATCCTTTCTGCCATCTCATGTGCAAAGTGGAGCTAAATACACACTCTGCACAATTCTGGCTACTCCTCTTAGCCACAGTAAATTTGAACTATAAGGAAACAGAGTCATGAAATGCCTTCTACAATTCTTAATCCACAAGAAAGATGACTTGGCCTTCTGTGAATAATGTTTGTACCAGTGGCAGAAGGCACAGTGCATTCCCAGCTCCTGTAAAAAAACTCCCAGGGTCACAAATAACTGTTGCCTATCATGCAGGGGAGTATTTGGCACAACACTCTCTTTTCACGTTGCAAGTGAGGAGGAGGAAGAGGAGGCGTATTGATAGTGAAAACAGAAGTGTTACAGGAAGCTAGATAAAGGCGGTACAAAATGTTGCATTGCCAACAATGAATGCTTTATGAAAAATGGTTGGGCCATAAAAAAATGTCTCAGATCATATTTTTTGCTATAAAACAGCACTTTTAGGCAACCAGCAAGAATCCTGCAGAGAAAAAAATACACTGCTTGATACCTTTGAAAGTGGGTACACTTAAAGTTAAATTCTAACCACAAGTAAAGCATGCTTAGGTCATATTAAGTTCAATGGGAAAGTCAAGCCCCTCCATAACTTCTCATTCTGAAATTGCTTAATTCAGGCTGCATCAGGCTTCAATAATATTTTCTGTGCAGAAAAGTATTTTCTATGCAAATCAACCACATGTACATTTTGTGCAGAATAAGTCCTGAACTGCAAAAAGTTGTGGCTTTTGAAGACTTTCTCATAGCAGGAAACATATTGGTAAAATTATGTGTTGCTTTCTCTGAGAAGAAAATTAGTGAAGAATTATATTCGTAAGCAGCAGTGGATGAAACACAGGCATAAAAAGTTCATACCCAGGGCACTGAGAAATTGTTAAGACTAAAGCAGTTGAAGGTATTTTTAAAAAACGATCAGGAAGGTGCCTACAGGATACCTTTTAGATAAGTGCTTCATTTTCATGCCAAGAGATGCCTGTATACTAACTGTCAATATTCTGCCTCACTCTCATGTGAATCCCATAAAATAATCTATTGTTCCCTTCTATATCTCTTTTCCATGAACACCTACACAAGACTATTCTTAACTGCATGTTTACCATCGCTGACATTTTCAATCCTCCATACAATCAAGGGAAAGTGCTAAGAAGTTGCAAGATTGGCACATAACAGAGTATCTATTCTGTTTTCTTCAGGGGACTCTGCTGGAGAATTCTGTTCTCTCTTTAGTTATAACACTCCCCTTAGCAGTGCTGTACGTTGTGAGGCTAATATCATTTTATTTGATGGTTGTGTTTGTAACAGGAACTCCTAGAGGAACCTTATCTCTTTTCAGCCAAACTGTCCCAGGCTAGTTCTTTGATAAACTGCTTTGTTGCAAAGCTCTACTCTAGCTTCAGTCTCGTTTCTAGCATTTCTTTGTCATTGTCATTGTTTTAACACATTGTGGAGAGATCCCACAGTGGCAATCAAACCCTTTTACCATCTTTTCACTGTGCCTGGGTGCAATGAAATTTTATCAGATTATTTTATAAGTCTCCTGGAAGTACAGATGGTTGTTAATGAAATAGAAGAGTCATCTAGGACCACCAAGAGAACTTGATCATTGATTATAGGTTTTATGGACTAGAGCTCATTTCAGTTGGAACTTGTGCCAAAAAAAAAAACCTGTTAGCCTTTAAGGAAGCACAAAATTATTCATTTTTGCTGCAGTAGAATAACAGGGCTACATCTCTGGAGTTTATCATCACAGAAGCATCAGTTTTAGTCATACGAACTAGAAAGCCTAAACTAAATGAAATTGTTTGTGCTCTGTAAAAACCTTATTCCATAATAAAAATATAGAATATATGACTGTCAAATATATCACAAGCAAGCCATACAGACAAAATACCCAACAGAAGTTACTAAGCAATTGAGCAATTCAGAGTTTTTTTAAAAAAAATTACCAAAGATTTCCTCATTTTGAGTAAATTAATATGGCTGTATACGTGTCATTGGTTGGCAATATTTCACACATAGTATAAAGTCCAAAAATTCAAACAGTATAGGAGATCTGTCCCTCCAGGTTTTTTTAAAAAACATATTGTGTCATTAACACACACATATCAATAATTATACCACTTGCATGATATAAATTGTGTTATAGATCACAAGTCGTGAATTACAGGCAATAACAACAGATCATCCAGACTTGATCAATTCAACGTATGTGAACTGATCAGCCTATAACAACAGCTTAAAGTCATTATATCAGCTAAGTGGAACTTTGCAGTAGCTGTAATAAAGACTTTGGAAATGGATTTGAAGCTGCTCATACAATTTTAAAAAATGCTTGTTTGGGAATTAACGGGCTCCTTCTCACTGTCAGGTTCACAAGGGCGGATCATACAGCTCTCCATATATTATTGGATGATAACTCTCATATTCCCTGGCCACCAGAGCCAATAGTGAGGAATGCTGTGAGTTGCTGTCTAACATCTAAAGGTCAACATGATTTCCAACCTTGCTCTACTGGTCATGACTGGAAGGCTGGATCCCTGATGGAAGCACAGTCTAATTCACCTGTTGCGGGTCTGCCCAATAGTTGCCCCATAAGTTTGAGTGGAGGGGAAAATACTATTGCATCACAACAAGAAATCCCAATTGCACAAAGACCCATTGTATTCTCTTGCAACAGATGGGCTGCATCTTTACATTAATCATATGTCAACAGTTATCTAAAAAAGATCTGGTTGCTAGTTTTGAGAGACATTGTTACAACCTCGAGATGTGCTTTCCTTGTCACCTCATGAAGCCAAAGATACACATACACACAGACATACAAATGAACTTACCTTTACATAAAGCTGTTGAAACTCTTCTAGGTTCAGTCTCCCACTAGGGCAATCCTTTAGAAATCCTTTGTACCACTGTTTGAGTTCATGCTCATTAAACTCTGTGCTCTTCACCAGATCCTCCATCACTTCAGGAGCCAGTTTGCTATTCTGTTTCCCCATTATGCCTAAGAAAAATAAAAGGGATACAATTTTCAGCTTTCCATCCTCAGGAATGTTCACAATGATTCTGACTGGATTCCCGGGACTGTTGGAAACAATTAGGCTCAAATAGTCTAGAGAATCTTTTCTTCATACTGCATTCGGAATCAACCTCAGGCTAGCTTTTATCTCCACAGGTAGCTATGGAAGACATATAAAGCACTCCTAGGTTATGAAAAAGGAAATCAGTGCCATGTTAACATGAGCATCAGTCTGGCAGAAGAGCTCCTGAAACTAATAGCTTCTTCTCACTTTTGCAAATGGTTGATGCAAAAAATGAGCAGAGATCTTGTTGTGCTTTTGCTTAGTTTCTACCACTGAAATACCAGCTTCAATCGTGTAACTTAATTAATTACTTAGATTTATTTCTCACTTTCCTTCTAACAAAATCAAAGCTACACACATGGCTCTCCTCCTTCTCCTGGTCAGCCTCACAAAAACTAGTGAGGTAGCTCAGGATCAAATACAGTGGCTGAACCAAAGGTTTCATGGCTCAGATAGGACAATATCAGTGAAGACATGAATCTGGATCTCCCAAGTCCAGTTCAGTAATCCAACCACTATGCTTCTCTGGTTCTTGACTTGAACATGAGAAAGTTCATATACAGCTATATCCAACAATGAAAGGATTATGTCAAAATACCTTATTACACTTTGTCTTTCTCATAATACACAGCAACCTCCCTAAGATACAACAAACCCAATCTGCCAAAAAGCTGCATTAAAGCAACAGCTTCTTCTTCCAGCCATTGCATCCTCAAATGGTCTTGTCAGATTCTAACACCTTCAGCCAGTCTTTAATGAACTCTATAAGCTAAGAATCTCTGGGTACTTTATTTTTTCTGGTACCACATCAGTACTAATTTATAATATTTTTCATTTTATAGCCTTTCCTTTCCAATTAAAAGATTTAAAAAAATATCTGTGCATGCAGAAAAGAAGGCTGTAATCCTATGCATTCATTCCTGTGTACTTATTGGTCCAATAAAACAAAACCATTATCTGCCTTGTTCTACTTAATGCAGAAAATTGTGCAAGATTAACAGCCTTTCTTCATATAATCTTCTATCATAATTATACCCCTTCATTCTTTCTTTCGCTTCTCAAATGCCACTTCTTTTATTAGCAAAACGACATTGTTAATTACAATCCATAGTAGGCACTGCGTTTCTGAGCAGCTATCAAGTGTGAATCCAAGGCTTCTGGTTGCAGATTTAATTAATGAGAATAAGAAAACTGTAATTCATGGGTTATCTAATTTACCACAAAATGGATCCCAACATCTCCCAAGCTTTTGTGTGTTGCTCTCTTATCACTATTATGAATGCATTCCACTCCATAATTCTACTGCCATTCCTGCAGTCACTAGCTCTGCTGAGGATTACCATAATAATTTTTTACACAAATGCATGCACAGGCGAATGTAATTAAAAATGATGATTAAGCACACTTTCATGCACATAAGAACAAATTTAATCTTCAGCTATTAAAAAAGTAAGCTATTGTTTACTGAACATACATCTTTTCCAAAGAGAACACAGCCACACATTCATAAAGTTCTTTCTGAGGCTGAAGATGGTAACTTACAGCAATTCTTTACATATCTGCTAAGAAGTTAGTCTCAGTGAGCTCAACAGGATTTACTCCTAGGTAGCTATGTACAGGATTGATGTCTAAAGTCCCTTTGTGGTACAGCAACCCTCTAAAAATGTGTGGTTTTGCTGCCTACTCTAGGTAACTATTTTATTTTCACTGTATGAAAAGAAGGATATTGGCGAATGGGAACGTGTCCAGAGGAGGGCGACCAAAATGGTAGAAGGCCTGGAAACCATGCCCTGAGAGGAGAGGCTTAGGGAGCTGAGTACGTTTAGCCTGGAGAAGAAAAGGTTAAGAGGGGACATGATAGCCATGTTTAAATAATTGAAGGGATGTCATAGGGAGGATGGAGCAAGCTTGTTTTCTGCTGCTCTAGAGACTAGGACTCAGAGCAATGGCTTCAAACTTCAGGAAAAATGATTGCATCTGAACATTAGGAAGAACTTCCTGATGGTAAGAGAAGTTCAACAGAAGAATGCACTGCCTCAGAGTCTGGTGGAGTCTCCTTCTTTGGAGGTTTTTAAACAGAGGCTGGATGGCCATCTGTCAGGAGTGCTTTGATGTGCATTCCTACAAGGCAGGGGGTTGGACTCGATGGCCCTTCTGGTTTCTTCCAACTCTATGATTCTATGCTGCTTCTAATACTTGTAAGTACAAAATGTATTATAGAAGTAAAGTCAAAGGTTTTCACAGATGGAATCCATAGGTTGTTGTGGGTTTTCTGGGTTTTGAGGCCGTTTTCTATTAGTATTTTCTCCTGACGTTTCGCCTGCATCTGTGGCTGGCATCTTCAGAGGATCTGGTGGCATGGAAGTGAAACAGAGTATATATACTTGTGTAGTCCCTCGGGTGGGAGGGAGCAATTTGCATGGGTTACAGTTGGCCTATTGTTAAATGGGATATCCCCCAGGGGATATTGTTAGTCAGAGGATATGCATAACAATGTGTTAAGTACATTAGCAATCTATTGTATTATTTCTTGTAGAGGGACCTCCAGAGTCTGGGTGGTGTTCATTGGCATGTACACATTTAGATGGTATTAAACTCCACTGAACAATACAGTACTTACACTTCCGAATAAAAATACAACTTGTGCTACACGCTATGCAGTGCAGCCCTAAATCACCATTCAGAGGCAGCATACATTGTGGAGACATTCTTCTCTTAATCCATGGCCTAAATAATAGAACTTTTGAGATGCCAGTGTGACATAATTTTCTTTCTTTCCCCTTCTCTCTTCCCTGCTGTTCAGGAAGGAAAGAAATGGTTGTAGCCACTGAGTACAAATAAGATATTGGTTTCTGGCATATCAGAAGAAAAAACTTGCTGTTCTCCCAGTATCAGACAGTCTGAGATGCACCGCTCTATGGCACCTAGAAACTGGCTGTGAAACAGTTCTGAGCCCTCTGAAGCAGATTTTTTTGGGGGGAGAGGGTGCACAGAGTGCAGCGGGGAGGGGAAATTGGCCCTCCTGATTCCACTGATAGAAGCAGTTCCATTGATGGACACATTTTGAGGGATCCTGGCTCATATGAGAAAAGCAAGATCTGTTGCTGTGTATACATTCAAGAGGAAAAACAGAATGTCCCATCTTCTATGTTCCTATCAAAATCTCAACACCCACTGATGTACATTATGCAGGAATCCCCCCCCCCAGAGGAGAACTGTAGTATCATTCCAGATTAGAGAAGTAAATAATATCAGCAAATTTAATTCTTGAGAAGGAAGGTGTCATGACACATAATAACTTGTGTCACAAATTTTTTTGGAGGAAGGTAGCATTTAATGATTATTTTCCAAAAAGAAGTGGTTTTAATAAATAAAACATTTACAAGTGCAAAAAACATTTCTGTACCAGAAACAGTGTGTTTTCCCCAAAACACAGGGTGTGGAATCCTGTATCATCCACTTAGTGAAGTATGCTTAACTAAGGCCATTTCTGCACTACCTCTGGCCCCTCCCTGAACTGCAAACCCCAGGATTCCATAGGAAGTTGAAAGTGAAATAATAGCACTATAAAAGCGTAGTGCCAAAATAGCCGTAAGTAACCTCTCCTGGACCAACCTGCCCAAATCTGACAGAAACATCAATTCACCGGCACTCTGATTGCTGGCAGAATGGCCCTCCTTCTCTCTATATAGCTGATGCCCGGTAAAGTAGGTTTGGTAATTAATGTAAAGATCATGAATATGCAGCAGCTACCTAGGGCCATTTCTGCACTACACTATTATAGTGCTATTATTCCATTTTCAACATCCTATGGAATGCTGGGGTTTGCAGTTTAAGAAGGGGCATTTGGAATTCTCAGCCAGAGAGCTCTTGGGCCTCCGTAAACTACAAATCCCAGAAGTCCCCAGGATGTTGTAAGTGAACTAATAGCACCAGAACAGTGTGGAGCAGAAATGGCCTGAATTTACTAATCTGTAACTGTTTTGCATTTACAATGGCGGCTTAGACACAATTTTGACACTTTTGCCATATTGTAACTCCCCTCTCCACTCATCCTGTTGGTGACCGGATGAATGACAGTTGGTGAATGTGACAGTTCCACCAGGTTTGGGGAAAGGTCAGTCTAGGAGAGGTTACATAGTTAGGGGTACCTAGGTATATGAGATTATGGACATTGTTTTCTGTGCAAAAAAAAAGGGGGGGTGCAAAAGCCTAACATTTTCCTGCAAAACCACCTCTTTTTTACTTGCACTAACTTTTTTTAAAGTCCCAAAATACAAAAACAAATTGTTCTTGCCTGTGAGATTTTAAATAAATGAATATTTATAGGATGCTGCTATTCTAGAATACCTTTCCAGATATGAGGCCAGGTGGTAATATAATATAGTAAGTGTCTATTTTCAGTTCCAAACTTGGTGGTATTACAGTTGAATAGTTCAGTCTAGAATGATTTCAGTCAATGTAAGTTTAGACATACCAAGTTAGAGTTTGAACCAACTTCTTTTCTGCTACTCACGTACCCACGATGCATACAGGATCAATCATTTTGCTGTTAAGACAGCAGCTGAATGAGTTTGCATGGCATCTTTTAGCAGCGGTGAAAACAGGAATAAGAGTCATGTGTTACTTGTAATGCTGGCACCATCTTTTCTAGCTGTGTGTGTGAGACGTACAGGGAAAATGGGGAGGCACAGGTTTTCCCTTTCTTCTTCATTCCCAGGCATAAACTAAACCCTTACACAACATAGTTAGATGGAGCTATCATGTACGGAATTGACTTATACAACATGGGAAAACAGTGAGGGGGGGAAAACGTACCAGAAAAATACGGAGAATTCTGTGCCATGTGATAACAGGCCAATTTTCCTTGTTAGTTTTCATGAAGGAGTTTTAACAAATTCCCTGCTGTGCCCCGGTAATAACTGCAACTCCTGACAAACCCCTACGTTGTTCCTTCCTCCTCAGGCTTCTTTTGACGCTGCCTTTCTTCTTACTCATGGCAGCATGAAAAGTAGCGAGAAGCAGCACAAAGCTGTCAAATCCCTGTCACATGTTTGACCCTTTCGTATATAATTCTCCTTTCACAAGAGAGAGAGAGAGCAACTGAGAGAGGGGGGAAAGATATTAATGTAAACTGCTATCTTTGCCCTCAAACTAACATAGAAAAATCTCTGCAAAAGAGCACACGGCTGAATAAAGCAGTTGCTAGAATGTTCCTTGGAGATTAAGGGTAACAGCTGCCCAGCCAAAGAAGGCAACAGATAAACCAATTGAAGATTTTCTGAAAGACGAGAAACCACTTATGTCTAATAATGTTATATAATAATCTGTGGTTAGGGTTATTAGTAGAATTATTTTGTTGGCTCTGTAATAAAGAAATAATACACTTTTCTATTTTTTTCTTTCATTACAGTTAGGCCTGAAGAGTCAGCACCCTAATGTATTTTTGTTAGTATTTGGTAGTATGCTGTGAATGCTGTGGATGTAGCATTTCTCGATTTCAGCAAGGCCTTTGACAAAGTTCCCCATGACATTCTTGCAAAGAAGCTAGTAAAATGTGGGCTGGACAGGGCTACTGTTAGTTGGATTTGTAATTGGTCGACCGACCGAACCCAAAGGGTGATCACGAATGGCTGCTTTTCATCCTGGAGAGAAGTGACTAGCGGGGTGCCACAGGGTTCTGTCCTGGGCCCAGGGCTGTTCAATATCTTCCTCAACGACTTGGATGAAGGAATAGAGGGCATGCTCATCAAATTTGCAGATGACACCAAATTGGGAGGGGTTGCTAATACGCCAGAGGACAGGATCAAAATTCAAAATGACCTGGACAGATTGGAGAGCTGAGCCAAGGCTAACAAAATGGAATTCAGCAGAGAGAAGTGTAAGGTCCTACACTTAGGTAGAAAAAATGGAATACAGAAATATAGGATGGGGGACACGTGGCTGGATAGCAGTATGTGTGAAAGGGATCTAGGAGTCTTAATAGACCACAAGAGGAACATGAGTCAGCAGTGTGATGCGGCAGCCAAGAAAGCCAATGCAATTCTCGGCTGCATCAATAGGAGTATGGTGTCTAGATCGAGGGAGGTACTGGTAGCACTCTACTCTGCTTTGGTTAGACCTCATCTTGAATACCGTGTCCAGTTCTGGGCACCCCAATTCAAGAAGGACATGGTCAGGCTGGAGCAGGTCCAGAGGAGGGCAACCAAAATGGTGAGAGGCCTGGAAGACAAGCCCTGTGAGGATAGACTTAGAGAGCTGGGTATGTTTAGTTTGCAGAAGAGAAGGTTAAGAGGGGACATGAGAGCCATGTTTAAATATTTGAAGGGATGCCATGTACAGGAAGGAGAGGGTTTGTTTTCTGCCGCTCCAGAGACCAGAACAAGGAGCAATGGATTCAAGCTGCAGGAAAGGAGATTCCACCTGACCCTCAGGAAGAACTTCCTGACAGCAAGAGCTGTCCGGCAGTGGAATATGCTGCCTGGGAGTGTGGTGGAGTCTCCTTCTTTGGAGGTTTTTAAGCAGAGGCTGGATGGCCATCTGTCGGGAGTGCTTTGAGGGTGTTCCTGCATGGCAGGGGGTTGGACTGGATGGCCCCTGGGGTCTCTTCCAACTCTACATTTCTATGATTCTATGATTCAGTGTTTTAGTATTGTGTTTTAGGCTTAGTTATAGGGTGTTTTAAAATCTTCTTTCACTTTGCTTTGCTTTTTTCTGCCTTTTCTTTCTTTTTTGGAATGTATATTATTTTGACTGCAATTTACAGTTAACCCTTCATATCTGTAAGTTTCACTTTCATGGATTTAATTATTTGTGGTTTCTTCAAGCCCTGCTCCCCACTTCACATACACATACTTCTTTTCTGGGGGAACCTTCTCTCTTGGCAGCTGTGATCAGGCCGTGCAGCCCTTTATATTTTTTTTTTAAATTTTATTGAATATATATAAAAATGACAAGAACAGAACAGAACATATAAGAAAATAGACAATAGACAAACAATGCACATTAAAAAAATACTCCAAATTAAACTAACTTACATTACCTAAACAATAACCACCAAATCCATTTAATCTAAATAAACAATTAACTCAAAATATAAATAATAACAGACAGTTAAAAAGTGGTTTCCACCCCAACCATCAACTACTAATGGTAAATTATGCAAGCACTAGTGTAATAAATTTAATGTAACAGAAATTGGCATTTACTGATTAATTTTATTTTTATAGTAAAAATTATTTAATTAATAGGTAAAAACATATTCTTTACACACACACACACACACACACACACACATACACACACATGTTTATATGTATATATTTAATATCTGTACTATATACTATATAATTGTTAAGCATAAATTAACCATAATGCAACCACTAAGAAAAAAGAAAGTTTTTATCATTTTCTTTAACTCCTTTGCATGATATAAAACTTTAACATATTCTATTCATAACAAAGCAAAATAACAATAGCAAATACGGAACCCTAAAATCATGATTTCACCCTCATTTTCTCTCAAGTATTCAGTCAACAATTGCCAATTTTTTACAAAATCTTGTTCTGGAACATCTTTTAACCTCTCCGTCAATTTATCCATTTCCACAGTTGCCATCAATCTACTATGCCATTCATAGTCTTTTTCCAATATTTTGCATAAACTAATCTTGCTGCTAGAAGCATGTATTGTATCATTCTTTGTTGTTGTTTATTAAAATTCAAACCCTGTGCAACCCTTTCCAAACCTGCCTCTGGTCCTCATCCTTTTCTACCAGCAACTGTCTGGTCAGATAAGGGTGGATCGCAGCCTGATTTCTCAGCTCTACAAACCTTCTTCCAATGACCCACACAAATTCAAGGAAGAAGATGGGCAGGAGACAGGAAGTATCAGACCACCATGCCAACCCACCCCTTTCCTTCTCCTTTCTTTGATCTGGTTTGAACTCTGGGTGCCCACTATCCCCATCATGCCTCAGCCCACTTCCCACACACACACACACACACACACACACACCTTTTGATATTTGCATTTTTTCAACTTTTGTGGGGATCCTGTGCCCCTAACCCTAGACAATGTGGATGGCCAACGGTAGATAGTGTTAAAAATTAATAACTAAATTATTTTTTAAAAAGAAATCTCACACTGAATTCTACTCAAAGATATCAACAGGATCTCCTTGAAATAATATGCTATTGAAAGAGAGACAGAGAGAAAGAGAGAGAGAGAGAGATACAACATGAAAGGTCAAGATAATGTCCCCACCTGAAACTACAAAGTAACACATCCACAAGAAAATAATAGAATTGGTTTGAAGGAGAATGGAAGAAATCTCCAGTTTTATTCCTTCTCAGTAGCAGGAAACCATTGTGTCTAGATTGGTTCCCACAAGCTGAGATAAACTGTGGTTTTGACCCCCATCCTTAATTCAGAAAAAGTCTCTTTTCCATCAATGATTTCAGCTCTGTATTTGCATGCTCTTACTATAGCAAAGAAAACTGGAGAACGGTACTCTTTCCCCAGAAAAACGAAAAAAAAAAGAATGGCAATTTAGTACTCATACGAAGAAATCCGTTTTCACAGAAACGTCCCATTATTGCACTAACTAACCACAGTTTCTACACTCACAGGCTGAGCTCTTACACAGCTGTGCATAGCATAACAGTTCCTCATGCAAAACTCCACTGCAGCTCCCCTGTCACTGTGCCCAGGTTGTGATATATTAGCATGCCTCCTGTGGCCATTTCATTGCTGGTGGAGAGGGGAGGAAAGGGGAATTAGAGAAGCTCTTCACTATCTCCCCATAGACAGAGGCAGACCAAGGTCAACTTCTGCCAAGATCAGCTTGGGTCCTCCAAAGGTCCCAACAGATGATATCATTGCTGTTCATCTGGCTACAAGGAGACAGTCAGATGCTTAGAATCATAGAATCATAGAGCTGGAAGAGACCACACGGGCCATCCAGTCCAACCCCCTGCTATGCAGGAGTGCACATCAAAGCGCTCCCAACAGATGGCCATCCAGCCTCTGCTTAAAAGCCTCCAAAGAAGGAGACTCTACCACACTCCGAGGCAACAGATTCCACTGCTGGACAGCTCTAACCATCAGGAAATTCTTCCTAAGGTTCAAGAGGAATCTCCTTTCCTGCAGCTTGAATCCATTGCTCCTTGTCCTAGTCTCTGGAACAGCAGAAAACAAGCCCACTCTCTCCTCGACATGATATCCCTTCAAATATTTAAACATGGCTATCATGTCCCCTCTTAACCTTCTCTTCCGCAGACTAAACATACCCAGCTCCCTAAACCACTCCTCATAGGGTATGTCTTCCAGACCCTTCACTATTTTGGTCGCCCTCCTCTAGATACATTTCAGTTTGTCAATATCCTTCTTGAAATAAGGTGCCCAGAACCGGACACAGTATTCCAAATGAGGTCTAACCAAAGCAGAATAGAGTGGTACCATTACCTCCCTTGATCTAGACACCCTGCTCCTACTGATGCAACCAAGAATCACGTTGGCCTTCTTGGCTGCTGCATCACACTGCTGACTCACGTTCAGCTTGTGATCTGTCAAGACTCCAAGATCCCTTTCACCCATACTGATATCCAACCACATGTCCCCCATCCTATATTTGTGCATTTCATTTTTTTCTGTCTTGGTGTAGGACCTTACATTTCTCTCTGTTGAAATTCATTTTGTTAGCTTTGGTCCAGCTCTCCAATCTGTCCAGGTCATTTTGAATTTTGATCCTGTCCTCTGGTATATTAGCAACCCCTCCCAATTTGATGTCACCTGCAAATTTGATCAGCATGCCTTCTACTCCTTCATCCAAGTAACTGATGAAGATGTTGAATAGCACTGAGCCCAGGACAGAATCCTATGGCACCCCTCTAGTCACTTCTCTCCAGGATGAAAAGCAGCCATTGGTGAGCACCCTTTGGGTTCAATCAGTCAACCAATTATAAATCCACCTAACAATAGCCCTGTCCAGCCCACATTTTACTAGCTTCTTTGCAAGAATGTCATGGGGAACTTTGTCAAAGGCCTTACTGGGGTCAAGATATGCTACATCTACAGCATTCCCTTCATCTATCAAGCTCGTAACTCTGTCGTAAAAAGAGATAAGATTAGTCTGGCATGACTTATTTTTGAGAAATCCATGTTGACTCTAAGCCCCTCTTCTCTCCACCAGCAATGGAATTTCAGGGGAGGATATCAAAGTGCAATGATGAGTCATGGGGGGCTTTGGTCACCGTGGAGGGTGGAAGCAAATCCCAACCTCAGCAATGACCTCCTCCACCTAAAATAAAATAAAATAAAATAAAATAAAATAAAAGGAATAAGATGGACTTCTACCTGCATATGTCACTAACAGGATTCCAGCCACAGACTACAAAAGACATATTTGGAGTGTGCTCACTTATCCATTTTAATGAGTGTGAAAGCCAATAAAGTGGTGATGTGCCTCTGTAAGAAGCTTATATTTTTCCAGACCCTTTGCACCAATTCATAAAAGAGACAAAATAATCTGCAAAAGTTCTCCTAAGTTATCCCTTCTCCTATTTCCCTCTTCTACCACCCTCACAGGTACCCCTGTACAGGGGTATAGGAGAGGGCCTTCTCCTTTAGCTGCTCTTAGGCTCTGGAACTTCCTTCCCAGAGACTTTAGACTTGCACCCTCCTTACTAACTTTCTGCATCCAAAAGAAGTCCTTTTTATTCCAGTAGGCCTTTGAGAACTGACTTTTTAGGAGACGTGGGCAGATAGGATGTGCTGGCTTTTTATTTGACATCCTTTAACGGTTTCTGTTTTAACTGTTTTAATTTTATTTTTTGATACCGTAATGACTTTTGTGGGGAGCAGTATGGTGGGAATTTTTAACTATGTTTTAAGCATTTAGAAGCCACCTGGAGTCCAGAACTGGGAAAAGAGTGGGATATAAATCAATATAATCTACTAATATATAAAAGTCAAAGTTTGTTTGTTTGTCTGTATCAGGTAAGAAGACCTCATATGATTGGCTGTGTCAGGTGAAGACATCATATGATTGGCTGCTTAAGAAGATTCTATGGAATCCTGGGGTTTGTGGATAAGGGAGAGGCCTTTAGAATTCTCAGCCAGAGAGCTCTTGGGTCTGTTTTGAAAAGGCTGGTTGCTATGGAGACAAGGCCTAGCAGCAAGCAGAAGGACAGCATATTCCCTCAGGAACCCAACCTCTATATGTTAATAACTCTGAATACAGATTGAATTAGGGAATGTGGGGAAAAGTTGCAGGTACTGGACAAGACAGTTTGGGGTATTAGAGACACAGGATCTCAAATCTTTCTAACAAGCATTATCTACGAGAAAGTAAAATCCTGAGAAACACTAGATATATACGCTACTTATATATATAGTCATCATCAAAATTATCTCAAGTCCTGAGTGCCAACAGGACTGGAACCATAATGGAGCCAAAGAGAAGCAGGAGGTATCTCTTTCCATGCTCAGGGGAAATCCAAAGTCTGCAAAAGAACTTTAAAAAACACACATACACACACACCTCAAAACCTTGGAAGGGAGCTCTGCAAACACAGAAGAACTCATGGGAAAAAAGGAGACTCCACAGACTTCCATCAAAGAAAACAGAGGGCAAAACTAGCAAGGAATGAATAATAGATGCAAACTCCAGCAAAGCAATTAGCTGAGCATGGGATTTCAGAGATGTTGCATAAAGAGACAGAAATGATGGGACAGTGGCAGTTCTCTCCCTGTCTCACAAGCCCCTCCAAATCTGGTAAGAAAAGTGGAGATTATGGTGCGTTGTTCTTCTTTCTCTTGGTGACAGTGGGGGTGGTGGAAAGAAAACTTTTATAAGAACAGGATTGCCCTCCCTTTCAGATATTTCCAGAGTCAGAAAGCAAAATGAAAGCAGCCAAAAAATTAAAAGCAGAGAATTGATGTTGGGGTGTGTGTATCTGCATGTGCTGGCATGAAACAAGGAAGTAATAGAGTTGCTGGCTGGCACCCTGAACAAGCTCACTCCTGTTACAGAGTAGGGACAAACGGTAATGTTTTGTTGCAGGTCTCACTTGTGGACACATAACAACTGTTGCAGAGTGAAGCAGCAACACTCTAAGCACAGCTAGTACAGAGATACACCCAATACAAAAATGTTAACAGCTAATGAGACTTAATAGTCTCATTATAGTCATTAATAGTCATGCGCCAGCATGCCGAGTTTGGGCATTGTGTTTTCTACATCAGTAATTATCTTGGTATGGCAATAAACTTGTTTTTGATGGTGTCATTTGCCTGGGTTTGGGCTAGTACAGATTGCAAGTTTATATCAGAAACGATGTTGAGGCTGGGCTAGTACTCTTGAAATGAACAAACTGGCTTACAGCATTGATAAAGTGATTCTCAGAAGGAAAGACACACCAGGATAATTACAGCAGCCTTCTCCAACCTTGTGCCCTCGAGATGCTTTGGATTTCAACTCCCATGATCCCTTATCATTTAGTTGGGGCCCATAGGAGTTGTAGTCCCAAACATCAAGAAGCCAGAGAACACTAGATTATAATCCTCACATAGTAAGAAGTAATATTATATATAAGTAGTACAATATATGGGCATATGAAGACAGGGTTGCTGACAAACAAAATCTTTTTATTCAAAAAAGCATTTGGCCTGTTGAAATTTCTTCTTTTGTGATGCTCTGTATTTTTAATTTACAGTCAGCCCTCTCCATTTGTAGGCTTCACTTTTGCAGATTTGATTATTCACGGATTATTTGCTGTCACCTCTGCTGCCTCCCTAGGCCATTTTTAACAGGGACTACAAGCCTCACGCGACTGAGAAACTTTGAACAAGGCTTGTAAGTCCCTCTTTAAAATCATGTGGGGCAGCAGTAGAGGTGGCAGTCAGCCCCACTGGCCACCCACTTCTGTCTTGTGAAGAAATCCTGATGCCTTAAAGGAATCTACAGTGGGTGGAATATGGTGATCATACTTTTTTTCTGTGTTAAATATGGGGACCTTTCCGCACGTTACCTTATCGCGGAGGTGGGGGGTGCCATTCGTGGAAGCAGGCTCTTGTGTGAGGTGCTCTCTTCGCTGCTCCTTCGTCCCACAGCTGGCTTCCTGGTCGCGCGACTGTCGCGCGAGTGCTCCGCCCCTTCCTTCCACAGTGCAGCCTGGGAGCTGTAGGCTGCACTGGGGGAGGAAGCGCGACCGGCGCACCTGGGATGATGTACCGCAGGGCAGGTAAGTGCGCATGGGCCCAGGGAGCCTCGCACGACCGCGCAGCATTTTCGGCTTGAAGCTGAAAATAAGAAAATGCGTGCGCGGTTCGCGTTAGGCTTGTGAGTGCGTCGTACGGACCACCACTCCCATTTACGCGATGCTCAAGGGGCCCTCTCGCAAAAGAAACTGCGTGCGAAAAGGGCCTGGGTTTGGGAGGACCAAGAGTTATGCACAGTTTTTTCACTTTCACAGGGGTTCTGTGCCCTTAACCCTAGCAAATGTGGAGAGAGGACTTTAATTATATTTTTAACTGTCTGACTTTTATTCATTTCACTTTCTATCTTCACTCATCTGGTGTCTACATTAGACTAAAACTCACCAAGGAATAAATCCCATCAGTCTCAGTGGGGCTTGTTTCTAAGCAGACACATAGTCCCTTTTATTGGTATTACACTTTATGTTAAGTGAATTGGTTTGGTTGTTATTCTTGTTGATGTTGTTATTGTTAGCTTCCTTGGGGACTTCTTATGGAAAAGAAGTACATAAATGTAACAAACAGACAAAGCTGACCTGAAATTGATACTATGTTCTACTTAAAAAAAATATGTACATGCACAGTGCCCAGAAAATACAGTACATTTAACGGAGAAGTCACACACATTTCTTCTCTTCTTTTCCCCTTCTGATTCTTTTATAAGAAGGCGATTACTCCTAGAGTATTACTTCTAAGCTGCCCCCACAAATAGTTTAATTATTATGCGACACTATGCTAAAAATAATACAATCACACACACACTCCCTCACAATAAAAAAAGGCCTCTCCACATAACTCTTCCTTTTTGCAAAAGGAGAGGCATTTGCCCTAAATGCTTGAACCCCTGCCAACAATTCTTAGATGCTGGCTCTTCTGCAAAACTCCAAACAAACATTTGGTGTTCCTTGTTTGCTTTTCAAATTTGTGCTCAGCCAACAGTGATAAACAATCCAGTCCTCCACACCCCATTTCATTGTAGCAAGGCAGATAATTGTTTGCAGCTCTGTAGTGTTTGCAGTAGTTTATCCTGTGCCAACCATGCAAGGTAGAGGTAGCTGGTTCTTCTTCCAGTCCAAACACTAGCCTCTTCCAACGGAAAACACACTGGAAGAACTTTGTATGAGGAGGATTAGAATGACAGATGCCAATTGTTCCATCATGCTGATCATCACACCGGCTATTGTCTCCCAGAAGCCTATGGCGTTAGCTAATCTAGCTGGTCCTCCACATTTGCAGGTTTCACTTTTGAGGATTCCATTATTTGCTGATTATCTGCTGCCACTTCTACTGCTGCTCTATGCCATTTTTAATGGGGACTGCAAGGCTTGTGAAACTGAAAGACTGAAAATGAGACTTACAAAATGAAAAACGGCATAAGACTGCAGTAGAGGTGGCAGCAAGTCCCACCAGCTGCCCACTTCTGCCTTGCTACCTCAATACCACTTGCTACCGTGACACCTCAAAAGCATCCATGGTGGGTTGAATATGCAGATCATACTTTTTTTTGTGTTAAATATGGGTGGGAGATCTAGAGTTATTTGTGGTTTTCCACTTTTGTAGGGGTCCCCTAATCCCAATGAATGCGGAGGGGTGACTGTAGTAAGCTTATGTAATCTTAGCTCTTATGTTTATCTTGAGGACAGGGTTGGTACAGTCTTGGAAGAAAGAGAGGAATCACTATCAATTGCTGAGATTCACCCTGTTCAGTTAAATTTAAACACAAAGAATTAATGACTAGGACAACTATGGTCAATTAGAATATCCAATATCAAGTAAAAACGGCTGCAAGTAATTGGAGGTATACATCCTAGGAAGTGCAATTGTGATAGATCAAAGGAGCTCTATCCTATATAAAATCTTGTGGACTTGCACAGGATGAGTCTGGCACAGGTCACACTAGCCAGAGAGATATGTCTCTCCTGTTACATCTCCAGGGCTCCCAACAGTTGAATGTGAGCTTCCTCTGTAGGTCTTGCTTATTTTATATATGGGATTAGCTTGATAACACCTAGAATATAGGAATTGCTTTTATAACATTTACAGATTTCGCCTGTTCAATTAATAGAGTTGTTAAGCCTTCCATCACTGTTGTGTTCATAATCCACAAATCCAAAGGAGCTAGTTGCCTTTGACAAAACACCCCTGAGCACTTTTCTGGATGAAAGGCACATGGCTCCACAGGATCCATGAATATGACAGATGACATTCACTTTAGGACACAGTCTTCAAGAGACATGGCACGTGTTTAGCCCCTTGTTACTGCTGCACATTACCTAGCATGCCACATTTATGTCCAGGCAGTGGGATATAAGCACCTACAGATCTGAGATCTTGTTCAAACATGATCTGATACATTTTGGTTGCCGCACACTGGGCTGTGGGGGTGAGACCATCAGTCAACTGGCACTACCAGTACCAATTCTGTATTCCCAATCCTGAGCAATTCCGTTATCACTTTGCAAAAATAAACTAGCAATTTATGTGTCAACCAGTAACCACATGCATTAAAAGAGATCAATTTCACATTAGTACCATACAAGCACTACATTAATTAAAACATATCTGCATGCAGTGATGGCTATGTAAATAGGTAGCACAAATATAATCTAAGGCTATTAAGGTTTTTTTCTTCCTAAAATCTCTTTTGAATGTCAAACAAACCCTCAGTGTTATTACGGCTGGCTATCGCTCTAAAGGTACAGTACTCTTTTCAAAGCTATCATTGTTAATCAATCATCAAAATTGTCCTCCACAAATACCTTTTGATAGTGTTCAATTAAATGCTGTGGAAGTGTTATTATTTTTTTTAAAAGGCATGAATCATAAATCAGCAGAACAAAACAAGTGGATTTATATTTCCAAGTTAGACTCTGATGGTGGTCAAAACAGTTAGTCATCGAGGACAATCAACATCTGATTCACACTGAAAAAGTAGCTATAACAACTTGGAAAGAGAGGAGGGAATGGGAGAGAGGGGGATGGAGAAAGGGAATTTGGTTAATATTGTGTTTATGCAAATATCAAATATAATCAATACACACACCCCTCCACCAAGGCGAGAAAAAGGGAAAACAGATGGAAAACTGACTTCAGAGGACAAGCAGGTATGATGAGTATGGACTTTCAGGTACATCCAGAATGGTTCTGTAGGGGACATTTTAAAAAATTATTCACTTTTTCTTTGGGGATAAGGAGGGAAATAACTGAACAGAGCTGGTTTAACTTAAAATGTTTTCTCTCTAATAGGCACTGGGCAGTTCTAGTGAATGTCAGCTCCCTCTGAGTGGTTAGTTGCTTGCCTTTTCACCTCACAAATTACCTGTCGCTTCCTCTCATAAATACAAAACATCATTACTTCCTGCCTTTCCACCCACACTCACCTCTCACTAAAGAGGCTGATTCACACAACCTTTGAGAGAAACGTCAATGGCTTATATTCTGTGCGGGTGGGCTGATGTTGTTTTTTTTCCAGTTTGCTTCTGAGTACTCTGTCAGGAGCATAAACCAAGAATAAATGATTTCATGTGCCATCCACGGGGCTCAGGGCTGGGACAGCATGCCGAACCAAAAAGGTTATGCGTTAGTACAGCACCTGCAGAAAGCTGCCTCCCCCAACCTCACACCTCTATTTGCGCTGGATTACAGTTCCCACAATCTGCCAGTACGCCTATTATAGCTGAGGATGCTTGGCACCGCAATACAACAGTGGAAATGTTATTATAAGGCAACAGGCGAAGGTTATTTTAAGATGATAGATGCAGTCTTATTCATTCTGAAATACAGGATACAGTACAAATATTGACCCCTACCCTTGTTCAGAACTCTGCACTCCTAAACATGGACATGGTGATTAAGAGCCGTATCACACGAGGGCCCTCTCTCGCTACAATTGTGTTGTCTGTAAAAATGCTATGCAATTGTGATTGCTCTCTTTCCTTGCACACCTTTGGAACCATTCTGGGATTACAGCACCCGTTAACACCAAAACCTCATTGCACACAGACTGCCTATTCACTTCCTCCTCCAACACTATCCTCGCCCCTATTTATTGTTTCTTTTTTGAGCAGGGTTGGGGAGTGGGGGAGAAAGGAGAGAGCACAAGCAAGTGGCCTCCCATCTGAGTGCAGCACCAATTAAAAGCCAGTTGGGGACCCTCGTTGGAGCCTCCCTCACCTCCCCTTCTTCCTCTCCATGTTTTGCAGTCATGGTATTGTGGAAGTAAGCTCAGGTACAATCTCTACATGGAAGCGGGCAAGCAGAAAGTCAAAACCAAGAACCTCTATCCTCTCTCTTTGGTTTCTCTTCCACCCTGATCTTATGTACCTCGGTCCTACAGAAGCATGGATGTGGATGTGTGGATGTATGTCCGAGAAACAATGAGGAGTCACTACGCCATGGCATTATAGTGTTGTAGCAACAGAGACTCCAGAAAGGGGCTGAATCTCCCACCCAAAGCATGCACCTGCTGACTACCCCCTGACCACCCAAAATTGGCAGAACAGCGCATTTCATCTTTTGCACAGGAAATCATAGCGTGACAAAAGTAGGAAAGGAGGTCAATACCACTTTTTTTTTTGTCTCAATAAAAAGAATCACTTTTAAAATGGTCTCCCACAGGCCAACAACTGAAGAGTGACTGTGTCATGTGGGACGCCACAACCAAAGACGCTATTATCTAGAGGCAATTGCAATTTAGCTGCTTTGTGCAATAACGCCATTGGTCATTAGTAGCTTTCCTCTAATTTTGGTGCGGGATGGGTTGAACCATTATGTCTTTGTGCATGGAAATATTTTTCCATCAAGGAAATAAGAAAGTCTTTGCTTTCTGTGCATCATATTCACAGGAGCTCACAAAAAATTACTTAAGTTGATTGATGATGTATGTTGGTCAATTTTTTTTTAATAGCCTTCTCCATATTACAGACCATTTGAATGGCACTACTCTTTCAGGATGATACCCTTATATAATTTACTGTACAAATGTTCAAGCCACAAAAACATTATGCAAATATTTTACCGTGTGTGAATGTGAAAACATGGGGTTCATAACTAAGGGACTACTGAACTGGACTACGTATATGACTCTGCTCTGGAATGGTTATAGTTACATGTTCATGCTTAGCACACTTAAGCTAGCAGTCCTTTTATGTTAGTCTATTCATACTATGAGCCTTATTCTGGTATTATATCTGCACAAGACCCATGATCAAGTGTAAGAGAGAAGGGGCCATGCACAGCAGGCTTGCCAGTAATGCCTACAACTTGCTTGTGCTGCGCAATGGAAAAGTCAACCGACAGCTTCTCCTCGCATTCCTCTGAGCTCAATGAGAAGCCTCAACTAGGCCAAGAACCATGCTTTATCAATATTTTCATCTACCCAACTATATTGCTAAAAATAATCAAGGTTCCATCTACTGAAATCAAAAGTTTGTTTATATCTGTACAAGCTGGAGGGTTTCACAAAGTTGTTGAAGCACTTGAAACCCATGTGAACTAAAGATCCCTCCCAAGAAGAAAGTCAGAAAGAAAGACAGAAAGAAAGAAAACAACTTAAAATAATTTCAGATAATTTCTTCTTCCATGTTTATTGATATAGGGCCGTTTCCGCCCTACACTGTTATAGTGCTGTTATTCCACTTTCAACATCCTGTGGAATCCTGGGCTTTGCAGTTTGTTTAACTACAAACCCCAGAATTCCACAGGATGTTGAAAGTGGCCTAATAGCACTATGACAGTGTAGGGCAGAAATGGCCATAGATCCAGTTGCTGGTCTGAATTAGCAAAGACTCACTTCTCTTGGCACCAATAGTTCCATATACTATAAAGGAACCATTTGCACTCATATACTTTCACTACAGCCCCAAGGGACAGGATTTCAGTTAGATTCTCCTTCATAAACTCCAATGATGTATGGCTACAATTAAAACAGAACAGATTTAAACATGAGAATCTCATAAGTAATTAGGAAGAAGAACCAAAACCCTTACTTACACATTTATTTTATAATTGTATTTAAACAAAATAGGTTAGCCTAATACAGCAAGCATTTCTGTCTACAGCTGAATTTAAAACATAGCAATATGTTTTGTGGTAATATGTTTTTTAAAATTAACATTTTTTGCATTGCCAATACCTCATTCCTTGCCTTCTGATTCATGGGTTTAACGGTAATTATCAAAACTAGCTTTTCATGAAGGAGTGAAATGGTTTCCTCAGTATGTGGAATACACCAAACAGGTATCAGAACTCAAAACTAAAGAAGCTCCAAACTAACAAATAAACATGGTAATACATACAAAGGTACGAGTAACAAATTATTCAGTCCTTTGAAAAAGAGATGTCATTAGGTTCTATTTGTTGTTGTGTGCTTTCAAGTTATTTCCAATAACTATTTGTACCAATAACTATTTGTACACCTGAGCTGTCTTTTCTAAAAGCTTAACAGCGACACAAAGGTGAACCTATCACAGGGTGGTTTTGGGGTGTTTTTTTTTTGGCAAGGTATGTTCAAAGGGAATTTGCCTTTGCTTTCCTCTGTGGCTGAGAGAGTGTGACTTGCCCCAGGTCACCAAATGGGTTTCCATGGCTGAGTGGGGATTTGAATCCTGGTCTCAAGAGTCATAATCCAACAGTCAAACCACTCCACCACACTGGCTTTTCATGTTCTGTTTACGTATACAATATAATGCATAACAAGTAATGTTGTATGTAGAGTCCATGCTCTGAAAATACGCACAGACCTGGAACTAAGGCGGTTCCACTTACAACATCCTACGGAATCCCAGGGTTTGCAGCTTAGGGAGGGTCCTTTACATTTCTTAGCCAGAGAGCTCTTTGGTTTCAGTAAACTACAAACCCCAGAATTCCACAGGATGTTGAAAATGGAATAATGGCACTATAACAGTGTAGGGCGGAAACAGCCCAAGAGCGAGCTGATCATATACCAGAAATAAAGTGCAGAACTTACCAAATTCCTTGTTTTAGGATAGTGTGACACAAAAACAAGTTTTGCTACGAACTGTTGGGAGCGGGAGTGTGAAGAAAATCACCAAAGGATAAACGAAATCCAAAGAGGAGGGATTGCAAATAAATTAAATGAAACCCAAACAAATCCTTACAGCCATTACTGCAATAAATCAGAAACAAGAAAAACTGGCAGGCCCAGTTATGGATGAAGCCTAAAACAGCTAGAGAGCGCCAGAAGGCAAAACGTTGTCTCATCTGGTTAGATTTGCAGTACTACTTTGTGAGAATTAGTGGGCTCCTACGAATCTTACAGAACGGCGTATGCCTACCAAAGAACAACACTGAAGCAACAATCCTAAACATCTGTACTTCAGAAGTCAGTCTTATCAAATGCCAATGAACCTTATTTCTAAGCAAACATGTACAACTGGGATGGAAATGAGAAGCATCTCCCTGCCAAATTTTCCTTTTCCCAGGTCAGGGAAGGGAAAAGGGGGGACTGATAATATGCAGGGGGGAAAAAAGAGAAAAAGAAAGATTCAACGTTTGCAGAAAAACAGTGCCAAGCAGAATTTAACACAGACAGTTAAGCAACTGAGACATAACTTCGAGCAACTGAGCAGTAGCTTCGGGATGTAAGATCAAGAACTGTCTTTTCTCTCAGCGGCAAAACTGCGTATTTTATGTGTGAAGGAAGAGGGAGAGGAAAAAAGGTATCCAAGGAGACAGTGAATACTGATTACGCTTCAGGGTCCAGCCAACCTGAACTGCTTAGAAACACAGGCCCCCACTGACGAGGCCTCAAAACCCACTTTTTGCTAGAATACCTCTCAAATTAATTTGTTCTTTAACAATTTTAATTAAAACATCAAGAGAGAGTTAACAGGGTGCCTAAGGGTCCAGCAAGTAACCTCTTGCCCTTAGTCTGTACGGTTCCTCAACCCACAGGGAACTGTTTAGTCACGCTCGATTTATGCTGTAGGCTGCACAGGCTACAGACTGGATCTCCATGTCAATGACTAAGCCAACTTTTGGCGTGGTGTGGCAGGCACATTGCAGAAAATGATAACGGGGATAAAAGGAATTGAAAGATGACAAATAAAAAAACGGGGAAACTGTGAGCTCGCCAGAGCGGCTGACTTTCTTCTGTCCTATGAACGTGCCCAGTCACTGCATCCTTTGGGAATTCATAAACCAGATTTCCTTCCAGCTTCATATGACAAAGAATAAGTGAGACTTGACTCAAAGATTGTTGTTATTCAACAACTTCAAGTCATTTCTGACTCATGGCAACCTTAAGATGACCTTTCACAGGATCTTCTGAGCAAGATTTGTTCAGAATCCTTTTTCTCCCCCATTGTCTTAATCTGAGGCTTAACCCAAAGTGGGTTTCCAAGGCTGAGCAAGGAGTTGAATGCTGGTGTCCCAGCTTCCAATGTTCAAAGCACTACACTGTGCTGTCCCTCCAAAGACTGGCCACAGAGAAGCACAATGTGTTGTTTAAAAAGATATCCCTCCAAGCTTTGGTCTCATCTAGCCATATCAATATCATCATCATCATCATCATCATCATCATCATCATCATCTTTATTTCTATCCTGCTTTTCTCCCTGACATGATATCAATGATATCCCTGATTGATCCCTGATATCCCTGATATGATATCAATATCATACATACTAATAGGAATTAAGAGCATTGCAGGGTTCATAAAAGATTCAGGGCCCAAGCTCATAGGACAAGCATCTACACTATCCTAACTTATATCTATACATACAAATTTAGAAATAATGGTAATTTCAAGGAAGGCAAGCCCAGCCTACTGCTTTTTAATCCAAGCAATCTCCAGAAAAATTAATAACATATTTGTATACCACCTCAGACCACCCCCATATCAGTAGCAGTTCTTTGTTTACCATGACATTTCAATACTATATTTAAAAAAAAATGTAAAACACAGTTAGGGGAAGAAAGGCTAATACCTATTTTCATGAGTGTTCTCTCTTCCATTTCTCTTCTGCACACCTAAAAGTGACTGCTTTTGCGCCAAATTAATGTTTCAAAAATTTGACAAATCCAAAAGCAAACCAATAATGAACAACTTGTAATTTCAATTTTCACTTAGATCCCACTCCAAAAAGTATCTCATTCACCATTCCTCATCACTTGACTGAATTCAACTCAAAAGAAAATAAATGTGGGGGAGCTGGGCTGTACGTATGGGGGTGGGATGAGAACACTGTCTCCTAATATGAATTCTTTCCCTCCAATGACATTCAATCCTTAAATTTCTAGTATTGCAAAGGGCAAAACACTGACAATCACTCACATCTAGAACTCTTATACAGACATCTCCCACTTAGCTGATGAGTTAGGGACCAGAGTACAGTCAGAAAGTGGAATAGGTTGAAAAGTGGAACCTCATCTTCTTCCTGTAGGGAACATAAGGGAATTACGGAGGTTTGTTTGGGACCACACGAGTACGTGTACGGTCCCAAGCAAGCCTCCATAATTCCCTTATGTTCCCTAGAAGAAGAAGGCAAGAGCAGAAGAAACTGACAAAAGAACAAACCATGCATTAAAAGAATGGTGCATGTCTTTAATTTACAACGGTCAAAAAAGAGGAACATCAAAAAACAAGGTGTCATAAATCAGGGGGATCCCTGTATTTGCTCTGTTTGCATCCCTTGGTAACTGCCCCTGCTTCTTCCTTTTGTACACCTGAGCTGTCTTTCCTAAAAGCTAAACTGAAGTTTCTCATTACTGAAATGACAGCAATTTGAGGATTGAGGGAGAATTCCATTATATGGAGAATTCTTATGGGGGGATGCCCACTTTTTGCCTCCCCCCCAACAGCTGCAGGAGAGAAGGAAGGAACTCAATAATGACAGGTAGATGTTGGAGTGTGCTCTGAAGAAGCAAGAAAGAAGGGGCAAGTTAGAGTTTGGATCAAAGAGAAGGAAGGATGGATGAAAGGCCGAGTGCCACAGGTGGAGCCTGAAAACTGAAAGGGAAACAGGTGGTGGCAGCGCAGTGGTGGTGGAAGGCTGTACCTTCTGGGACTGGATCTCTCAAAGTGGTGAGTAAGGCCTTGTGATTTCATCCCAAATCCCCACACTATATAACACACACTAGCCAAGGATGTAGCTTCCCCAGTGAACCACAATACAAGACCAGGAGACACACAGTGACCAGGAGGAGTTTTCATACCACACATAAAATCAGCATCTAACATCCACTTGAAAGTACCCAAAAAAGGTGGCATAATATTTAATATTGATTATTTTTAAGACAATAAACATCTTCGCTTCCTTCATCTCCCTCTGTCATTTCTCCCACTTTCTTGATTCCCCCTTCACTTCTTTCCCAAGCTTTTCTTGGCCCCCTTCCCTCTTGGAGGAATATTCCCCACCACGCAATTGCAACCTATCCCATGATTTAAATTTTTTGAGAGAGCGGTTACACTCCTGTTTACTCTCCTCCAACAAAACTACCATCTCAATATCAGCTACAACATTTCTGGAGCCCCTTCCCCTGGTGTGTTGGATGAAAGTGGCTGAGTTTGGGCTGGACACAACTGAGGCTAGGGGTAAGCCATCGTCTCTCAGATTCCAGCTCTCACACATTCAGCATCTCTGGAATGCAGTGATTGCTTTGTGTCCTTTATATAGTGGTGTATATTTTATATGGTATAGTATGTTTAACAGAAGAGCCAACATGGTACAGTAGCTTCAGCATTGCTCTAGGACTCTGGAGACCATGGTTCGAATCCCCATTCAGCCACGGAAACCCACTTGGGCAAATCAAACTCTCACAGCCTCAGAGAAAAGCAAAGGCAAGCCCTCTTCAAACAAGAAACAACCAACAAGGAAATTGCATGACAGCTTTGCCTTAGGGTTGCCATAAGTCAGTCTTTAATGCAGCATGCTTGGACTACATCCCAGAACAGGTGAATAACCCTTTTTTCCCTTCCCTGTCAAGGAATAAATTTCTTTATCTTGGGGAAGGGTGCATGTGAGATTGGCCTGAAGAGGCTGGACAGTGACCTACAGTGGGATACCTAATTTTTTCTGCCACCTTTTTATCTTCCTTCCCTTATGCCTCTATCTTTTGTCTTCTTTCTCCCCTGCTGCTTCTTCTTTTTTTAATCTCTCTTCCTTTCTACTGAAAAATCTCTCCCACATGACTACAGGAACAATTCACCTCTCAACAGTTACCCCCATGAGCAAATCACTCAGTCATGGTTAATTTTTTATCTTACATCTACAGCTTGCCTGCAAATTCAGAAGCACTTAAAAAAAATTACAATCTGGATTCCTCCCTTCTCAACACTCCTATTTCAAATTCACTGGAGGGGAATGAATGAAGAGTGGTTTCCCAATGTTAAAATTAGATTGGCATGGGGGCACTGCTTCATACAATGCCTATGCTTAAAAACTTTTTGAGATATAACGTGGGAAGGCTTTTGATAGGCTTCTGCCTCCTAGGTAGATCTGTTGAAACTGACATGTTAGTTTTGAGGGTGTTATGTAACAGCATCTTAGACAAGAGAAGAAAAAAGAAGCAGCACTCATATGTTGCATAGCAAAATGTGGGAAAGTAGTCTAAAGCCATTTCCACACTAGACTGTTATAGCACTATTATTCCACTTTCAACATCCTATGGAATCCTGGGATTTGCAGTTTCAGGAGGGGCTGGCTACAAACCCTAGAATGCCATAGGATGTCGAAAGTGGAATAATAGTGCTATAACAGTCTAATGTGGAAATGGCCCTAGTCTGCCTGTCGAGGGAGTATATGCACAATGTACATGACTAGCAGCCGTTGAGAGCCTCAGCCTCCATCACTTTGTCTAGTCTCCTCTTAAAGTCATCCAATTTGGTGGCCATCACTGCATATTATGGTAGCGAGTTCTGCTGTTTAATTAGGTGCTGTTTGAAGGAGGATTTCCTTCTGTATGTCCTGAATCTCTCACCATTCCACTTCAATGGACGATCGCAGGTTCTAAAATGTTGACAGAGAATGAAGAATTCCTCCCTATCGATTAACTCCAAGCAATGCATAATCTTCTCCCTTTCTATCATGTCAGCCAGTGTGACGTAGTGGTTTAAGCACTGAACTATGACCCAGGAGATCAGGATTTGATTCTCCACTCGGCCATAGAAACTTACTGGGCGACCTTGGGCACATCACATACTCTCAGCCCAGAAAACCCCATGACAGGTTCACCATAAGCTGGAAACGACTTGAAGACACACAACAACGACAACAACAACAATCATAATCATGTCTCTCCCTAACCACTTTTTACCCCAGAACTAAATACTTTTAACATTGGATGTGGCTGTCGGTGGGTAGGGGCTAAATGAGAGCATTGGTCCGCCAGAATAAGAATTTTTCCCTCCCCCATGAAATTGTACTTCAGTCTCCGAATTTCTAGTGTTGCAGTAATCTGAGCCTTTAGAAATATAGTTCTGGCATCCAAATGGCAGGCTGTGCTATCAAGGAAATGCAAACACAGCAAATATAAGAGTTCTAAGCATGAACAGTTTTCAATTTCTCACCCTCTGCAATACTAGGAATTTGGAGAGTGAAGGAAAATTTCAGAGACAGAATTTGGAGGGTTAATATCCTCATTATGTCCATCCCAAAGCTATGCGTCTATTATAAAATTTCCCCCCTATTTGCCTTTCTGTAGCTATGGGCATGCCAGCTAACATATAATAAGCAAAACTACTCAGAGAATTAATACAACTCAAGTATTTCATGCTTATATACATTGCAAGCTTGCCTCCTTTTCTTAAGAACAGCCTCCTATATTCAAAAAATGTTCACATCAAAATGGAAATGGTACACAAGAGCCTTTTGCTGAAGATTTATTTTAACAGGCTCCTTTGATTTGCTTTTGACAATGAGCTATGATCACATTCTCCTCACATTTTCTCCTCAAAGCTTTCTATACAGGATTTTTAAAAATGAAAAAAGAAAGAAAAGAACACATGGGGGAAAACAGCAGTGATGGAAAGGCCAGTTTTGAGAACTGAAAAGACTGAATTTATTTTGAAGGATTGAGTAGTAGGTGTTAATAATTTTTCTCATCACCTCAAGCAAAGACCACGTTCTTCTCATTAAGGTCGACAATCTAATTTTTGAAATAAAATAAACCCATTTCATCACTTTTTTGAAAGAAATACTTGGACTCTGCAGTTTTCTAAATCTAGGCAAATAATTGCTGCCTTCAACCTTTTCTATTTTCAATATTTGGACATCAGCACACAGGGAAATTAGGGAAGATACGCAAAGCCATAAACACAACCACAATGTAAACTTGTTCTGTACTGAACTGTGAAACAGTACTTTACATTTCATCCTTTTTTGTTGTTTACAAATATTGCTCCAATGTTTCAAATAGTCATATTTGAAGTGGTTTCACTGTGAATATATTTATGACCCTGTTTAGTAGGAAAAAAATAAAACACATTAAACGGGGTTGCCTAAGGGCCATTAAGGATGGTTTCTCAAGGTCCTTTTGATATCTACAAAGCTGATTTCCAGCTTTGGAAAGATATATTTCCCCTCCTCTGCAAATGGACAGAAGACATGAATGAAATGTGGACATTCAGGTATAAAGCATATTGTTGACTGCAGTTAACAAATTTGTTGTTGTTGTGTGCTTTCAAGTTATTTTTGAGCTATGGTGACTCCAAGGTGAACCTATCATGGGGATTACTACTGCCTTCCTCTGAGGTTGAGAGAGTGTGACTTGCTCAAGGTCACCCAGTGGGTTTCCATGGCCAAGCAGGGATTCAAACCCTCCCTGCCTTACTCATGGACTCAAACCTCTTCACTATGCTGGCTTTCAAGTTAATAAATACATTTCCAGAAATGTTATCTTGACACGACATTCTCCCACATTAACCTGCCTGGGTTTTAAGACTGTCATGAGAAACTCTTCTCTCTATCCAGCCATAATCAGAGACACATTTCAGAGATTCTGGCTGCTGCTAGATTTTGGAATTTTCTGTGAAGGGAGGCCAGGTTAACTCTGTTTGTTAATCTTTCTGCAGTAGGCAATTTATTCATGACATTTTTCTGGGTAGCCTTAATACAGACACACATAAAACAATTAAGATTCAGAATGAAACATAAAATCATGATTTAAAAAAAATATGTGACAACAAAACAAGATTGATAACACACAAAAATTAATCACAGAATGAAAAACCAAAGGCCCCAAATTATTTAAAAGCCTATATATATGAACTTGGTTTTGAAATGGCCACAGGAAAACCCAGATGACTCCAGGAAAACCTTTCTGGAAAGGCTGTTCCATAACTATGGCATCATTACAGAAAAAGGCCTGGGAATTTTTTTTTTTTTCAGGCAGCCTTTGGACATTAAACTTGATTTTCTACTGAAATAGGTTTTAATCTGCTGGACACTGATATTTATTTCCACCCAATGTAGTTTTGCTGAATACTGTTTATTTCATTAATTTTAATCCCTTAATTATAACCGTATTATTTTATCTGTATTAGTGGAGATGTATGATATAAACTGAATTCTTAAATGAGTAATAAAATATCTCCTGTTACCTCCTTCATTTCTCCCCTTTCTCTCATGATGTCCAATTTTTGTACAGTACTGTATATACTTGGGAACTAGAGCAAATATTCTAGTATGATTATAGTTCAGCCTGTAGATCTTGGGCGACTTATCAAATTGCTACATTTGAGAATATTACAAAAAAGATGGACAGGAAGAGTATAATTATACTATTAAAATTGCACGATTATACATTTCCTAAAAAGGACCCAAGCCAGACAATATTAGTGGTGCTTAAGTCTGATTGAAATTAAGGGAACATAAATTAATAATGTTAAACTGAAAACAGTCTCACTGCCAGGTGCCAAGCGTGACGGGGATGGTACGGTTTACTGAGGCCTGGAGACTGTTGTTGGAGGCGGGGGTCTACCCAAGCTACCCCATAATTATAATGAGAAAAACTGAGGTCAAGTATATAGTGTGTCCCATTCAAAGATTTTACAAAAACCTATTCCTCTCTATCTGTTCTCCGGATTTTTGCTATTTGCTGGCGCCAATCAGAAGCTGTGCCAGAGTACAGCATGCATCAATCTGATCCTTGAGTTGCAGAGAGGGCATACTTGCTAAACTAGGACTTGTCAGCTGAGAGATGGAAAGAGTTTTGGGCCTTGCTAGCTGACAGCTATGTCAAAACTACAAGAGTAGAGATTCAAACCTTGGTGTCACACAGCTCAGAGGAGGAATAAAAATAGTGGGAATGACAAAGCATCATATCTGACAGTGAAGTCCAGGCCCAAAGTAAATATGAGCATATTCTGTTTTTCTTTCTCATACATGCATGAGGGACTCATAAACGTACACAATGAGTTACTGTGCCTGGCTGTAGTTGCGAGACAGGCATCCAGACATACCAGGAACTAAAAGGACTGAAAGGACACAAGTCAATCCTCCAGGTTTTTTTTTTTTTAACTAGGCGTTGCCACAATGTAACTCATCCAGGAAGTAGATTAGCACGATAATTATTTCAATAAAGGCAGGATCTGTGGCAACTGAGGATAAAGAAAAGTACCAGTTGCCTCATGCGATGCCAGTTTAATGTTTTCAACATATGGAAAGTTAACATCAGCATGACCAAATTCAGAAGGATATTGATAGAAAGTACCTCCATGCTGCAATTTCCAATTTCTGTTTTTCACACGTCTACTACTATGGCCTAGAAATATTGGTTGAAATCAGTGTACTAATGGTGATTGCAAGAGAACCTTTTTCCTTCTCTATACCAACTTCAGCCCTCTATAATGCCCCCAAACCAGCCCCCGCTACTCTACTCTGCAGTGAGAAGTAAAACTTCCCCTTCCTGATTCTGCAAAATTCCAATATTTCACCAGTAGAACTCCATCACAGCATCCTCCCCATTACAGATAATTCATGACTCTGCAATCATAGAAAAATAGACAAAAATAGAGCTTTCAAGTGAAGTGATCTGTTCATAAAATGCTCACAGCTGAGTTGGCTATATAAACATATGATTGTAGACTACAAATGTATGACAATGAATACACTGGATATAACTGCTAAGCAAAATGTTGTTAGTCTACATTAAGGTATAAACTCTCATTACAAGCAATGTCTGTTATTCACCCATCAGTTCATCCAAAATTATATCTGCTTTAGGCATTACATCTGAGAGTGTCAGACAGCCTGGATGTGGCCAGATTCCAAGAGAGTGAGCAGGTGGTAGATGTTCATGATCACAGTGAGAAACTGGCAGTGAAAATCACAACAGAGATCTCCTACCAGGCCTGTATGCTTTGACCTTCTCCTGTATTAGAGAAGGAAATTAGGTAGCAAAGGGCAAATTTACAGCACCAGCTGCATTGCAGGCAAGGACATCCCTAAGGAAGGAGCATAGGATCACAATCTTGGCTTGGTCTAACAATGAGACTAAATCTCTATGTAAAGCTTTGGGTACAAAACAATATCAAATTTATTAAAAATAGGAATCAATCATGATGTTTTGAAGTACACAAAGACTTGCAGTTCCATGAGAAAATGTTGCTTTGCTGTGTGTGGGCTGGGCAAAGCCCACTCGTGGGTTTTAACATTAAATCTCTTATGTGAGTTTGGGAAAGCAGACTAAACTTTACCTTTTTTTTTTTGGTGGCTAAACTCTGCTTGTTGCTATATCCCACCAGGTTGACTCTCACTTATGGCAACCCCAAGGGGTTTTCTTGGCAAGACAGAGCAATGGCTTTGGTTGCCACAGTGGATGACCTATGCTGGGAATTTGATGGTGGAAATTTCAATGTCTTTCAATACCATTGACCCTTTTGGGATGCTCCTCTAGGATGGCACTTGGAGGCATTGTTTTATATGGCTTCAGTCCTTCCTGGAGGGGTGCACTCAGAAGACGTTGTTGTGGAATTCCTGTTCAGCACCTTGGTCATTGGTCTGCAATGTCCCTCAGGGCTCAGTTCTGTCTCCTGTGCTGTTAATATATACATGAAACTGCTGGAAGAGGTTGTCCAGAGATTTGGGGTTTGGTGTCAATAGTATTGTTTCCATCTAAGTCCAGGAAGCTGTTTCAATAGCAAACTAGGGTCTGTTGTGAGTAATGGAATGGATGAAGGAAAACAAACTGAACCATAATCCAGGCAAGATGATAGTACTCCTGGTTGAAAGGCAGATCCAAGAACAGGGATTCAGCCTGCACTGAACGGGACTGAGCTCTTCCTAAAATCGCAGCTTCATAGCTTAAGCATACTTTTGGACTCAGCCCTGAGCCTGGAAGTTTTGGGTGATAGCCAGGAGTGTGTTTGCACAATTAAAATTAGTGCGCCAGCTATGCCCATTTCTTGAGACGTCAAATCTGGCCATGATAACATATGCCTTGACTACATCCCGTTTGGATTTCTGTAACATACTCTACATGGGGCTGTCTTTGGAAACTATTCAGAACCGTCAGCAGGTCAAAACTCTATGACTAGACTGCTGACCAGGGCTGGTTATATGGAGTACATAACTCTCTTGTTGAAACAGCTGCACTATCAATCAGTCTGGTTTGGGGCACAATTCAAAGTGCTGGTTATGACCAATAAAGCCCTATATGGTTTAGGTCCAGACTACCTGAAAGCCCATATCCCTCTATATGAGCCCCAGCCTTACAATCTTTAGGGGAAGACTAAGTCATTCTATCCCACCACCCTCATAGGCATATCTGGTGAGGACATGGAAGAGCTTTCTTGGTGGTTGCTCCCAGGCTATGGAACTTCCTTCTTAGGGAGGCTTAGTTGTCTTCTTTTCTGCTCTCCTTCAGCCAGCAGGCAAACACCATCCATCCATCCATCCATCCATCCATCCATCCATCCATCCATCCATTCATTTGCTTATTTGCTTATTTAAAAAGCCGTCGGCTTTGGTTGAAGGGGAAAGATGAGGAATAGGTATGCTGTCTATAACATGCAATTTTTTTCTAATATGTTTTAAACTGTTTTAAATCAATGTTTTAACTGGATTGTTGCTTAATGCTTTTTAAATTTTTGCATTCAGATTGTTTCAGCTGTTATGTTTCAACCTCAATGTAAGCCACACTGGGTACCATACTGGAAGAAAAGTGGGATATAAATCACATGGAAAAACAAATAAATAGCTTCCAAGATAATATAGGTCTGCTGTGTTCGGGGTTATTTAGGCAATTTGATTAGAATTATAAACACCTATTTTCAAAAAATGCGTATTATAACTGTCTAGCAATTGCAGTACTTTTATTTATTTTTTAAATAGCAGTTGTAAATATTCAGGAAAATAGTATTTTATAGGTCTCAAAAAGGCTTCTTTTATTTTTCTGGAGAGGCATATGCCCTTAATGCTGAAGCTCAAACAGCTTGTGAAATTCTCCACATTTCAAACATAGTTTTTGCTTTCTGCCTGGAAGCATAATCTTGAAGGAACACACTGGTACAAAAATCTAATAGGTATATGCCACTAGTTCCATGACTCTCTGAATTGTACCTGAAGTTTTTTATCGTCCACTGCATTAATTACTGGCATAGATCGGTCAGCTTTAGCAGAACAGTTGTGCCTGTTTTTAAGCCTTAATGAAGTCATGCAGCATTTGATCAATGGAGGCTTAACAGCTGTGCTACCCAAAGTGGGGGTCTGTGGATTTGTGTTGGTCCAGTAGACATTGGTTGCTTCTCTGCAACAAGACTCCAAGAAAGAAAAGAAAGGAACAGTGGTAACCAATCAAAATACAGTAAGAGTCCCTGATACAGTGGAAGGAGAAGTGCCAGTTCCCTGCATCAGATAACTGAAGAAGCATGGGCTTATAGGATTTTTTGCCCAAGTTTACCCAAGGCATTTTGTTACCTGAGGCACAGCAGAAAATGGATGCATACACACCTTCATATGCACAGTACCCAAGTTGTACTGAGCCATTTTGGCAACCGAGACAGAAAACACTGGCAGTAAAAATACATTATAATGAATAAAATGTTGCTGCCCTTCTATGACAGACAAAAAATGTGCTACCAGAGGCAGCTACATCGTCTGCTGAATAATAGGACCAGCCTTACCTTTGCCAGGGAAACATACTGTGTGAGAAAACTGGTTTACATCTCAGCACTTCAAGTATACCTCAAGGATAAAGGCAGACATTTTATTGCACATGAACGTAATGGCCAGAAGTGCTTCAGTATGGTGGGAGCTTCTGATGGGAGAAAAGCATAAGGCTCCATTACTTGCAACCCATCAAACCAAACACAATGAAATCAACTGTACTACAGGCTGCCTAGTGCTTGGCAGCTCTTCAGAAGCACACACAGAAGGAAAAACATGGTTTATTAGTCTTCTGGAGATTTACCTTATTGCCTAGATTACATACCACACAAAACAGCTTTCCTCACATAGTGATCTCTAGATGTTTTGTACTGCAACTTCCATCAACTCCCAGCCATAGCAATACCAAACACAATCAGCAATATAAAGTATCAATCATGATTCTGTACATTATTGAGACAACCCACAGGGTAACATCTATTCTCTCACCTTATGTTAAACACAGAGTTCTCATCACCCAAAAGGGTATGGCTTCCATGTGAAGGCCATAATATTTAAAAAGGCCAACGCAAAATACCAGTACAAGCAAATGTGTGACAGGAATGAATATTAATTACATGGGAGAGTCAGTATGGTGTAATGCAGAGCTTTCCAAACTTTTCATGCTGGTGACACACTTTTTAGACACACATCAGTTTACGACACAATAGTTCAGTAAGTGGAGGGCAGCCCCTCCACTTGAGCTTGGCCCACCACCGCCACTCTTGCTGGGGTCTTCTTCCACCTAGGGCAGCGGCAATGGGAGAGGCAGCCCCTCCACCCGGGGCTGGCCCACCACCACTGCTGCCGTCCTTGCTGGGGTCTTTCTCAGCCCAGGGCAGTGGTGGCAGCAGAGGCAGCCCCTTCACGCAGGCCTGGCCTGCCACAGTGGTGGGAGAGGCAGTCCCTCCACCCATTATGTTTGTACAACACACCTGTACACTGCAGGCAACACACTAACATGTCATGACACACAGTTTGGAAAGTTCTGGTGTAATGGTTTGAGCATTGGACTACAATCTTGGAGACCAGGGTTGAATTCCTGCTTGGCCATGGAAACATACTGGGTGACCTTGGGCATGTCACACACTCTCAGCCCCCAGAAAACCCCATGATAGATTCACCTTAGGGTTGCCATAAGTTGGAAATGACTGGAAGGCACATAGCATACACACACAAATGTTGGAAGCCCTTTATATCATCTGTATAGGTTTAATGAAACACACTTCTGAAACAATGGTTCTCAAAACATGCAGAAGCCTTCCCAGTTAGACGAGGAAATTGTTGGGAACAATCTAGGAAGTCCATACTCTGTGGGCACCTTAACTAGACAAAATGACAGCATGCAAGCACCTTCAATCAATACAAACAAGGCTGTGGCTAATTCACATATAACTGATCTGCTAGGATTACAAGGACAAGTCACCAGGAGGAGACCAGAAACCTCCGCCTTCAGTTCTTATTAACTACAATCTGGTGTAATGTCTCAATTCTATAATTTTATTTTTAAAACACATACAACAAAACAACAGAAATACCAAAGAACAAAACAAATTACAACAATAAGGATTTTTTAAAAAAAAAGATGAGAAAAATATAAACAAACAAAAATACTAAACAATATATACTCAATACCAGAAATGAACTACAAACAAAGATTTTTAAAAATCTTTTAAAAGGTGGTTTCAAGCTTTCCTAAGGCAGATTACAGACAAATCTATATGGAGGAAGCTTCTCTAATTACAAATAGCACTCAAAAGCTTCAAGTGCTACTTGCCCAAAAATATTAATTGTCCAATCCCACAATTAACATATTATACTATTTTTCTTGCAAAAAGCGAATTAACAGTTCCCAATTTTTCACAAAAGTCACTACTAATTTTACTCTAATCAATGTCCTCAATTTATCCATTTCGTCTAAGGCCAACACTTTTATCAGCCATTCCTCTTTTGCTGAAATACCTGCATTCTTTCACTTCTGTGCATACAGTACAGTGGGCCCTCCATATCCAGTAGTGTTTAAATCCAGAGTCCCCTGTGGATTCCTGAATTTGTGGATGTTCACGTCTCACTATGTACAGTAGTGTAATAAAATGATATCCTTTATATAAAAGGCAAAATCAAAGTGTGCTTTTTTGGATTTTTTCCCCTTTTTTTTAACATTTTCAAGCCATGGTTGGTTGAATCTGTAGATACAATATCTGTGGATATGGAGGGCCGACTGTAATCATATGGTGGCGGTTGTAATGTCTCCATTCTAAGCAGGTTATGTAATACTAAAAGAATGCCATTGTATAAACTATGCAGAACTCCTTAGTTTTCTCCGGTTAAAAGGCTCAGGTTTCAGGAAGTAGGAAAGATGTTTCATTGCCTAAGAGTCTGCAGAGTCTGTAGAGCCTGAAGTATATAATACTGGGCCAGCTTGACCTGGGGCCTTTTCACACTACCCAATTAAATTGCTATAGTTCCACCTTAATTGCCATGCTTGCATCCTATGGAACCCTGGAGCTGGCAGCTTAGGGAAGGGTATTTAGAATCCTCAGCTGGAGAGCTCGCCTGGTGCTTCTGATCAAATTGCCAACCTCATGATTACATCATAGTGGAATCACAGTGCTATAATTGTGTAGTGTGAAAGGGCCCCCAGTAAAATGGTTAAAGGCCATCTTCTAAGGTAGATGCCACCCATGAAGTTCAGGTGGATTTTAGTCCTTCCAAGAACATCCTTTTCTCCCTCCCTCTCTCTCTTCCTGTCTTTTTAGTAAAACAGGAGTTTGCAGTCTGGAATTAATCTGCTTTTGAAAACATTCCCTTCTGAGAACTAGAAGTACATTCCACTGGATAAAAAATACAAATGAAGAGCATATGTAATACTAAGTATCTGGCCGTGCAGATTATTTCTTAGTACATAACTGTTCTTGGGGAAATTGTTGCTCTTGTTTGACTTCACCCTGAAGGAATCTAGGGCACTACAGGGGATAAATCAATATCACTGTGCTATACTTGAGGTTCTCATATAAAGCTATGACAGTGTCAAACTTTAAAGCCATAAATAAACAAACAAACAAATGGTATTTTGCAGAGGCAGCAACAAAATGATAACATACAGAATCAAGAGAACTTCATGGAGTATCCTCACAACAATATATTATCAGGTTTATGTAACAGATCTTCTCCCAGTCCTATGGTCTTCCTCACTGAGAGATGAAGGCTCGAAGAACATGATGGATTGGGTCTTACAGTGCTGCAGTTGGTAAATTCCTTGAAACTGGGTGAAGCAATCTTGCACATAAAGTTCTTGAACTTTATGATTCTCCCTCTCCCCCTGCACTAGCATCACTGGACTAAGCCCACACTGTCTAGATTCCCCTAACTCTCTGGATTTTTTTTAAGGGGTTAAGGTGAGATGGAAGAGACATCACAAAGAGAAAGGTCTGTTACATTTTTACATTACATTACCTTTTTTACCCACACAACATCCATATAGATCTGCTGCTACCTGAATACATAATTTCTGCTCATATTTAATGATGGTTGGTGATATGGCTAACAAAAACTGTAACATTAAAAATGCTATCACAAGTACAGACCATGTCCAATATATTAATGTGTGATTGTACTGACCAACAGCAAAGAATTAGTGCTATTAGAAGTTGATCATAACTAGGTTAGGAATTCCCAACAGCAGCCACCTCTTAGTCCCCCTTCAGATATGTTGGACTACAATACCCATTACCTCCAGCAGTGTGGTCAACAGCAGCTAGGAATTCTGGGATTTGCAGTCGAACAAGTCTGCAGGGCAACAGGTCAGAGAAGGCAGCTGCATAGCATGATTTCCCGTGCTATCTCCCTATTTTATCGCCATTATTTGTAAGATGTCACTATACTCTTAACTCATTGCTGTTGTGAAGAAAGCCCTTAGGATTACAAATGTTTAGTTGTCCATGTTATGTTGCCTGCAAAACAAGTAGAAACAAATAACAAGATATACACACACACACACACACACACACATATAAACACACACATTACTGTTCCTGCTGTCGATACTACTAGAACAGGAGAAGTCCTCTGTCTCTGAAAGTTGTTCGATTCCAGCTTCCATCAGCCACAGATAACATAACCAATCATGGGAACTGTAGTCTGGCAACATCTGGGCCACCGCAATTCCCCATCCCTGCTATGGATTCTTCTTCCACAAAATGTCTCATATTCAAACAATTCAGCAGCAACTGCATGAAATCCTGTAAGACTTCCAAAACAATGACAACCTAATCAACCATCTTCTGCCTCTTGCCAGATGTGTTTAGTGGAACCAGTATTATAGAATTACGGAACAATAATCTTAATCAGAACCTTCAAGTTTATCTCCTTAGAAAAATTCAAGAGGAAAATGTCTTGATTGTAATTCCTTTCCAAAAAAGAGGAAGGGGGGGACATGTGATCTCTTCTTTACATTTCTTCCTGTCTACAGTTTGGATCATTAAACAAATAGGGATATTTTCACATACACTATAATAGCCACATTCTTTAATCTTTTTGTTGTCTGGGTAATTTGCCTTTGCTTACACTCTAGAGTGGGGTATATTCTTGTGGCTTTCCAGATGCTATTGGAATATATCTCCCAGTATCATCATGGCCTGTCTTGGAGTACAACCTCTGGAGGACCATAGTTGACAACTCCTGCCATAGACAGAAATAACAATCCTTGGTACATACTCCTCCATGGGACTCCAGGAAGTACCCCACCCAACCCCAATTATCCATGAGAAACCTCTACTTCTTTGTTAACTTATTTCTTCTCAAGGACTTTCCACACTACACTATTATAGAGCGATTATTCCACTTTCAACATCCTGTGTAATTCTGGGGGTTTGTAGTTTACTGAGAGTAGTTTACAGAGAGCTCTCTGGCTGAGAATTCTAAATGCCCCTCCCTAAACTGCAAACCCCAGGATTCCATAGGTGGAATAATAGCACTGTAACAATGTAGTGTGGAAAGGCCCTTTAAGTCTTATCAGTATCATTTTCATATTCTCCAGTTCTTTGAAAATTACTTCTCAATAGCATGTGGGGACAAATTATATCTACAACTGTGTGCAGAAAACTTTTTACAATGTAAATGCAAGACATGGAAAATCGGAAGGGAAAGCATTAAACTGCTGTACGAAAAGCAAAGATCTGAAACAGCAGTAATAGCAATAATGAGTTAAATCTAGTATTAGTCCACCCTACCATAAATCTATTGAAATGAATAGGACTCATTAATCACACTGGCATGAAAGGATCACTGAGACCCAGACTGGGTTTTATTGTGGAATAAAACTTTTCAAATTCTTTGTCTCTCTTTCACATCCAGTTGGTTAGCTATTGCCAGTTCCTTCTCTGCTTGTTAATCAAACCAGGGGTGGGAATTATGCAGCCCTCCATATGTTGCTGGACTGAAAATCCCATCAACCCTAGGCAACATAGCCAACAGTGAAGAATGCTGGGAGGTGACGTCCAACAACATCTGGAGGGTCCTGTGGTTCTTACCCCTTGTCCAAACTAATCTAAGTCCCATTGGTTTCAATATGTGTACTCTACATAGAATTAACATTGAGCCTATTATATTGCAACAATGGAATGCTAAAGGAGTGATAGCCTAGCACAGAGCTTTCCAGACTTTTCATGTTGGTGACACATTTTTTCGACACGCATCATTTCGTGACACAATTCAGTTTTATCAGCAAACCGGAGGTTAAACTAACCCTTTATAAGAGATAGAGACACATACATAACTTGTAATAACAAAATGTATGGGGACACAACATATCTCTTGAAAACCTTTCATATATTTTTAAAAATATATGATGCGTAAATAATAACACACATTTCCAAGACTGTAGGCTACACACCCACACACTTCAGGCGACACACTAAGGTATCATGGCACACTATTTGGAAAGCCTTGGCCTAGCAACAGATCAACAATGGGCAGAGCTAGAGACTGCCCTTCCACAATCTCTGAGAATGTGAAGTTACTTGTGCAATGCTAGTGTAATAAATACCCTCATAGGAGTATAGCCTCAGAACGAATCTACAGTACAGTTTTGGGAGTCTTATTCTGTCATGACTCCATCCTGCAGAATCCTAGGATTTGAAGTTTCATGAAGTAATCACTTTTGCTACAGAGCTCTAGTCCTCTCTCTGGACAGCACTAAAATTCTGTAGTCCCTCACCAAACTCCAAACCCCAAGATTCAGTAAGATGGAGCCATGACAGTTAAAAGTGGTATCAAACTGCTATAATTGTGTAGTATAGATAGAATCTTCATGGTAACTCCAAAATAATTTCTATATAAGGTGTCAAATGGCCCTCGTACGTCCAACAACAGTCTTCAAGCAATTTTTTCAGAGAACCACTTCTGTCTGCGGAGGATTTGGGGGAAAAAATCACTGTGAACACATTGATGAGGACAGACTTCAGATGATCAGATGATGCCACTCAGTCATTTCACATAGGACTATGATGCATCTTCTAGCCTTTGCTTAATGGATTTAAGAAATGATGTTTTACCAAAGTGTGTGAACAGCATCATGTGAGTGGGATGCATTGTTAATGTCAGGGTACTTGGCAAAAATTCTTGCAGGCATTTTGTTCCCCTTGAAATGCAGCAAGTTATTAAATTCATATATATAAACCCATTTGCAACTGGACACTTTCCTTTGTGAGGCAAATATAGTAGCTTCACTGGGGAGGACATTTCAGAACAGGAAAATGATTCAGGAGAAATGACTAAATTCTCCCACCCCATGTCACAACCTTGATACAGTTCCCCTTCTGAAAGCTGCTCAATCCTGCACTATTTAGAGATCTGCCTCAAGAGTTCTAAGATATTAGAATCTGGAATAGCTACAATGGAGGGTTGGCTAAAAATGGCTTGGAGTGGATCTCTTTTTGCCTGGACAAGTCTGGTTTATAGCCATGAAATATTCTGGTAAGCCTCACTATACATTACTGTTAATATTTAAACCATTTAAATAAATCTGTGCTTTGCTCCAAAATATTGTTTGGCTTTTCCAAGAAAAATCTTTCAATTCTAACCTCATACCTGTGTGGTCCAGGAGAACAGGGGAGACAGTGATTGTGTAAGATTAATCACTTCAGTTAAAACGGTGTATTCCCAGAGCTTCTGTTTAGTCAACCTGTTCTTTTAATCTTCCTTCAAAAAATTAACAGCTTTGCCATCTACTTCACATCACTGCTTTTCTCCTCCATAGCCTAGCAAGTATCTCACACCACCTACAAATTTTAACATCTTAAAGCACTAACCAACTTTGTGGATGACATTATTGTAGATATGGTTTAAAAAAAAATATTGAAAGAGCTATGACGGGACTGGACTGGCATTTGGCTTTACTGAACAAATTTATTCTATTTGAGAAGGGATTGTCACTGAGCCTCTCAAAAGAGGTTGGCTTAACTTGAAGACCACTAGGAAAATGACTTGCATATATAATAGGAAACTGTAATAATTTACTCTAGCAGTAGTTACAAGGCTTTGTACAGTAAAAGACTTACTATTCTGAAACAAGGTTTATCAAGCTATGGAAACAATGAACAGAAGAAGCCCTGATTTTCCACATCCCATTATCTGACAACTCGCTCTTTTGATGCTTCCAAATTAAGGATAAGTTCCATTAATTTGGCAGGGGTTCCACTCTTTCATCATTTTCTTCGTGACTACAGAGGCTCACTTGGGACTGCCTGCGCATGCAAACTGCTTGCAAAGCAAGCTGGAGGGGGGAAGGTGCCAACTCAGCTGAGAGACTTCGCAAGCAGCACACATGCAATTGGCCCCATGTGATCCTCCACAAGTCCTTTATGCTCCCTACAGTACAGCACACGGGTTCCACTTTTCAACCAATTCTGTTTTCTGACAGTGCTCCAGTCCCTAACCTATCAGATAAGTGTGTGTGGGGGGGGGGGGGGAGCCTATACAGCATTTCCCAGTTTTATTATATCTGTATCTTGCTTTCCCTAGAGGACAAGTGGCATAGACTACAGAAGGAGCAGGACAGAAGATCAGTGATGAATTTTCATTGTGATTATTATGCTGCAGTGAAGAGGGCAAATCACTCAATTGTTATTTCACCTTTTATCTGTCATCCAGCAGAGTTATACTGAGTAATGAGGAGCCTGTTGGGACTGGGCTAAGAGATCAAGAGTACAACCCATGTTCACCAGATTGCTCAACACTTGAAGGAGTTTGTTCAGCACCTGAAGGAGAAAGTCACTTGTCCTTGCTCAGAACTTGATGCCACAGTTATGGCAGTGTCTGTGATGGTTTCCAGAGTTTGAGCCAGTCAGGCTTGGTATCAGTTTCAGTAGCCGAAGACTGATAATCCAGACAAGATGCTTGGTCCACCCAATCACATGCTATTGGAGCACTCTGTGAGATGGGAGCAGGAGACACAATGCTTCAGCTCTTACCTTCAAGACTGGCGATAGAAAGTACCACTGAGGAATACCTGTTCAGAGCCACAGTTTATAAGTGTGAAAAATTATGGCTGAACAGATCCATTCTATTTCCCTATGATTTTTCATACCTATATAAATCCAACGGGAAAGGCCATCGGGAGTTTTGGAGCTGCATACTGTGAAAGGAGGAGCTGGGCAAGCCCATTTGGTGTCAGTTAATCACAGCTCAGGGAATGCTGTGAGGGGGGCCTACAAGTGAGAAAGAATACAAAACTGAGGCTTGTCTCTGACAGAAGGCAGATAGGGGAAAGATGGCATAGAGATAGGGAAAAGATGGAGAAAGATGACATAGAGATACAGAAAAGCTGTAACAGAGATAGGACAGTTAGCCAAAGAAAGAACTGAATAGGGTTCGGGGGAACCTTGAATGATTAAATAGTTCAGGGGTTAATGTGTGATCTAACTGTGTAATAATAAACTTCTACTTGTTGATCCTTTTTTTTTCTTTTTTTATGTGTCTGGCTGCTTCTTTTGACAGAAAGTCTGGTCATGCTTACCAAAGTGAGCCCACTTAACAAGACATCCACTGCTCCATATAGGAATCACCTTGCAGCCCAAGTATCTGATCCAGGGATAGATCTCAAGGGGAAAAGGGGCAAGGTGAATGATAAAAGCCTAAGGGTTGGAACTGCAGGGCCTGCCTGGAGAAAGGATCCATCACACATCCCACTTCTCTTTGTCATCAGATTCAGGTGAGGTTGTAGAGGTGCTGAACTAATGCCTGGATGCTATGATGGGCTAGATCAGTGCTTCTTGATCTAAAGAGGACCAGCAATTTCTTCCCCTATGTGCCACGAACCAGCATCATATCTGTACCCATCTGATGTAATTGTTTCTTTCTCTCCTGGAAACTCACCAGGGTCCTGCAGCCAATGGCTCAGGGACCAGCAACTGCCTATGAACTACCACTTTGAGCAGCAATAGGTTAGATTAAGACCAATAAACTGAATCTGGACAAGATGAAGGCTTGTCAATCAGTGGTTCCTGGGTCTCAACGTGATGTAATGACCTGACCTAGATGACCGGGAGCACGTGCACAGTTGGATGTATTAAATTTATACTATTGTGCCCTTTCCACCAAAAACAGTGCTCTGGACAATAAGTACATTATACTTATAAATAACTACAATAAATTATAAATTTAACAGACAAAATGGTTGTCTTTCATTTCAGGTACTAATTCCTGATGAGTTTACTACAAAAAGTGTTGCTTGTTGTTACTGTTGTATTTAAAGCGTGACTTATAACTGATAGTTTTGAGCATAGTAGGCAAAAAGACACAGATGTGGAGAATTACTTCGCACTCTCAACTATGACTGTGGAGAGCTTTCCAAGGTCTTAAAGGCCTACATTTTATCATCTTCTTGGGAGCAAACCTCAACAGATTGCATGCAACCCAGGTCCTTAATTATGAGTTTTTATGAACAAGCTGTTCTCATTTTACATTCATTTGGCCAAGATAAAAATCTTCTTTAAATGAAAAGATATTTTCTTAGACCTATTACTCAGAGGAAGATATCCTTTTAGATATAATGGGCATCACTTATCACAGTGCTTTTCTTTTAAAAGGATATATGTGCTATTACGAATCATCTTCATTAGAAGTCTTCAATGTCAGTGACATGTTGTCATGGCAAAAACTGTGTCATAAAATATTGGAAGTACAGATATAGATCTTTTACAGAAATTCTACTTAATAACTACTTGGTTATGTTTAATTAAAACAATACTTTGGGGACTGGCTCGCTGAATGATAGTTAATGAAATAGAAGTTAAGTACATTTTTATCAGAAAGGAGAATCAGGCACTGGAACAAATTGCTTGGGAAAGTCACGTGGGAGTTTTTTAAAAATTGTATTTTAGAAGGCATGTTCTACAAAATGTTTAATAATTTTATGATAACAGGCCACAAAATCCTCTGAGTAGAAAGACTACCTTCTGCCATGGTACCTAGCTTGTGGCACCCCTTCTCCAGGCAAGTTCCACTGACACCCTCTTTTGCTGATGCTTATGTATGTGTGGGTGTGCGTATTTTCTCCCAGGACCATTTCTAATTTCAAAACAATTTTAGTGAGCTCTGCTTTATTATTGTTTGCAGTGCTTGTTTCCATTTAAATTACACTTCTGTGTGATGAGAATCTATACTTAAATCTTATGAAAGCAATATGTAAAACTTTCTATAAATGCAAAATAAAATAGCCTTGAATTTCTTCTTTACAAACAGGAAGCTGAAAGTACAAAGAAAATGCCCAGAGTATTGAAAAGGGTGACAAAGCCCCTGTAGTTCCACATCTGTGCCTGTAGCCCCTTAACTATTTTGGAAATCACAAGTGTTATGCTTCAGCTGATCCTCAGCTGCCCATGTGGAGACTACTGGTGTAGATTCTATGCACCACAGATTTTTGGATGCTGGATCATCAAGGGCATGGCCACAAGCTGTGACACCCATTGAGTCCCCAGCCTACATGTTCATGTTGTCCAACTAACATGTTGGCCAGGAACCCAACTTTATTCCAGTTTTCATCCAGTAGATGTGGAGGGAAGCCAGTCTTTTAAGGGGGAACAGGGTTCAGATATACGGCCAACCCACAACACTTTGCTGCAGCACATGGGGGGTACACACAGCTACAACTCACCCCAACCAAGATGCATATTATCCCAGGCCAGCCAAGTGACTTGGCTACATGAAGCAGGAAGCCCCACAAGCACTCCTCTCCATCTCCAGTAGGAAAGGCAAATTAAAACGCCATAATAGTGAAGTACATAAGTAACAAAATTTCTAGAAATCTGGAGCTGTTTTCCCCTTCTGTAAAAAAGAGGATTTTTTAAAGAGAAATTGAAAAGTGCAATACCACTTTACAGATTGAATTAACTTTCAAAAACCTAAAATGCATTATATATATCTTGGTTTCACATAAAATTATCATGTTTGATACAGTAAAAGAACAACTGATTCAGAAAATAATTATGAATAGAATTTATTATTGTTGTTGTTGTTGTTGTTGTTATTGTTGGTTACAAATGGAGCTACAAGGTCATGATCCACAAGGAACACATGAACTACAATAACTTCTTTAGTTTTTCCAGTTTATGAGAAACAGGGGGCAAAAATTAAAATTAAAATAAAAAAAAAACCAGAAGAAACCCTCACTATTGGTAAAACAAAGAAAACTATTTTCTCCTCTAGTTCAACATAGTGTCAAGCAGGAATAACACAAAGCCATAAAAACAACTGAGGAACGGAAACCAAGACCAAGAACTCTAATGACCTGATGCTGTAAATAGTCTTACCTAGAATTTTTCTTCTCACATAATTTTTCAAAATGATTTTTGGAGGAAGTATATTCGTAAATAATTTTGAGTTAAATTGATTTAGATAGGTTTTATTCGTCATTGTGAAACAAAATATTCCATAATCCTTTTTTTTTAATTTAAAAAAAATGAAAAAGGGTTTTCCTCCTGATTTTCTCTGTTTTTCTCCCTATTCTTTCACATCTGTATGCAAAACAGAAGAACTGTTTCCTGAGATGGCTGCCTCATACTACATAATGATAGGACCAACCTTGTTCAAGATGGTATTCGTAAATGCTGGCTGACTTCCATTGGCTTTGTCCACCATTTCCCCCTTCCATCCAGGAGGGAAAGCAGCATACAGAGGACTCCTGTGATTGCTCAGTGTCTGGAGAGTGAGGCTTGCAGAGTATGCCTGGTGGTGGGGACACTCAGAACCTATCAGCAGGCAAAAACTCTTACTGTGGTACCCTACAGCTGGTGAATAATGCCAGCTCTGCTGCAGTGAACAACCAGGTGTTCTCATATGTACCTTTCGGTTCCTCCTGCCTGGTCTATTTACTTCAAAGTACCACATTCTGATTCATCTTTCAGTGACTTAACTGTGTTCCCCCAACCTTTTAATCTTCAAACTATCTTCTAAGGCTATTTTATGCCAAGCTGCATTTTCAGTAAAAGCCTTTGTATGTAAGGTTTAGGTTTTGCTCAATTTTTTTTTTTAAAAAAAATTCTCCATCATTTTTAATTTTGTATAACATGGTCCAACCATGGTGGTGCTATATAAATTCCAATGTGGTAAAATATCCACCATCTGATCAAACTGGACCTGAAGTCTATACATATAGCAATACGCCACCTTCTGTTTTTAGCCTTTCTAAAAGAAGGCTTTGCCTTTTCAAATGCGTGAACTGCAGTAGCTATCATGCAGATTTTTGCTTCCCAGAGTTGCAACACCACCGCTGTTACCAGTCAAAGACTGGTGGTGGATGTAAAAGTCTCATTTCACTTTGAGAAATTCACCTAGAGAGGCCCCGACCATGTAATATTTAATAGTCTGTTTCACAACGTACTGTTTTGTTGTTTGTCATGTTATGCTACAATGGTTTAGTGGGCATTGAAATTCTTCAAGCCATATTCCTTTCTATCTGCCTCCTGATAATCAGAAAAGCAGGTCCTGTCATCAAAGCAGAAGTCACCACTGGAAGCTAACTTACATGGAACCATATCATTCTCTTCCTTTACATCATTTCTTTCCCCTTCTTGAAAATTCAGCTCTCCCTGTGTGTGCAAGAAGCTTTTGGTCTTCTTTCCTTAATTTATACTCACTCCTTGTTATGTTCCCTTTTTGCATCTGGACCTCCTTATTTTTTCTTTTCTTTGTTTTAAAACTGTTTCTATATATTCCTCCTCACCATCTCTCTTTGCAGTATTCCATCTTGTCCAAATTGAGACTGTGAGTTCATTGGGAGAAGGACTGAGGTACATGTGTATGTTATTTAGTAAAGCACCATAAACACTGACAATATAGTATAATTTAAATGGCTAGTGATGGGACTACAAGTCTTGAATTAAGATACATGGTTGTTACTGTGACTGTACCAGCTGAAGCACTAATTATTTGAAAACTGCTTTCACTGAGCAGCAGAAATGTATATGTATTCTATATGCAAGTCCAAGTGAATTGTATTTCTTGAAACCGATTTTCTAGTTCTACCACTCATGCATTATCTATTCTGCTCCAAATATTGAGTCACCCATTTCTGGCCAGCCCAATTGAGGTCTTTGGTTTAACTTCAGCAGACTGAAGTCTTTTAGTGTCATGTTTTATAGTGAAAAAAAATCAGTTAGTAAAGGTTTTCTTAGACTGCACTGTTTAGACACTGCAGCTGAAAGGAAAAGCCTTCATATTTGAATCAGTCATTAGAAATCTCTCATCTTACACATAGAAAACTAATGAAAAAAAAATCAAGCTAGGTTTTGTTCCAGTTCAGTGCATGATCTCTGACACCACAGCATGGCCTTTTAGTGTGATGTAATACAATATTTATTTCTATCCTACTTTTTTCTCAGATTGGGACTCAAAGAGGCTTACAACAATTAGAAAGACATTGTTAAAAGTCCACAAGATACAGAAGTTATAACAAGATTAAATAATCAAAAAAAATTAAAACAAGACTAAAACATACATCTTTAAAATACACATACATACCACCAGAACAATTAGCACATTTTGTAAAACTGCCCTTATATAGTCACTCATCAAATGCCTAACAGCTAAAGGCTTGTCTTGGTGTCCACCTTGAGCATACATATAACATTTGATATATTGATTCACAATACAATACTGCATTGTAGGCCTAATCCCACCTTTAATGGGGGGAGCACAGTATTATTAACATTATTAAGAATACTGTGGTGCTGTCCTGAAATATTCACAAACAGTCAAGCTCTTCATGGACCAAAGTTCTCAATAAAAGATTAAGGGTAGCCTGGAGACAGAATAAGAAGGAAGCATATTAGGAACAAGGCAAGTGGGCTGGGAAATTAAAAGAACAGTAGCTGGAGGAAGGTAGCAGAGTAGGTGGCAGTCTGAAAAACAGGGAAAGGAAGCTGAAGAAGGATGAGTTCTGAGTAACAAAGGATAGACAAGACAAGGACTTAAGGGAGAAAAGGACACTGAGAGGGAATGTGGCAAAACCTTATAGGGCCTAAGGCCAGAAAAAGCTAAAGAGACTTTGGAGGAAGCAGGGTATAGACACTCAGGCATAGAGGGCAGCTGAAAGAAACAGCAGAGAAGAAGGTTAGGCTCCTGGGGAAACAATGTTTTCATCTTTTCATCAAGTCATTTCCAACGTATAGTAACCCTAAGGCAAGCCTATCATGGGTTTCCTTGGCAAGATTTGTTCAGAGAGGGTTTGCCAAGGATGAGTGGCCAATAAAGCCAACCACGACACAGAATGAGCTATGTGTTCTTGCAAGAAAAGAAGCCAACAAGAATGGAAGCTTTAGATGTTCAGCCAGTACGAACAGGAAAGCTGTGAGTTATATGACATAAAAAACGAATTCAACTCTACCTTTCAACATTGCAAACAAGCCCAATTTTTCGTCATCATCAAGACTGGCAGGGTGGGTGTGGAGCTGATTGGGAATAAAATACAAAGCCCTGCCATTTCAACCTGTCCAAAACTCTTCAAGCTACAGAAAGCAATTGGAGAACAGAGGAAAATAAGGGTTGCCCAATCAGGTCAGCAGGTTACAATGGTAAAGCCATGTCATGTTAAAGCACAGACTAGGAGACTATAAGGACAGCTTCATGTATTATGACTGGACTATTTCAAATGGTGAATGCAAATGTATTTATGTACACAGACATGTATATTCACTGGAAAAACCAGCATCTGTGATACAATGTGGCAAGTTTTCCTGTAGGTTTATGTTGACAGGTATCTCTGACATTTACAGTAGCAGGAATGAGGTTATGTAATATGACAACAGACAAAATGCTGAAAAGCTAGAGAAATTCACAATGCTGAACTTAATCCATGCATTAGAAACTTCTGGATAACTTTTTAAGCAATACCTCACTGAATCACCCAAGTATTCTGACCTTCTTTCAATCAAGTGAAAAAAATTTTATAAAAAAGATCTTCCCCTATAAGTGTGGCAGTGCAGAACACTTTAAAAAAAATCACAAAACACATATTTTCCAGAGGACAGGAAAATTACATCCTTATATATCACAACAGTATATTCATATATGGTCAGTAAAAGATTTGATGGCCTGAACATCTACCTCAATAGCTTCCTAAAGTCACATTTTTTTTCCCTCTGCCCCATTCACTTGCAGCAAGCAGGCCTGATGCAAAAACAGCCAAGGCTGTTGAGCCAATCTCATGCTCATTTATTTAGGAGTAAGTCCCACTGAACTCAATGGAACTAACTTCTGGGTAGATGCATTTAGGATTGTAGTACTAAAGAAGTGTTTTTCTCTTTTCCTCCTTCCTAGTGACACTTATTTAATGGCTGTTTACTGGATGTGAAGGAATCCAATGGAATCTTATTCCACTGCAGTAAATAATACATAGTTTCTTAGCTGATGCCTTTCTATCCACTCCAGCTGAACCAATACTACAGAGTTAATTTTGTTGTTTAGAAACACTCTGTCAAAGGAACTTATGCTCATGTTAAAACAATAAATATCATCATGTAACTATAAATGTGAGTTAACACTGCTGCAAAGTATATAATTTGTGACCAATTCATTTTACAATGGTAAAAGTCAGCTTTGCGTCTTTTAGATTGCTCTTTTTGATTAAGACTTCCTAACACAATGCCCTTCTAACGCACCAATGGTATTTTCACAATTAATTCCTTTATATAAAAATTGGCACTGGAATCTCCTGAAGATCATAAGAGCTAGTGAAGGATTATCTTCCCTCCCATTTGAAGAATACAGCATAATGAAATGTTAACTGCTTTGCCAAATGAATTCATCAAGAAAAATGCCATTATCCAAACACCTTGCCCGAAAGGACATCCATAGTTCACCAACTGTTCTTCTTGATTACCCTCATGAAAAACATTCAGGGAATAATGTTTACCATACTAAAAATGGACAGATTTTTTTCCCAAAGCTGATGAGAGGAAGGGGGATTTTTGTATATTTGTAGCTCTTTCGTAGTATCTTCATTTGTAACAGGGTAATCCTTGATGCCTTCTTAATGTGAAAAAATTAGAAAACATGTGAACTGAGATAAAAGATACCTGGCATGTGTGAAATCATGAAGGGGATTTACCTTTTTTTATTTCCACACACACACACACACACACACACACAGACACTGCAGAGGGAGTCAGTTCCTGAGTGCAGCAGCACCAGCAACTGCCAGTTGCAGGGAGATTCTGGTGTGTGCTGCAGTGGCTGCGAAAAGAGCTCTTTCACTGCTGCTATGATGACCAAAAGGAGAGAACTTTGGATTTCAAACTAAAAGAGACGGCTGCTTTCCTTTGCAGGATACAGATGCTAAGAAATAACTGTGTGCCATCTAGATAAACATTAGCTGAAAAGTGAGAAGGTCCAAATTACACACTTCCTACACTTGTATGTTCTAGGCTGTACCTTTTATAGACACAGAGGAACGGAACCACCCACCCACCCACCCCCAAAATCTGATGCTCCAAGCATCCATTTTCAATTCTTGCATTCCTCTCTAAGGGAAAGAGCTGGAGGCCCATCATGTAAACACCTCCCCTCCACTTCTAGTCTCCCTCTGGTACAGACAGCTTCCAAAGCAGGCTTTGATAGCTGGATGGTTATGCTCTTAAGAGAACGGTAAAGCCAACAGTTAAAAGCAAGGTCACTGGGGTCAACTGTGCAGAAAGTAGTACTGTGGTCAACAACTCTGCTCACAGCAGCTTTGACAATGGTTTTATCGAAAAGGTAAATTTAAACAAGTACAGATTCGTCCTCTGGTAGTTCACCAGCATACTCTTAAGTAATTGTTATGCCTGGCAGCTCCACAAACTGACTGTCTCGCTTGCTGCTTCTCCCTCTCCTGACCCCTTTTATCTTCAGGTTTCATCCCTCCTATCTCAGCCTCCTTAGCGCAGTTACATAAGGTTAGCTGCTGTGCTTTTCCTGCTACCTTCTGTTCCTCATTCTGTTCATTTGGTGGGATGTCCCTGGTGTCGAAGATCACCATCCTCACCACCACAGGGGACCAAAGAGTTCGTTGTCTATACTGACTTATAGCATCTTTCACACTTTTACTTCCGTAGTCTTTGATCTTCGGCTCTGTTGCTTGGGATTTACAGGAGCTGTTGTCCAAAAGGCACCAGACTGTCTATCCCTCGGTCTCTAGAAATTGTGTGGTTTGATCCACAGGATGAAAATGTCCACTCCAACCTCAACAAGCACAGAGGACACGGAGGGCGGGGAACCAAATTTTTCCAGACCAAGGAGTTGCTTCATGTTTCCAGTCATTTCCCACAAAAGAATGGACCAAGGAATCAGCAAGAGCTGGGAATCTTCCACAAAAGGGGTTCATGTCCACAGAAAAGCCTGCCTTAGCAGAAAAGAGGAAGGTAAACTTGATCCACCCAAATAAGAATAAGCCTGAACATGGCATGTCATACCTACATTAAGAAATCTGTTATGTGTGTCAGAGAGAGAAAGAGAAAGGAGAGAGCAGGAGGATTTCTGTGCACACAGAATATGAAACCGGGGGGTGCATATGCACAGGGTGTTCAAGACTGATGGGGTTCAAAAACCAACACCTCTGCATGCGAGGAGGAAAACCAGCTTGTGGACTCTTGACAAGAGTAAAGAGTGGAATGAATTCCCTGGAAAGGAACACAAGAGGAAGTATGGAGTATTTGCATTATTGTTGTTTGCTTTTGTTTCTGGCAGAGATAGACAGGTGGAGAGGGGGGGAGAGTGGAGCCAAAAGCAGGCAAAGATTGACAGCAAAGGACCTGGTTTATTCAAATCCCAGTCCTTTTTGCTTAATTGAGCCTCAGCTCCGTCTGCCAAATGGTCTTCCCACCAGCACCCTCCACAGTAAATCCTGCTGCATCCAAGCGAGCAGGATGTGTGTGGGCTTCCCAACATGACACCTTCTCTCTGCACCCAGCCCTTCCTTCCACCGCTAACACCGTGAAGCAAACATATTCCTGTTCATCCTGCCTTGGGCTTTCCGGGCTGAATCACAAAAGTGCTTTAATTTTTCATAAGGGGAAACAAACTCAAGGGAACAGAAACTATTTTCCACGGGGAGCTTTCCAGTTCGCCCGAAGAAGCAAGCAAGCTTTCTCTCCTTCCCTAGTTCGATGCGGAAGGGAGAAGACACACTCTCTTTCCGCACTAGACTGTTACAGCGCTATTATTCCACTTTCAACATCCTATGGGGGTTTGCAGTTTAGGGAGGGGCCAAACGCCAGGATTCCACAGGACGTTGCAAGCGGAATAATAGCACTGTAACAGTCTAGTACGGCAACGGACACACAGACCACAGCGTCCACACTGATTTATTCTGAGCCCTATCGCCCCCTTTTTCTACATTTACTTGGCCATAACAGCCCTGCCTCGGGCAGGACAGCTCCCCTCCCGTTACTTTCCTCGAAGTCAGCCTGGCTGAAGCCAAGGGGGATTTATTTACGTAGCTCTCCCCCGCCAAGCCGCCCAGGACCGCAGTCCCGGGCAGGTGTAGCACTGCAGCGAACGGGGCTGGGAAGCTCGTCCCCTCGGCAGCCCCTTCGCCCGCCCGCTCCCCCCCCCCACCTCCGTTGCGCGGCTTTCAGGAGACACCACCTCGCCCCGTGATTGGCTGGGGCGTCGCCGAGGGGAACGCCTCGCTTCCCGCGCGCGTCCCTTCTGGGCTCTGCCTCAACCTGCGCCCTTGTTTTGCTGCTCCGCTCAGGCGCGCGTCTCCCCTCGAGCCGCTCCTTCGCCCGCCGCTCCCGCACGGGGGGGGGGGTCTCCCGCCGCTCAGCGCCGGGTGGGCTCCGCTGGTCCTCCTCCCGTCCTAGTCTCTGACACCCCCCCCCCCGAGCGGTAACCGCACAGTCCTGGGAAAGGGTGCTCTCCCTCTCTCACCTCACCCCCCTCTCCCTTCCTTTCATACCCAGGCAAAACAGGCTCCTTTCTCTGGCCGTTTCCGCGCTACACTGTTGTAGCGCTATTATTCCACTTTCAACATCCTATGGAATCCTGGGGTTTGCAGTTTTGGGAGAGGCGCCTCCCGAAACTGCAAACTCCAGGATTCCATAGGATGTTGAAAGTGGAACAACAGCGCTGTAACAGTATAGTGCGGAAAGGCCCTCTGACTTAAAAGGCGGGCGCACTAACCGCGCGTTCCCTGGGGGCGGGCGAACGGAGGCGACTCCATTCCGCCGAGGCAAGAACACCGGGGAAGCAGCCTCGCTGTGCAGCGCGCTTGTCTCCCCTCTGTTGAGTTATCTTAATGGGTGACCTTGCGGGGAACGATCTGACAAAGGAGATCTTCAAGCTGGGGGGGGGGGGGGGATGACCTTTCTTTTGATGCTTCGGAGGCGGGGTGTTGCTCGAAATGTCAAAAAGACTTTCATCTCACATCCGCTGAGAGAAGAAGAGAAAGATCGCCGAATGAAAAATTATTAACTGGAAGATCGATACTGCCTTTGGCAGTCCTTCGGGAGGGGGTGCTTTTGATCGAGTTAAAGCTCCTCCCTGCCCCCTACCACAGGCCGACTCGGTTTAGTATCCTGGGAACAGAGAGACCCCTTCCCCCGAACGTCGCCCCTCTCCCAAAAGAAAAAGTCCGCATACAAAAGGACAACAACCACGACGACCTCCTGCAAGTTTGTTCAGATCGTTTCTAACAACTAAGCGGGGGAGGGGGCGGATGGGAGGGGAGAGGTCGTGATCGCCGAAGCATCTCGCATTAAGCTCCTAAGTACCGACATATGGCACCCAAGTCCCCCATCCAGATACAATCTCAATCATTCCCCTCGTTTCCAAATGGTTCTGACAGCGGGCAACGGAGGGGAGGGAGGAGAAGAGGAAGAGACAAATCTGCAAACGAAGCCAAACAGGTTTGACACCCAATTGACACAGTCTGCTTTTCGCATCCGACTAGGTCGACGTGAAGCTTAAAGGGCAACTTTCCCAAATCCATATCACCTAGATGTGTACTCCAAAAAAAGTGGGAGAGGAAGATCTATTTATAGGATTTTTAACAAGCAAAACCACCGGTAATTATCCCCCCGCCTCTTTTTCCTTCTCACATGTTCCCTCCTGTATCCTTTGCGCGCACACACACACAAAGGTTTCTCCTTTTCCTCGCCAACTCTCAGGTCCTCATTCCCCTCCGCCTTTATTCCTAGCAGATAACAAGACGAAACGCAATACCAACCGATCCTAGGTTTATTTTCATTTCATCCCCACCAGCGCTTAAATTCTGCAAGTGAAAACCCCGGGAAATCTGACTGCATTGAACAGAGTAACAGAGAGCACTTACAGTTGGTGGTGTCCGCTGTTCCTCAAAGCAAAGGCTGAAACTCAGCGCTGTGGGTTCTTCTTTTAAATAATAACCGGGGTCTGCCTAAGAATCAGGAGTGAATTGGTCCGCGCTTGTCTCTTCCTGCCTCTGCCGTTAAAAATCCCCTTTGGATCGCTTCTGCCAACCCCGCTGCAGCGGCAACACGTTCTCCTGCTTTGCTACGCTCTGCACTGCAGATCAGGAATCCCAAAGAAATTCAAGGTTCCCTTTGCAGGATGGAGCTGGCGTGCGCAGGCGCTTGCCAGCAAACCCTGGCCGGCGGTAATGTGCAAAGCCTGCCGCCCGTCGCATCCGCGGCTCGGCCTTCACTGAGCATGCTCTTGTGCCAACGGAGCAGGCGCAGTCGCCCCACCTGACGCTTTCCTGCCCTCACGCTAGGAAAAGCCTCCAGTGCCACCGAAGCTTCCCCGCGCAGCTCGCGCTGGTTGAGAGAAGAAAGCGAGGGACGCGGAGGGAGAGATCGGTTCTTGTGGATGATGGGGGTCTGTCTCGGAGGTGTGGGTGGGATGGCCGACTTTACTGGGAGCAGCAGAAATGAAGAAAGGAGGTGAAAAGGAGGGCTGTGGATGAGGAGAATGAAAATAAGAATTGGTCACCAAAGCGAAGAGGAAATTCACGGGCTTAAGCGCGAGCCTTCAAACTAGAGCCATTTCCGCACTATACTGTTATAGTGCTATTATTCCACTTTCAACGTCCTATGGAATCCTAGGGTTTGCAGTTTAGGGAGGGGCCTCAAACTGCAAACCCTAGGATTCCATAGGACGTTGAAAGTGGAATAACAGGACTATAACAGTATAGTGCGGAAATGGCCTAAGCTTGGTCGCAGGAGCGCTCTTGCAAATACTAGGGGCCCATTCTTACAGGAAGATAGGCTCACTCCTTCTGGAGGGAGATAATCTTCCCCTTCTTGCTTCACAAGACAGTTACAAAACAATTTATTTATCTGCTTATTTAATTTATAGGATGCTGGTCTTTCTTTCAAAACAGACTCTAGAAGGTTCTCAACAAGATTCACTGACACTCTCCCTTAAACAGACTGATACAAATAAAAAAATACAGTCACAATAAAGCAAAGAAATTATGCTGTTGAAACGTCATTAAATTCAAAGAAATTTTTGAAAAGTCTCAGTACAAAAAAGTGCAGCAGCCACCACTTAAAAGCTCCTGTGGCAGCAGATCCACTGCAAAAAGCCCATAACCACAGGATGTACATTTATAACATATATGAATATAAATGCTGCTGTTGGCCACAGGATGTACAGTAGTCTCTCTGCTTCCTCTGAGAAACAGCTTTGGGGGTTTGTGCATAACCTCTAATTCACAGATGAAAACGAGGACAGGTGGCAAAGCAACATCAGAGTATGGTCAAGATGGCAACAGTTATTAAGGAAGAAGAACACACAGGCTAGGAGAGGCTGCAGCAGTTTGCTTTTGCCCGAGCTCACAGGGAAGCAGTGATGTAGACTCCAGCCGATTGACTCGGACTCAAGTCAGACTTAACTCGACTCAGATTTGACTTGGTAAATATTACACGCTGACTTCGCTCGACTTGAGACTTGCATATTTTTAGTGACTGACTTGCTGCCCTTGGTTCAGTAACATAGAGGGGAACGGAAAATGCGTTCGGCAACGGGCTTGAGAAGGAAGGATCCTTCCTTCTAAAGCTCTTGAAGCTTCAGTATTGGGGAATAAGAAGGATCCTATTCCCCACTCCTGAAAAAGCCCCTAGTTTTGTAAATGGGAAGTGAGAAGCACTTCCAAAGCTGCAGATGGCAAAATCACAAAAGTGGAGGGCTGACTCTACTTAAATTGTTAAAACTGACTTTATTTGACTCTGTCTAGAAATTTTGGCATACAGGTTGGGGCATAAAGTTGGCTGTCAGACTTGAGACTTGACTTGAAAGTATCTTGCAAGGACTTGAGACTTGACTTGAGACTTGAAGGTAGAGACTTGAGAGTTGACTTGAGACTTGGAGTAAAAGACTTAAATACATTACTGCAGGGAAGACAAAATTCTGCCTTTTCCTCTCACCCCACCCCCACCCCACCCTCTTAACTGAGTACAGGCAACTTTTGCATTTTGAACTCAGTTTGCAGCATTGGAAGTAACTGTGGACAAAGGGGAGGAGGAGAGAAAAACTGGAATATTTTAGAAACAGTTGAAAAAGTGGAATGGCAGAGACTGTCTCTGCCAAATCAGGACAATTGGAGGGTAATGAAAAATCTGCAAGATTTGTTTCATAAGAAGCAACTGTGGCATGAAAAAATACACATGCATACCATAGGAAGCAAAGGTCTGTTGAATCCATGGCTGACCTTATCAATTAGACACAGGGAGACAGCTTTGGGGTATAACAAGGCAAAAACTGTTTTGTTACTATATTTTTATTTCTAGAGATGGGGAGAGATGCTGGAACGATTTTCTATGACACCCTTAGGCAGCAAAATGTCTTGGGCCAACCCTGGTTACTAAAAAATGTGTCTAAGTCAGGGCCTTAACGATATGATCTGAACTTCTGGGAGTGATGTTAATTCCTGATTGTGGTTGGTTTGGTAGAGCGGAAAAAGAGACAAAGAGTATAGAAGAAAGTTTGGGGAAAGTGACCCTGCTCTCTTTGTTTTACTTCAACACATTGTCCAGTAAACTTACTTCCAAGATGTCATGGGGTTAACATCTTTTTTTGAAAGAATTCATATCTCATCAACAAATCTAAAACATGATTTAAATTATTTCCCACTTGTTCTGTTACTCCTTTACTATTGTTACTGCTGTGTCACTATTCTTCCTATTCCTCTGCATCTTTTTATTCTTTGTTTTGTTCTATTTAATTACTTAACCATTTGCTTGTATTATTATTTCTTTACCCTGCCTTTGTGTGACAAACATGTGCAAGTCAGCCCCCACACTTCAAAATTACGCATCCTGGAACAAGTTAAAATACAGTCATTGGTATTAAAAACACAAACAAAATAGCAGCATTAGTATAATAAGGCATTGCACTGCACAATAAAAATAGATTTGGCTTTTAGTCAGAAAACAAAAAACATCTCAATAGTATGTTCTTCAGAGGTCATTTGGTAGACTGATCCAAAGTTTGGATGCCATAGTGAAAAGTCTCTCCCTCTCATCTCCACTGAAAGTATTCTTAGATGGAGTGACAAGAAGGAGGATTTTGAAAGTGAAAACAGATTGTAAGAAGGTTCATCTGGGAAGAGGTGATTACTGAAGTTGCCTTCAGGAACAAGTCCAATTTAAAATGTATCTTGCCAAATGCATTTCAGGATATTCCCTTTTTATATTACCAGTTAAGAAGCAAGAAGGAGAGAGGACAGGTTTTGGCTGCTTGATTGCACTCAGTCTAAACTGAAACATGGCAGAATTTCCTCTGTTTTGAGAAGCCACCAGTGAAAGAAGAAAAGGGACATGTTTGTTTGCAAAATACCATGTCTAGGATATGCCAGGGGCTCAGAACCTACACTAAATAGGTGCATGAGCCTGCTACCTTCTGTAATGTGGCTGAGAGGGGAAGCCTAGTTGCATTCAATTACATTTCAGGTACAGGTTAACCCTTTTGTTCAGATGAAACAAGAAATGAGAGTTTGTTGTAAAAGGAAGTGCATGTGGGTCTGATTTCCTCTTGGCTACGCCTGGGGAGAAAAAAAGTGTACGATCCTGAATGATGCCAAGGCCTCTTAGGTAGTACTAAATTATGTTTAGTGTCACAACAGAATGTAGCCAAGATGTCCAGAGGACATAAGCCACTGGTTGTTATACACTTATTAGCCTAATACTGCTTGAGTGAGGAAATCTTCAAGTTCCTTTCTTATTTCATTTTCTCTATTTCCCATTCTCATTTTTTTTTTATTAAAGAGAAATTATAGCACTTTTGTTTTTCCTGACACAGAATAATATAATGTCTTGAGTTCTGGAATAAATTAATATTTTCCCACCTGTAACAAAAGGAGAATATCCAGGTGATGTGCAACCAATTTGTTACGTATATTGCATAAAAATGATTGTGCAGAAGGGCATAAAGAGTACATGGAAGGGAAGAATATCTCTATGTGTGGCTACACTGTTTTCATATGTTCACGTGACGTAGACAGAAAGATGAATCTACTTGCTTTGCTGAGATGATCCGATCTCCATTTTTTTTCTTATTCTAATACTCTTATAACCAGATGATTGAAACTGAATAAGACTAAATGAAATACACTGATATAGGATGGGTGGTACCTGGCTTCACACAGTACCTGTGAAAGGGATCTGCAAGTCTTAGTAGACCACAAGGTGAACATGAGTTAACAGTGTGATGCGGCAGCTAAAGAAGACAATGCAATTTTAGGCTGCATCAATAGGAATATAGTGTCTAGGTCAAGAGAAGTAATCGTACCACTGTATTCTGTTTTCATCAGTCTCCACCTGGAATATTGTGTCTGGTTCTAGGCACCACAATTCAAGAACGACACTAACAAGCTGGAATTTGTCCAGAGGAGGGCAACCAAAATCATAAAAGTGCTGTAAACCATGCTTTATGAGGAGTGGCTTAGGGAGCTGGGTATATTTAGCCTGGAGTGGAGAAGGTTAAGAGGGGACATGATAGTCATGTTTAAATATTTGGAAGGATGTTATATTGAAGATGGAGCAAGCTTGTTTTCTGCTCCTGCAGAGACTAGGACACAGTGCAGTGGATTCAAACTACAGGAAAAGAGGTTTCATATAAACATTAGGAAGAAATTCCTGATAGTAAGAGCAGTTCAACAGTGGAATACACTGCCTCAGAGTGTGGTGGAGTCTTCTCCTTTGGAGGTTTTTAAGCAGAGCAGGATGGCCATCTGTCGGGAGAGCTTTGACTATGTATTGCTGCATGGCAAGGGGTTGGACTTGATGGCCCTGGTGGTTTCTTCCAACTCTGTGATTCTATGCTGCTTCTAACACTTGTAGTACAAAAGATATTAAAGAAGCACTATAAATCCTTAGTGATCTGACGTAGCAGTCCTATGCAATAACGAGAGTAGTCAGTAATGGCTAGGACATCTGGGTCCTGAACTTTCTTCTGTCCAGGAAAATGGCAGGATGAGCCCACATAACATTTGGCCTTTCCCCTTCATGTAAACATTTCCAGGTCTATTTTAAGCTCAGGATTATTGGGTATCATATGACTTCAAGGATGATTAATGTCCCCCAATAGTGTCCAAATGTGTTCAATTTCCCTTGACCCAGCCTTGAAAATTGTCATATCATTTCTCATTCAAAGAAGCCCATGACTTCTGCCAGAATTGGACAGTAGCTATTCATTCAGCTATCTTTTATGAAATCTTCTTTTTTTAATCCCAGAGCCATTTGACAAAGCTGCATTGACTGGAATTTAAAATGCACCGGGGACTAACACGATTGTGTGAAGTATCCATCTCAGCGCCCTTGAAACATGCACAGAAAGTGTATTTAGGTCCCATTAGTTTCAGTGTGAACGATTTCAGGCTGAAGTAAGCCTAATCATTTCCAGGATGTATCTGTGATGTCATGGGTTTGTGGACTGAACGCGGCAAGTAGCTCTGGGAGGGGGAGGCAATGGAGTGTTGAAGTGAATGTTGATTGGTGGAATGTTTGAGGAAATTTGCATGAGGCGGTTGGTGAATGACGGTTGGGCTTTTTAGTTTGAGTGGAGAGTGGAGAGTTAGTCAAGGGCCGGCGAAGAGTGCAGTTGGGGATGTGTGCTGGAGGGGGGTTTGAGTGAGACCAGGGTTGAACTGAGAGAAAGGAGTTTGAGTTGGATGATTGGGCAGAGTCTGGTTTAGCCTGAGAGGAGAATGTGTGGGGTTCTTAAACGTATAAATAATAATCTGATCACGTCTAAATAATCTGAGACCTAGGAGATGTCTGCACTACACTGTTATAGTGCTCTTATTCCACTTTCAACATCCTATGGAATCCTGGGACTTGCAGTTTAGGGAGGGGCATTTAGAATTCTCACCCAGAGAACTCTTCGGCCTCAGTAGACTACAAACCCCAGAATTCCACAGGATGCTGGAAGTGGAATAGTAGCACTAAAACAGTGTAATGTGGAAATGGCCCTAGTGTGGTGTAGAGGTTTTAATGTTAGACTACAGGCCTGATGACCAGGGTTTGATTCCCTGGTCAGCCATGGAAATCCACTGGGTAACCAGTGCACATCACATACTCTTCACCTCATAAAACCCTCTGATAGGTTTGCCTTAATGTCATCATGACTTGAAGGCACGCAACAACATATAAAGAATCTGCTGTGTAATATTCAACTTCTGTATGTATGTGTGTGTGTATGTATGTATGTATGTATGTGTACGTGTGTGTGTGTGTGTGTGTGTGTGTGTGTATTAAAATACACCTTTGGCCTCTGGAATTGCTATTGTTCTGAAAACTTGGTTTCAGACAAAGTGTCTATGGTGGTAGCATTGAAGACAGAGGGATGGTGTGCTGTTGAGGACATAAGTAGCATAAATCCTTATAGGAACTGTAACCTTAAAAGGTGGCGGACCTTGGGGTCCACTCACAATACCAGCGTCTCCTTAGAAACAGGGGGAGTTATAGTTCAAAGGAAGCCTGCGAGAAGAGGGTAATGGCAGGATCATTTCACCTGTCCATGCCAGTACTAGCTGTAGAGAAGACTCCAGTTAAAAGGATAAACATAGTATTTTATTGGGAATTAAGAAGTATATAGGAAATCAGACATTCTCAGGAACCATTCAAGGCTATCGGAAAGTAAGGCAGGAAAGGTTGGATAGAGAGGTTGGATGGAAAGGTTATAGTTACCGGTCCTGAAGCAGAAAGTCAAAGTGGAATGGCTCAGAGAGCATGTCTAAAGGTAGCACAGAGAAGCAGGAATCTAGGGTGTCATGCACAGCGTAACACACCCAACATCCTACCATGTACTACACTGTGGCTGGAGCTAGGGTTTTTACCTTATCTCCTCACCTGAAGGAGGGTGTATGGACAAAGTGGTAACGGCTTGCTTACGGGCTTGACAAAGGAGTCCGGAATGGGCTGATTGTCTTAACTCTAACATTGATGGGAGTCCTCACAATCTCTTAATGTTTTGTTCAGCGAAGGTGGATAGGGGCGGTCTCCTTGGCATACACTCACAGTAGGGATCCTTGACTGCTTCACCGGGGCAGTTTTGCTTGCTATTGTTTTTGGGAGCGCTCACACCTTAAGAGTTATTGAAAGGATTATCCCAAGCCCATCAGCCTTGGGCTTTCCTGCCTAATCCTCTCCGAACTTACGATCTGATCATGTCTGAGGTCATCCTGACCTGGCATATGCTTACAGCCAGTGCATTTTCAAACATGTGTTCCAGCCATACATATATTCAATTATAAAAATAGCACATCCAACATGTATGGTGTGGTAACAGAACCTTACACATGGTAGAAGTAGGGATCAGGGAAAGTCCTCATGCTGAGTGTCTACAATCATGGAAGTCTTCACATTTGATTGGTTTAATGTGCAGACCTCCACATTTGGCCACAATTATGGGGTGGCTTGAGAGGAATCCTCACAGTTTCTGATACTGCTGTGATTGCCTGAATGGAAAACCTCAAAGTAACTATTCAGCTTTTATCTCAGTACTGAATATCAAAATGCTGACAATTCATATTCTCTGTCTTTGTTTGGTATATGTTGCATGTGCCAGAAAAATGTATTATATACCTGGAATTAAGTGCTACTGAACTCAATAATTCTTACTTTGGGGAAAGAAAAAAAAACAAGTGCAAGGCTGCTCTGTAAATGTACTTTTAACTGAGTATAAGTTTTAATTAGATCTGTTCAAGACCAGGCTGTAAGTATTTTTAATCCATCTATCTCACTTTTAACCTTTATGTAACCTTACATAAATGTTGTGAAAAACCCTGGGCATGAGACACTATCTCCAATACAGAAGACACTAATCACGCCTGCTACATTAATGCTCATGGGGAAAATGAGTCTTGACTAATTTTAATTCCATTGTTTTCAGGAGTATTAAAACATAAATATGGCTTAAAGCTGATGTGCTACCGCCTGACCACCAGTTCAGGAAAACTTTCTTTTCCTTCACACTAAACCCCCATGGCAGTCCAAAACTATTTTAGGAAGGTTTCTCAGCTATCCAGACAAGATTTGGGGGTTCATGAAGGGATGCAGAAAGAGAAAACAAATGAGTTCAATGGGTGTGCAGTAGGTTGCATAAATGTTAGTTTTTATCCTTAGTAGAGAAAAGGAGTGGGCAAGTATGGCCCTCCAGATGTATTTAGCCAACAACTCTCCAGATTCCTCAGTCTTGGCTCAAACTATGGGAATTGTAGGCCACAAACATCTGGAGAGCTAGTTGTTTGTCAATTTTGATAAGAAAACCCCTGCCTTTTGACACCCTGTTATCTGACAACTCACTCTTTTGATGCTTCCAAATTAAGGACAAGTTCCATTAATTCAACAAGGATTTCACTCTTTCACCAGTTCTTTTTGTCTATGGAGGCTCGCTTGGGACCACTCATGCCCACTACTTGCAAAGCAAGCTGAGAGAGGGGGGAATGGCACCAAAGCCGGCTGACAGACTTTGCAAGTAGTGCATGTGCAGTCGGTTCCAAGTGAGCCTGCATTAAGCTTTAATGGACTTAACAGACTTAATGCAGGCTCACAAGTCTGTCATGTTGCCCACACATGGGGTCTGCTTTTCAACCGGTTCCATTTTCCGATAGTGCTCCAGTCCCTAATCTGTCAGATAAGCGGAGGAAGCCTGTATAGCAGTATACTGTTGATGCACTTTTAGAGCTTCCTTTGCTGAGTGAGTTGTTCCTAAATTATAATCTACACGTATTTTGGGGCTACAACTCTCAGAAACCTTAAACGTTGCTCATGCTGGCTAGGGAGTCTGAGCAACATCTGAGTACCCAAATTTGAAAACAAGTGTAATTTGTATTAGTCTGTAAAAAGGCTACTTCAGTCTTTTTTCCTTGGCTAGATGTTTCACTTCAAAAAAAGAAAAATGTGATGACCTTCAGTTTCAGTAAATAAAGGACCAGTTGATGCTGAATAGACAATGAAAATAAAGCTCAAACGTTTGAGAAGAGAGAATTTTTCACTTATTTGCTAGAGCTGTATACTCTGTCTTATTAACATGACAGGAAATGACATTTCCCCATCACCTTGCAGCTATCACATGGTTGTATTTTACAGCTGAAGAGTAAAGGTTTCCCAAGGCTGCCCAGTGGCTGAGCTGGGACTGAAACAAAAATCTTTCAGGTACAAGATCAACATTTTGTCTGCTGGTCCAGCCTGCAAAGCAGCAACATTAACTCAGAGACATGTACCTATGGGTTGAGCGTTAAAAACAACAACAAACACAAGCGGGGAAAACGGAAAGGGAATGTAAATAGTGAACACGAGACCTAACATTACTTAGAAAAGATACTTAGAAAAGATAACGAAGGCCATTTCCGCATTAGAGTGTTATAGCGCTGTTATTCCACTTTGAGGCTTGCCTTCAGTTTCATATTTTGACCCCGAATTGTCAAGAAATGGGAAACTGCTGAGCTGGCAATCCTAGCCCAACTGTTCTTCTATTTCAGGAAAATCAACCTCAGGAGGGGATTATTTGTAGCCGTGGAGAGTGAGGTGTTTAAGTTCACTGTTCACAACTTCATATTGCATACCCTCCACCATTTCATAGATGAAAACTGGTACGCACATGAGCAAGCAACGTTAGGATATGATCAAGATGGGAAAAGGAGGAAGAACAGATAAGCTAGGAGAAGCTGCAGCAGATTGCTCTTCCCTGAGTCTACTGGGAAGGGCAAGATTCTGCCTTCCTCTGCTCTCCCTCCACTGATTCAGCTGAATACAAACTACTTTTGCACTTTGAACTCAGTTTGCAGTAACTGAAGTAAGCTGAAGACAAAGGCGGGGTGAGAGGAGAAGAAACTGGAACATTTTAGAAGCAGCTGAAAATGTGGGATGACAGAAGCTTGCTTGGGACTGGCCCTGCCCAAACGGGACAGTTGAAGGGTATGCTACTCCCGTGTAGAAACCCTGAGGGGTTCAAATGCATTTCTCACTTTCCTTTTCAGGTCTACCCCTGTTATAGCACCACTGTCATGAAAATTTTTTTTTTAATTGATAACTAGTGTATTTACCTGGCATTGCCCAGGATTTTATTTTCTCATAGATAATACTTGTCAGAAATACCTTAGGAATTACCTTGCCTAACCTTAGGAATTAGATGCCATTGAAATACATAGATTTCAGATCCGGTGTGTCCAGTACACCTAACTTTTCCCCCATATTCCCCGATCCAATCTGTATTCAGAGCTGCTAGGCCTCATCTCCATAGCAACTGGTCTATCCACAGCTCTCTGGCTGAGAATTCTAAAGGCCCCGCCCTGATCTGCCAACCCCAGGATTCCATAGAATCTTCACAGGCAGCCAATCATATGAGGTCTTTTCGCCTCACACAGCCAATCGTATGAGGTCTTTGCCTGCCTGACCCAGACAAACAGACAAGATCACGCACAAACTTTGACTTTTATGTAGTAGATAAGAAAGAAATATATTAAAGTTTTGCTACGATGAACTGCCCCACACTGCTATCCTGCCCATTGCTAATTAACACTAAGTCCCCTCTGAGTCTGGTGAGGCTTTTATCCAACTAAGTAAGCATAAGATTACAGGATTCATTGTCAAACAAGTATTTTGGCGATATGCTCCTCATGTGGTCTCTATTCGCATGACATCAGAAAATGATCTCAGCTGATCTTGGCCTTCTGTTGCTGTTTCCAAATTTGGTATGCCCACTGAATCGATGGACTTCATATAAATATTGTTCCGCAATTGATTCAATAGATTTACTACAGTTGGGGCTAAACGTTAGATTTAGGCATTTATTCCCCTGAAGTAAACTGAAAGGTTCCTGTTTATGTGGTTTCTGAATCATAGCCTTAAAGCACAATCTCACGTAAGTCTACTTGAAAGAAAGCCTAAGTGAATTCAGCGGGATTTGCAAAACATTGTAAGTTCTAGAGAGAAATGGAACTAAATATATTTAAGCAGCAGCTTTCAATCATTCAGTCAGCTTAACGGATCAGAATGGTTTACTTGAATAAAATGATTCATCCCTATAATTTGGAATCATATTTATAATAAAAAATTAACGCAACTATTATGAACATTTCAGATAGCAGATTCCATTCTTAAAAAGGTATTCCCTCCTGCATGAGAGAATGAGGAATCATTCCTTCGGGACAATTCATCTCTAAAGCAAGCAGCATTAGAAGTGGGAGGAAGATGGACGCTTTTTCTCTTAGAGCCATTTGCTTCCATATTCAGCTTTTATTCATCTATTTGTTTTAATATAGCCAACGTAGTGTACTGTTTTGAGTGCTGGACTCAGACTCTGGGAGATCAGCATTGGCACCCCCATGGAAACCTGCTGGGTCACCTTGGCCAAATCACACTCTCTTAGCCTTAGAGGAAGGCAGTGAAAAGCCACCTCTGAATAAATCCTGCCAAGAAACGCTTATGATAAAGTTCCCATAACAATAACATAACAACTATGTGCTCAAATATTTGTAATAGGTCATTGTTTTATGCCCACAGTTAAACGTTTATAGGAATATGCAGTAGGATAAAATTAGACACACTACATGCAAATATAATAATAAAAGAACCTTCAGATGAAGTGATTGATCAATCAACTAAAATTCTGAGATTACTTTTCTATGATGAAAGGCCTAAAATAAATTAACCAGCCAATTGTTAACAAGATCTATAGGGGAACCCCACAGGCACCAATTCATACTGAAAGGAAGGCAATGGAAAATCTCTTCTAATAAATTTTGCCAGGAAAACTCTAAGACAGGGTTGCCATAAGTCAGAGTTGACTTGAAGACACATAACAACAAATAAAATTACATTATTACTTCGAATTGGCAAGAGGTGCCATCTTCATTCCTTTTGGTGTAACTAACTTTTTAGTTACTTCTAATAGTTATGGGGGTGTAAAGGAATAGCATCCTGTGGTTCTGCTTCTGGCTTGTGCTCTTCATGCTCTTTTGTGCCTGTTGAGGGAAGGAATGAAGGAAGAACATGTTTTGTATCACAAGCAAGCAGCCTGTGCCATTTAGGTGAGTTTGAAAGGGAAATATTATTTTAAAATGTAACTTTTTCAGTAATTTGGACCATGTAACTAATTTCTTCTTCCTTATAACTTCCCAGGTTTTGACGTGAACAAAATCCAATTGTGATGGAAAGAATGGTAGAAACACCAGTAAATCTTAACACATTTTTTATCCTTATGACTAGAAGTGGGGGTGGGATATCAAATTTGTGCTCTGTGTGTGTGTGTGTGTGTGTGTGTGTGTGTGTGTGTGTAAATATATGTGTGTGCATGTGTTTGTGCATAAAAATCTGAAAGGTTCATAATTTTGGAGACTACTTATCCACTTCACTGTCTCTCTAATTGCACTTCCATCCTCACCTATACATACATTCCGCTCCTCCACGAAATGGTGCAGCATACGCATAAGAACTTCTTTAAAAAAACAAAAAGAAGAAGCCAGAGAGGAATTCTGTCTGTGCAGGTTTATTTCAATTGATTTGTTTTTTTACTCTGCTATTTTTAGGAAATGCGGGTCTAATTGCAGATTGCTTATTTCAGAAGGTGAAATTAATTCCACTCTAATGAAAACATGCTAAACTTTTCTAGCAGCATATTTTGAGTCTATATATACTGCGATGTATTTCACAGGAAGAATCAAAGCATATGAACAATAGCTGGAAGGTCCTTGGGTTGAATTGTGTTTTAAACTGAACACACACACACACACACACACACACCACTTTCTAATGCAGATTTCCCAAGTGGTTGGTAACATCTGTAGGAAAACAATGTCTCCTGTACTTTCCTTTCTATATTGACATCAAATTTGGAAAAGGGAACTTTTACTTGTCATTGTGAAGCAAATTGAAAGCATTATTAGGGCTGTACACAGTAGCTGATTCTTAGAGATAGCTTATTAAAGAAGCAGGTCTTCATTATGAACAAACAGCAGCCTGAAACTCTAATGCTTTTGAATGGAGGTACCTAATTTTAGTGTTTCTTATGTGAGGAACACTTGAGTTGATCCATGAGTGAGGATGAATGAGTGAAACACATTTTATCACTGTTTCTAATAGCAAACTCAAACGGTGATTGTCAATAAGGTTAGAAATGGCGGGACCATTGAGAAAAAAGAAGGTAGTGACTGCACATTTGGGGGAATAATGCTACAATAAGTTAAAACACAATTAAGTGTAGGTCTAAGATTTAAAAAGTAGGGGGAAAGAAGAAACAAAGGCCATTTCCACACAGGGTTTTTAAAACGGTGCACAGCATCCTCCAGGGAGGACGTCTGCACCTGGGAGCGGACTGGTTTGGACCTACTTAACATAGATCCACACCCCAGCCTGCTCCGGAATGACCCCAAGTGGTCGTCCAGAGTGCTTTTGAAAGACTGCTAAAAACTGGTCTTTCAAAAGCACGGAGCGCTCCAGTGCGAGCCTGCTCCCTTATGCAGATTCACAGGCTCGCATTGGTGCGAGCCTGCGATCTGCTGGGGGCGGGCTTTAGGCTGGTGAGCTTCAGCAGTTGGTCGAGACCCTCGACCAACCGGAAGCCACCTTTTTCGTCCCCGGAGCAGTGCGGAGTGGCGGCCATGCACTGCTCCGGAGCAGCGTGGACCGGACCGGGGAGCCTTAAAGTCCGGTGAGTAGTGTCACGGGGCGATTCTTCGCCCCATGCAGAAATGGCCAATGAGTTAAGGGACTAAATAGTGAGTTTTTCTTCTAGAGTTTAAAAGGGGCACATGGGAGTCATTTCAAATGGGAAAGGAGAATCTTTAACCCTCCAGAGGGTGATGAGTTACTGTTCCCATCATGCTTCGCATTTGGCTAGACTGGCTGGTGCTGATGGGAACTGAGGTGCAACAACATCTGAAAGGCCAAAGGGTCTCAAGTCCTTAAAATCATATATTGGAATAACAGTTTGTGTTAATTTCTGTTCAAAACATCAGAACACACAGGTGTGAAACAGCCACCCAGCTTATCACTATGCTTTTTGTGGATTTAGGTGAAAAGCTCCTTTGCAGTAATTGTAGTGTTCTGTGGTGATCTCTAGTGTCTTTGTCCTAGGAAATAGGCCCTCCAAGAGAGAGCAGGTATTAACAGGTGTTTTTTTTCTTTTTATCTGATTGTGGTATCTAGTAAGCAATATGATGTTTAGAGGCATGCCTTAGCAACTCCGGTGCAAGTAAAATAGGTGCTCAGAAGATGTTTTGGACAATAACTCCCATAAGCCCTTGACAACATGGCCAATGCTTAACAATTGTTAGAGATGTAGTGCTAAATATTTCTTGCTCATTTGGAGATGGACTACTGTGACGGAGTCTGGGGAAATGGCGATCCTGAGTGGCAGAATTTGCAGAGTTTCTTTTCAGTATTTTGGTGTTCTTATTATTTCTAGTTCTGCCGTGTCTAATGACTTTTAAACTTTCCCATTTCACAAAAGAA